>JBBBDQ010000941.1:7487500-7690000 GCA_037127315.1 Ascarosepion bandense
GTGGAAGTATTTCTGGGTGTTTCTCAATCCAAAATGTTTTGGCTTGTTTACCTAGTTCATGTGGTATGTTGCTATACAGGCAGTTCATGTCAAATGTTACTATAAGTGTACATGGGTCTACTTTTTGTAGTATGAAACTTAGGAAATGTATACTGTCTCTGATTTAGTTTTCTTATTTTTGTGGTGTATGATTGTAATATTTTGTCTATTAAGTTGCTGTCTGCTTGTTAGACAGGCTGGCCCTGCTACAATTGATCTGAATTTAAGATCACTAAGGTTTGGGGTGTGAATATATTCCGAATTTTGTTCCTGAATAGCTGCTTCAATTGTTTGATTTGTGTATCTTTGGGAGTCCGTAAAAATTGCTGGTTTTTAAACAAAATCTGTAAGAAAATCCTTTTCTTTTTCGTTAGTGTTCTAATGTGTGTATGGCAGTTTTTTTTTAAATTTTTGATGCGATGTTTTAATCTATATTATGGTTGATTATTCTGTAGTTATTTTCGTCTCTTAGCATATCTTGGATACTTGTTTTGTAGTAAGTTTTATCCATAATGACTACAGCACTGTCTTTGTCTGCTTCCTTTATTATTATGTCATTGTTCTCACGGATGTTTCCCGGTGCTAGTTTTTGCTTGTTTGTAAGATTGTTATGGGGGTTGTAATTGTTTTGAAAGTTTGTGTCCCCGAGTTTTTCAAAAATACGTTGACTTCATTTGAATTGTTTTTCTTATTTGTACAATATTTGGATATGTACATTATTTAATCTATATCAGTTTAGGATGCTATAGATCTTCTCTACATCGTGTTTCAATGGCTAAGTAATTGTTTGAAGGCAAGGCCGGTGCGCATAAACCTCAAACTAGTCAACTAGCGACCTAAAACTGATTGGAGGTCCCAAGCATCGCTTTGCGATCCTCGCTAATTTATCAAGTTTTTTTTTCTTACCTACGCTTATATACATTACAAATTAAACTTAGCACAACTACTAAAGGATGAAAGATTTTCGCAGATTTTGACGTCATTTAAGGGTCCTTTTTTATCTGAATTCGTGAATTTGTTTTGCTCAAACTAAGTCACGAAAAATAATCTGTATAAAATTCACTGAATTTTTTATCCATTATGCTGAATGTGTTAAAACTACTGAACGTTTTAACAAGAAAAACTTCAAGTTGATGTTAAAAAATGCCGCAAAATATTCCTGACTGAAAAAAGCTAAGTGATTAAATTTACGATACAAAATACTCTGATGTACTTCAAACAGGAATCATATTGATTGGAATCTAATATTTTACAATTTCTTTTTAATCTTTCAATTTTTCGTCCATTTTTAAGCGATCGACACATTTGTAAACAACTTAATTCTCTGTTTTAAAAATCTTGCAAAAATAAAATATACATCTGTGGCACATTAGTTTTAAAAAATTAGCAAATTTAATGTTAAATTAATCTGATTTACACAAGTATTACTTATTTCTAGTATGAAATTTAGAATAAAACTATTAATCACAAAGTTTAACTTTTTGCCATGTCCGCCGTATATCAAATGTGTTGACAGGTTGTCAGATTAGAAATAAGATAAGTGTATGGTGATCACAAGTGACATAATTGTAATAAAAATTTCAGGTAAGTGGAGGAAACACTGAATAATATGACCTTTTTATTTACACATAGAAATTACCATACAAAAAAAAAGAAGAACATTTCAAATACACACACAAATTTTTTTTAATTATTTTAAAAATAGTGAGGTAGGACAATTTGTATTAAACTTTTTAATTTTCGATTACTAAATATAATCTTCGCTTAATAAATTTTTAAACTAGCCCAACAAATCTTTGAGCTATTTTAAAAATATTTTTGAAACTTTATAAATTATTGCAATTAAAAACATAAAAACAATTCTTTTAAAATTTCATTTTTAATCGGAAAATTTTTTTCTTCAGACTATAATGTTCTATTTTTTATTATTTATTCAAGCAATTAAAAGCTTATAAAATTAAATAATGTCATATTTATATTGCATTCTTCATTTTACTATTAGGAGCACATTTTCGGAAATAGAGGCAATATTAAAAAAAATAATAGATAATTTACATTCCCCAACGAGTCCTGCGTTTAACTAATAAAACCATTTATCGCAACAAAATTTAATTTCTTAAAATTTCATGAATTTACGTGGAGGTGGTTAACAGATTTAAAAAAATATTTTTGCTAATATTTTTTAAAATATAATTTCTAAAATAATTTGATTCATTTGTGAGGAAGTCTTAAAAGTTTCATTAAAATTTGACAATTATTTGATTTTTGGAGTTTAAATGTAAGATCAATACACACCTTCTAACACATTAACTCGCACCCATTCTCTCCAACACTCTTTCTATGTACTTTCTTACTCGTCTATCACCCTATTTCTGACATTTCCTATACCCAATCGCTCTATGTAACCCTCTGCGCTATAGTGGCAGTGGAATCCTTGCTTGGAGTGATATGAAAAAAAAAAAATATTTTGATCTTTCCTCTTAATAATAATATAAACATCTTGATGGTAAAAGTTTTGATGGTAAAAGTTTTCTCGTTGAATAGTTCACCTGTACTGCAATAATCTATTACTGTACCTAATTAAGTTACAATAAAATTTGTATTTTATATGAATACTACCTTATGAAAATTAAGATGTAACAGAGGTGAGGACTCGTATCATAGATTCGAGGAAGGCATGAAACACTTGCATGGTCCCTGTTTAAAGGTTTACAATATTTACGACCGGAAGCGTTTAATAAAAAAAAAACAAAAAAAAACAATGATGGATTAATTGTGGATAGAACCCGACCGAATTATTATAATTTGTATTTTTCTAACTATATCTAAGACTCATTAGGCAATTTTATAGGCTGCTTCGGCACCTACAAAAACACTTTTGTTCTCATGACTTCTGGTCTGTAGTTTAAGCATTTTTTCCCGCCGCAGGCGGCGCTGCTTATTCAGGTGCACAGATAAATGTCTCATTGCATAACATTTCACTTATTTATGCACCAGGTAATAGCCAAGTGTTTAAGCAGCTGAACTGAGGCCAGCAATATTACCATTCCAGCTTTCGATTTGGGCGTAGAGACCACAGCAAAAAAAAAAAAAAAAAAAAAAAAAAAAAAGGAAAACATCCTTCATCAAACTGGTTGTTTCTCTTTTATCAACGAGTGTCTGATTTTTGAGACGGAAGACAACTTGTAATTAATTCCTTTCTCCACCGACTTTTCTAAGTTATAATAACCTGATTTCTGTCCGTGGAGTGCTAGTTACCGTAACACAGCAAAAAATGGAACATCGTAGCATTGTTCTTGAAAGCCAACGCAGGCTTCGACTCGAAGAATATAATAATTTGCGAATTAATAATAATACCCTAGAGCATAGTTAGAAATCGAACTTATCCTATTAATAATGTTTCGATGTTTATCATAAAAGCTGAAAAGAAAATTATATCAACATGGAAAGCGTAAAACAAAAACAAAACAAAAAAACGATCGTTGATTACTGTATAAAATAATGATAGCCTTATTTTGTCAAGAATATATATCCTTACATAAATATGTATTAACGTTATATTATTTCACCGCATCATTGCTTTATTTAAAAATGATTAATCGTTTCATTTCTATTGCTTCTCTTCCACTATAATGATCACCATACTTAATTATTAAAATAATGTACGACATTGACTAATTCTTAACCAACAAGAGGTTATTACCAAAGCACAGGTAATAATGCTAACTTAAAATTTTTTTATATCTATAAGACGCACGTTATTAGTTCGACATCAAAACCTGCTTGCGCCCTATAGATCGAAGTTATTATATATATATATATATATATATATATATATGTATATAAACCGGATATAAGAGACCCAGATATAAGAGAAACTCGGATATAAGAGAGATTTTCTCTGATCCAAAATTAGAGCCTGTGGTAATGTATATAAAAAAGACCAAACCCGGATATGAGAGAACTTTTATCCGGTCCCAACAACTCTTTTATATCAGGGTTACACTGTATATATATATATAAACTTATTTATAAATGGAACTTTTTTTTTGTGTGTGTGTGTGTGTGTGTGTGTGTGTGTGTGTGTGTGTGAGCGTGTCCGTTATCTATAGACTCCGAAACGGCTGAACCGGTTTTCTTGAAAATTTACACAGTTGTACTATAAGCGTCTATCAGTGTTCTTAGCTAGGTTTTGTGTCGAGGTACCCCCGATAAATATCGATAATCGAAAAAATCAGCTTATAGAAGGAGTGGTAAGATTTTAATCAAATTTCATACACTCATAGAAAAAGACATAAGAAACGATATTCAGAGGTTTCAAGGTTGCAGTTCTTACAATAGCGCAGAAAATCGATTATATATATATATATATAAAAGGCAAGATGTTTGTGTGTGTGCCTGTTTATCTGCCTGTATGTCTGTCTTTTTTTCATCCCTTTTATTTTAGTTTTTGCTTCGGGTTTGGCTCTAAGTAGGTATATATAATACCATAATACCATTTACTCAGAGGACTTATTTAGCCTTCAAAATTCAGTTTACGACGAAAAAAACTTATTTGATATCGATACCAGGAAATCAAAATTTGACTTACATCCATTCATTTTTCTTTCAGTCTACGGTTTCGATTTAACTGGAAACATTTATTGCTTTTTAGTTTTTCGTGCCAACGTCTAAAGAGTCTGAGCTCCAGGACCATGGATTAGTTTTAAAGCTTTCATTACACCCGAGCAACAAATATATATATTTGTGTGTGTGTGCGTGTGATTTATAATATTAAATAGGAATGGTTTAATGGTTTAGTTCCATTAAATGCGCTCTTTAATAACAATAGTATGAATTTCAAATGTGAAGTGCACGTCCCGAATCAGAGTGCTTAATGCTTTTAATGCTTTGAAATATTTTAATTTTCATTAGAAACTCGATAAAATGGTGTTATACGCCGTTGCGTCTTATAATCCGAAAGATACAGTAATTTTAATTTTGTAATTAGTTAGGACTTGCTATATTACGGATCGAGAGTGGGCTCAGGTAAATAAAGTAATTGCCCGGAAGCCAGGGACCGGAAGGGGTCCGTAGAGTTAGCAGAAAAGGCAAAGAAAAAGAGAAACGGATCGGGAGTGAAAAGAGGCAAAACTCGAGATTGGACAAAGGAAGTTTGAAGAGAGCTGCAGTGGTCAGTTACTGCCATCTTGGCAAGCTGATGAAGCAACCTAAAAGAAATCTCACAGGTGTATAGAATTATTTGCACCTCACCCCTTATTGAGTTCAGTTATCACTTTTCCAGGTTTCTCGTGGCACAAGGTGATTAAAAGTGTTTTGGATCTCACTGAACTCAGTCATTGGTTTACCACAAACTACATACCTGTTTGCATGCCAGATTTACGAAGGATCTTTCCTGGACGGCTTGTGTCTCTATTATAATTCAAATTAAATCAAAATGTTACTAGAACCAAGATGACCAAATGATGCAACCCTGCTTCATGATATGGTCATCGGTGACTAAACCGGTTCACTTTATAGGATTTTCAGCTGAGGAGAGGAATTAGACTCCCAGCAGGGTTAAGACCTGTCAAATGGCGGGTAGACCTTATTGCAGGGTCAATGTGCTAGACTGCTCACTATAGCTACGTATGTAGCTTGTGCGGTGATGAAAACATTACTAAGAGCTCCAACGGCCAAGGCGGGAGGGTCCCCTGACGGAATCAATGGAGACGTTTCAGGGACCAAGGTGGTCATTATATATATATATATATATATATATATATATATATATATATATATATATATATATATATATATATATATATATATATATATATATATATATATATAGTGGCGCAGTGGATACCGGCTCGGAATGAGAAATCGAGGAGCCGAGTTCAAATTCCAGTTGAATTCATTGCATTCACTTACGCGCAACTACCCTTGGGAAAGGCATTAATCCGTCTCTTCCTTTCAGTTATGGGTTAAATAGCAGGACAAACTATTTCCATCAAAATGTTTATATTATTAAAAGGAAAGATTAAAGTAATTTTTAAGTATTTAAAAAAAATTAATCCCTTCTAACATTTTTGAAATTTTGGCAGCAAATCTTGTTTTGATTTAAGTTAGCGGGTAACCAATCATTGTAACGACTGTTTACAATGGAAAACGTAATGATGACATTGTCAACGAAAAAAAAGTGGGTAAACACATTAATTTGGAAATTCTCGCAAAAATCAAATAATTGGCAGATTTTAATGAAACTTTCAGTACTCATTCACAAATGAATGAAACTAATTTTGAAATTATTATTTTTTAGAAATGTTGATAAAAATATTTTTTAACCTCTGTTACCGCTCCCTCTACGTAAATCCATGAAATTTTAATAAATTTCAGTGTTGTGGTCTATAATTTACTTAGTTAACACAGGACTCATTGGGGAATATATATCATCTATATTTCTTATTTTAAATTAACGAACCGTATCCGAAAATGTGCTACGAAGAGTAAAATAAAAGATGCAATAAAACTCTGACATTATTTAATTTGATAAACTTTTAATTGTTTCAATAAATAATAAAAATTAAGCACATTATAGTTTAAATTTTTAAAAAATCGATAACTAATGAAATTTTAAAAGAATTGTTTTCAGCTTTTTTTTGTTATTATAATAATTTATAAATTTTTAAAAATATTTTAAAAATCTTTTTAAAAAAGTGTTGCGGTTAGATTTTTTAGTTAAGTATTGATGATTATATTGCCTATCGAAAATTGAAAAGTTAAAAAAAAGGTTTACGAACCGTATTTTTTAAAATAATTTAAACTTTTTTTGTGCATTTAATGTTTTAAAACTACTGCAAAGATTTATTGTGGTTAGATTTTTAAGCTAATTGAAGATTATATTGCCTATCGAAAATTAAAAAGTTTAATACAAATCGTTTGGACTTTATATTTTTTAAATAATATTTTTTTGTGTATTTGAAGTCATTTTTTTGTATGGTAATTTCTATGTGCAAATTAAAAGGTCAGAGTTTCCTCCCTTACCCGAAAAAATTGGTACAGTTTTGTCACTTATAAAATGCCATACATTTTATCTCTAATCAAGAACCTGTCAACACGTTTGATATACGGCGAGCAGGTGAAAAAGTTCAAATTTGTGATTAAGAAATAGTTTTATTCTAAATTCCACGCTATAAATAAGTAATACTTGTGTAAATCAGATTAATTTACCATAAAATTTGCTAATTTTCCAAAAATAATGTGTCACAAATGTATATTTTATTTTTTCAAAATTTTTGAAAACAGAGAATTAACTTTTGTTTACAAATGTGTTGATCGCTCAAAATTGACGGCAAAATTCAAACTTGAAAAAAAATCTCGAACTTTTATATTCCAGTCAATATAATTTCTGTTTTAAATAAACCAGAGTATTTTGCTTACTGGAAATAGTAAATATAATCATTTAGCTTTCAATTAAAACTAAAATAAAAGTTTCAAGAAAACCTTTTTATTTTTAAAAATTCAGTTTAAAAGTAACTATACAGTTGTTTTATCGCGTTTTAATGAAGGTTCCTACTTTTAACTGCTAACTTTTTGTAGAAAGATTATTATGGATATAAGGCACATTTTCATCTGCTTTTTATATTGTGCTTGTCTTAGACATAAAAGTTTCGTCAATGTTGTGCGGAACAGAAGTTTATTTCTGACATCTTTAATGTGGTTGTCCCGTGAATCATTTTGTCATTCCACAAAAAGGAAGCAGTAGAAATGTAATGAGCACGACTCACCGATTTGTTTATCTAAATCGCTATCCGTGCATCCGATTTCGAATTAAGACGACAGCGACACAACATTAAAGGGATTGTTTTATTTTTATTTTTTTTTGTTTTTTGTTTTTAATCAAAACGTTTAATCGGAATTTTGCCAATGGCTGCTTGTCCCAAATAAAGAACTTGTGTTTTTTCTATCTGTTTTTTTTTTTTATTTAATTTTAGCTGTATGAAATGCATCTGAGTCTTACGTGAGTGATTACCGAGAGAAGATGGCTCAGCAGGTAGGAAGTCAACTTTTATAGGCTTGGCAGAAAGGAAGTTTGAATCGTGTTTTTTTCTTCTATGTTCCAGTAAATGACATCAAGAGTAACCTTTTTTTTTGTTATCCTTTCAAATCCGAACTGTTAAAGCACGATGAATGTTTATCCTCGCTGTAGGCTAATAAGAGATTACGTTTATTTTCTTCTAAGATCTGAAAATATTTTCTAAGACTTATTTTTGTTCACCAATACATAAAGAGAATCATAAATAGAAAAGTTTCGTCACAGCTTATCAAATCCTGTTTTGCTAAAGTCATATTCATTATTCTCAGAAACACGATTTATACATCTTCTACGCATGGGCACATGACCAAGTGGTTAGAACGTTTGCTTTTCGACCATGACACCCAGGCTGGAATCTAAACACGGTCGATTTGTCAGGAATTGGAGTGGGGTAGTCCTCAGTATGAAGATAACCTACATCCAGTAACAAGGCTTTTGATCGTGATATTGGAAGTTTTGAGGGACGTGGAACCACTTCTTAATTACTGCTGTTCCCAGGTTCACCCTGAGCCGAGGTGGTAGCACCTGTTACAGTTCCAGCTATGGGCAAATAATGAATCCTAAACAAATCACAATGAAAGTATAAACATATATTTTTACATTTAAAAAAAATATAGTAAATTGTCTATAATATACTAGCAGTATAGCCCGGCGTTGCTCGGGTGTAATGAAAGCTTTAAAATTAATCCATGGTCCTGGAGCTCAGACTCTTTGGACGTTGGCACGAAAAACTAAAAAGCAATCGTTGTTTCCAGTTAAAGCAAAACCATAGACTGAAAGAAAAATGAATGGATGTAAGTCAAATTTTGATTTCCTGGTATCGATATCAAATAAGTGTTTTCGTCGTAAACTGAATTTTGATAGCTAAATAAGTCCTCTGAGTAAATGGTATCATGGCTGAGACTAAGAACTACAATTATACCTACTTAGAGCCAAACCCGAAGCAAAAACTAAAATAAAAGGACTGAAAAAAATACAGACATACATGCAGATAAACACACACACAAACATCTTGCCTTTTATATATATTATCGATTTTCTGCACTATTGTAAGAACTGCAACCTTGAAACTTCTGAATATCGTTTCTTATGTCTTTGTCTATGAGTGTATCAAATTTGAATTAAATTGGACCACTCCTTCTATAACACGATTTTTTCGATTATCTATTTTCGATATTTATCGGGGGTACCTCGATACAAAACTTAGCTAAGAACACTCGCAGACGCTTATAGTACAACTCTGTAAATTTTCAAGAAAATCAGTTCAGCCGTTTCGGAGTCTATAGTTGACAGACAGACAGACAGACACACACACACACACACACACACACACACGCACGCATGCACACACATACACAAAGTTCCATTTATAAATAAGTTTAGATTAGATTTAGATTTAAATCTTTAAAACAAAATGACCAAGAATACATTTTTATCTGTCTTTGAAGCCATAAAATTGGGTTCAATATATTTAGATTTCGGCTTTAAATAACCCATAGAGATGTTGATATGCATTAAACAAAATCAGTCAATTAGTAGGGGGCATCTCTGTGTGCAAGCAACGTAGGAAAGTACCCGAAAAACCATACCACGAGTTGACTCAAGTTTTTTGAGTGAAATTGGGTAAATAACTATTTGAGAATAGTAGATATTTGTGTTAGCACAAAGCCTAAAGTCCTCGTGAACGAGGGTTTGAGCGTGCTCGCTTTGTTCCGACAGTTGATTACATGAAATAAAGTTCTCTCTTCCAGAAACTATAACTAAGTTCTGTTCAGCATAGGTGCTGTATAAAAAACAGTTGGCTGATCTGTACTGAACAAACAGACATGTGCCTAAACAGCTGCAACAGGGATTGGCTAGCAGTCCTAGTAAATAGGCATACTCAGATGCGGGCAACCAGACATGAGGTGCCACGTATTGTCTGGTTGGAGATTGTATTATTAGACAAACGAAACGACTCCCACTAAATCTATAATCTTTCACCAAAGGTGACGGCATTTTAAAACATGTATAAAATGCTTAATATGCCTATAAAATTAAAAGTATCTGATGCATTCTTTCCTGGTGTAATCTCGAAACACTTTTACACATGGTTTCCAAAGTATATTCGAATCTATTTGAGCGTTTCTAGCGTTACAATAAAAGTCAGAATAAAGCTAACAAAATATTGTTTACGATATTGACAATATTCGGTTCTTGATAATGACTGAGAGCATGAAAAATACATGAACGCAAACAGAGCAAAACCTGAACTTTGGAAAGTTTATCCACAATTTTGAATCGGACATACACCTTATTCGGAAATTGGCAAAGTGCAGTATAATAAAACAGACACTGTTGAATGAAATTAAGAAAGGTTGCTTAAATGTTTCTATTATTAACACATTATATATATAAATAGGATGTCCATAATGTTCGTGTGCACTTTAAAAAAATTATAGCTTTATTTGTGTTTGCGATAGAAATAATTTGTAAAAAGGATTAGAAAAAAGTAAATCTATATTTTTTAAGGTTTTATTGAAATTTTATTTAAGTTTCTACATATACTCCATCATTAGCAATACAAAGGCTAATACGATTTTGCAGTTCATATTTTTTTACTTATCTAAAAATTTTTGCAAATTTTGTGGTAAAGAATTATTCAACAACTAAACTTAAAACTAGGTACAATAAACTTTATAACATTTTTAATAATTTTTATCACAAATACAAATAAAGTTATAATTTTTTAAAGTGCACACGGACTTTATGGACACCCTGCATATAAAAGATTGATTTTAATGGAATATCCCAGCTATTTACCTAGAAGCATGCGTTCGCGTTAGGCTCGTTATGCATCTTGGTATTTACAGACTGATGTACCTGAGGCGAAAGCACGCCTGTCTGTCAGTCGAAATATTATATTTAATACGACTTTACAGCTTCGCTCCACTTTAATCCACTTACATTATTTTAAAATTTATAATATTCGAATGTTTATTAATCCTATTAACACTATCTTTGTCACGATATCGAGCAATTTACGACAAAAAATTTGTTTGCCAAAGATCTTTTTATTAGCAAACCACTGAAAAAGAAAATCTTGACACTAAGCATCATTACAACTCAACACACACACACATACACGTATGTATATATATATATATATATATATATATATATATAAACAGAGGCAGAAAATCTATACAAGACCCAACAAACCTACCTAGGTTTCACCCTTCGAGCCGAAGGGTGAAACCTAGGTAGGTTTGTTGGCTCTTGCATAGATTTTCTGTCTTTGTTGCTCTACTCTCGTATTGAGCGCTTTAGTGTTAGGGTTTTCGTCTTGGTTTTTTTTTCTTTCCTACGTGTATTTGACTTTTTGTTCATGTACTTTGTTTCTTTTTTTTTACTTCCCCTTCTTTTCCCTCCGAGTTCGTCCTCGGTGGGTTATTCAAGATGATCTAAATTATAGTATAACTATTACTAGTATTAGCAGAATTATTTCTGTTACTATTAATATTGTTATAATTACTATATATATATATATATATATATATAATCATTTCACCCCAAGCAAGGCAGGGCCGCCACTGGTGCACATGGAGAGAGAGAGAGAGAAACAAGGTACAGGCATGTCGACGAAGAAAGATAAGAGATGGACTGGAATCAAGTAGATAGAAGATGAGAACTAACGTTGCATTTAAACCTTTAGAAATTGTAACTATCAGGGAAGCAAGCAAACGGAAGGGGAGTTCCACAAACAGGAAGTGCGAGAAAAGAAACTTTTAGAGTAGAATAGGCGGTTATATTTGACTATTTTGACAGTAAAAGAGTTGGACCTAGATGTCGTTTTTGTAACACGCGTAAATACACGTGGTAGGGGAACCAGAGAAAAAACTTGTGAAAGCAGTTGCCATGAAAATACTTGTAGAAAAGACAGAGGGAAGCCACACCAGGTCGGTGAGAAAGTGACTGAAGACTTGCTGCCAAGTCAGGATGGATTATATTGCAGAGCCTCTTTTGGACTTTGTCGAGAACCTTAAGATGAATAGCAAGAGCACTCGACCAGATATAGCAAAAGTATTTAATGCACGGACAGCGGTAGATTTATAATTGCGCAGAATGGATTCTGACGAAAGAAAATGTCCTGGCTCGACACAGTGACACAACCTTTCTAGCAGTAGGTGCAGCTATGGATTCTATATAGTCATTCAATTTGAGATCATTTGAGCGAGTGAGGCCAAGGAGGCGCAATGTGTTGCTCTCTGGGAGACTAACGTCTTCCATTCTGATGCTGTTGTGGAGTAGTTTTTGCACTGAAGGTTATAATCGTGCTATGTCGGTTGCTAATCAACGTACCCAAAATGTTAGGAACTTGGTAAAATTCCACTGAAGTGCTGACTCCTTAGTATTCGGCTAACTACCGATTAATATCAACTACCTAGTAGTTCTGAAGAACTTTCATGAACTTCCCAAGAACTTCTCCTGTTAACTCTTATTAATATAGGAGGGAGAGTCCATTATCTGAGGAATAGGTGTGTTTTCCCATAACAGATTGTAAGAAGGAAAGTTTCTCTGTGGTAACGTAAGGGGAGCAGCTTCGTTTTGGGGAGATTAAAATTTACGAGCCATTTTCTACACCATTCAATAACAGATTGGAGGGCCTTTTGAAGGACAGCAGCCAGGTTTATTTTGTCAGCCGCGGCAAATTTCTTATTAAGATGGTCGTAAATGGAAGTGCAATCTGCATAGATGCCGACTTGAAAACAGATTACATCAGGATAAAGATCAGAAAAAGCGTAGGACTTAGGATAGAGCCTTAGGGAAGCCCACGTTTGTATGAAAGAAGCTGGAAGCTTATCTGTTTAAAACAACCTTCATTTCACAATTTGATAGGAACGATGGTGTTAAATCAAACGATCGTCCAGAAATACCTTAGCGCTGGAGCTTGCACAAAAAGCCAGAATACCAAACCCTGTCAAATGCTTTCGATATATCAAGAGCCACAGCTAAAGCTTCACCGTTCTTATCAGGAGTCTGGTATATATATATTCAGTGATGGTAGTTAGCACATCAGTAGGAGACATGGCGAAACGAAAGCCATATTGTTTTTCAGAGAGAAGATTGTGAAATGTACGATGCCTATTTCAGCATTGATAAAAGCCACGAAAGACTTACTAAAAATAGGTAAGAGGCTAATAGGGAAATAACTAAAGGGATCAGAGGGCCATCAAGAGTCCTTAAAAGCAGGAGCTACAAAGGAGGACTTCCAACATATGATTCATACGATGCCTATTTCAGCATTGATAAAAGCCACGAAAGACTTACTAAAAATAGGTAAGAGGCTAATAGGGAAATAACTAAAGGGATCAGAGGGCCATCAAGAGTCCTTAAAAGCAGGAGCTACAAAGGAGGACTTCCAACATATGATTCATACGATGCCTATTTCAGCATTGATAAAAGCCACGAAAGACTTACTAAAAATAGGTAAGAGGCTAATAGGGAAATAACTAAAGGGATCAGAGGGCCATCAAGAGTCCTTAAAAGCAGGAGCTACAAAGGAGGACTTCCAACATATGATTCATACGATGCCTATTTCAGCATTGATAAAAGCCTCAAAAGACTTACCAAAAAGTGGTAAGAGGCTAATAGGGCAATAATTAAAGGGATCAGAGGGCCATCAAGATCTCTTAAAAACAGAACCTACAGAGAAGGACTTCCAACAAGCAGAAAGCAGTGAGGCAATAATTATAGAGTTTGGAGAGAACTGGAACCAGCTGAGGGGGCACATTTCTTAAGGACAATGACCGAAATTCCACCAACTCCGCTAAACCCTAGGAAAGTCAAGTTTAGAAATTATTTTAGAAACCGCAGACAGGGTTATACATATACAGTACTGTTCAAAAGTATTAGGACAAAAACTCTTATCTTCTATGAGGCATCAAAATAAAGTCTAAAATCACCCCTGTCCTAACATTTTTGCACACTACCGGTAGTGTGCAAAAGTTTTAGGACAGGGATGATTTTCCTAAAAACCTCACTGAAATTCAAATACAGGGTGAAACGCCAAGTAAATTTCTAATAAATATTGATTATTTAAAACTACATGTAAAAGAAATGTATTTAAAAAAGTTATATTTAATTTTTCCTATTTTCTATTAAACAAGTTATTTTGAAACTACTCATTATTCTATTATCCTTGGATATGACTGACTTTTTTCTTTTCCCCCCTCTCGAATTGATAAATCTAATGTTAGTTCGCAAGACACACTTTGGAATCAAATACAAGCTGCTTGGCAGGAGATACCATTAGATACATTGAAGAATCTTGTGATGTCAATGCATGACAGAATGAAGGCTGTGATCAAAGCAAAAGGCGATTATACTAAATATTAAATTTATTTTGTAACAAGTATTTTTCTTGTTGAAGGATTTGTTGAGCAAATCAAATAAAATTACTTGAATTAAATTGTCATTTTTTTCTGTCAGTATGCCCATAAAAGATAAAATAGTTCTTGTTCTAATACTTTTGCACAATACTGTATATATTACTCAGTTGAATCTCAATTCGAGGTGGAAAAATTGAGTGTGGGTGCTCCAGACATGTCAAGTTTGACGAGAATTTACGAGCAAAGCACTCGACCTTGTCAGCTGCGGAAGTGAGGATTTCGAATTGATTAAATAGAGGAGGAATCGAGGTTTTTCTGTTGTTCAGCCACTAGTAATCTTTGGAACCAAATTTGCAAGTTGCTATACTCTGCTTCAATCTATTAGCAGACAACAGCTTAGTATCATTTAGGACACGCTTACATTCATTGCGAGAAAGAGAAAAAGTCACCTATTGTGGTCAGACGTGTTACTCCGGTAAAGCCGGAACAAGTGATTCTTGTGGGCGATGGTAGTTGAGCAAGCAGAAGAGAGCCAAAGGGATGAACGAGGTTTAAGTCGGAATTTTCTAGCTGAGATGAAATCAACAAGGCCTGCTCTCACTTATGAGGAGTCTTCATAAGTGTAATCTTGAATAGGGAGGGAGACTAAAAACTTTGTTCCAAGGCACATCGCAAAGGAAATCACGGAACGAGTCCCTGTCTGCTCGTTGATAGCAGTAAGATATTTTGCTGGTAGGGGGTTCCTAGATGAAGTATGGTAAAGATAGGCATTTACAGACACCACAGCCTGATCAGAGTTGCCAAAATGATAGAACTGCATAACATGGCAAGAGTCGTGGATAGAAGATAGAAGATACATTTCTAGAACAGAAATGTATCCATTGTGGTTACTAAGAAAACGCAAGAGGAAATTCACCACTTGTGTGAGAGACTGTGTGATCGAGATATTCAGCGTTTGAACTCCAGTAAAATCATTGATAGCGTTTTCCAGCAACTTGGCACTGAATTTATCGAACAGGTGAAGGGAAACAGCCTTGTCTATTTTTATCTGAAATACTATCTAGCACGGAAAAGTCAGGAGAGGAAGGGTTACGGTAGAGAAAGAAAAGATAACTTACTGAGTTTAGAGAGAGAGAGAGAGAGAGAGAGAGAGATATCTCCTTAGACAGAAGGTGATATTGACTTGCATAAACACCCAGGCCGAGCATGTGGACATTAAAGTCATTTCTAAAGAGAGGAAAGTATCCAGGAATCGAGACATTTGAGGAGTGAATTGCAGGGTGAGGTTTGTTTCGCATAAAGCTAGGATGTCAGGGAATCTTTCGAAGAAGAAAGTTTCCACACCGCAAAAGAAGCGGATGTCAGAAAAAGAGGCGTTTAGGCGTTTTTTCTTTGGTTGGTTTAGTTTTATATCGTTGATTGTGTGTTGTAATGATTTAAAGTTATTTTGATAAGGAAACGCCTAGAGTAGCAGTAGGAGTCGGTTGTCAAATGCAATATGTGGTGCAGAGTGCAACATAATCTGGCCTCAGCCTTGCCCACTATAAGCACTTGCAGGGACAGCCATCCATGCGCAACATGGCACTACAAGAACCTCGATACTATTCAACTGTTGATCAGAGCAGCCTCTCAAGATGCTATGAAAGAGTTCGGCTCCTAATTGTCAGTCAGAAGCAGTAACCAGAAAACTGCAAACTGGTACCCTCAGTATGAAGAGACGTTGCCACCATCAACATACATTACAAAAACTCGTGGGAGTGCCACTATTAAGACCTGAGAAGAGAAAAGAAACCGGGAACCCCTTTCTAAACAGGAAACGGTGGATGAGCCTCTACTTCTGTTTAAGGAAAGGAAAAAGAGTACGAAGCGGACGACAGAAGAACCTATATACTCCTATTGCCAAAAATAAAAAAAATAAGTAAAAAATAAATTACTAGGTTTTAACTTCATAGGAAATAGAAAATCTTATTGAATTCGTAATAGATTTTACTAAAAAGAGAAAAAAGAATCATAAAAAAATAAAAGAAAATACAGCTAAGTAGATATTTGTGAGATCTTGAAAAAATTATAAAAAATAAATATCCAAAGAATAAAGTAACTTTAAAAATGTATATGCTTTTTCAATTGGCTCGTAAAAAGTTGTAGGTGTGTGTAAGCTCGGATTTTGTGTTCAATTAAATTTTACGAATCCAATAGAGTTAGTGTAATTATTTACACTATTTACATTGTTGCCCTCATCTTTGCTATATTCACAACATTTCGGCCGTTGAATGCTCCAGCCTTTTTCAGGTGATTCGAATTTCGAACTAAACCCTTTTCGTTCACCGGGGTAGATTGTTCTAGTTCCATGAGCCGTGCCTCTTCCAGATGTTTCAGTATCAAGAATTCAGTTTAAAATTCTAATTGGCCGAAGAAGGCTGGATCGTACAACTGCCGAAACACCGTGAATATGGTAACAAATTTGAGGACAACTATCCGAACAACGTGAATAGTGTAAAATTATTTGTTTTGAGGTTTTTAATCCTTTGAACAGTTTCTAAAGACCTTTAATAGAAATTTTTCTTAAATAATCGGAAGTATTTTTCCCGAGAGAATTTTTTTTTTATAATCTTTTCCCCACTAGCAAGGCATGTCACTGCCACTACTGCGCAGGGGGATACATAGAGTGGAGAAAGGATGGTTAAATATAGGAAATGTCAGAGGGTGGGTGATAGGCAGGTAAGGATACCGAGAATGAGGGTTGGATAGATGAGAGTGTTCTGAGAATAATTGGGAGTTAGTGTGATAGGAGGTGTCTATTGACCTTACATTTAAACACCTGGAGATTGTAGCTGTCGGGAAAGCAGACTTGTGGAAGGGAGTTCCACAGGCGGGAAGCGCGAGAAAAGAAGCTGTTGGAGTAGAATTTACGGTTACATCTTATTTGTTTAACTGTAAAAGGGTGGGACCTAGTTGCTAATCTAGTATTTCGTGTAAATTCCTGCTTAAGCGGCACTAGTGATCTAAGTTCATCGGAGCAGAAGCCATGAAAATACTTGTAGAAGAGGCACAGGGAAGCCACATCACGCCGGTGAGAGAGTGGTTGCAACCGGTCTGCCAAGTCAGTATCAACCACGTTACAGATCCTCCTTTGTATTTTGTCAAGAAGCCCAAGGAGAGCAGCAGGGGCACCCGACCAGATATGGCAGCAATATTCAATACACGGGCGGATGGTAGATTTGTATATGTGCAAAATAGATTCAAATCCATTTTAAACAAGAACGCTATGAACAGTCAGAAAGAGAAAAAAATATATGGAGTCATAATGTAATGTTTCTTATTTCTTCTATTTTAGTAATAATAGTAATAATAAAAATAAATAATTTTATCTTCCTTGTCTCCGCTAGATATACAAATAAGCCAGACGATAATAAATTTAATAATTTCAGGATTCCTAAAACTAATAGTGCTTCAGGTTTTTCTCTTCACACCAGCAATTCTTCCGGATGCGAACTGTATCCGGTCAGTTCAAATACAGAAATAAATACAGTGGAACCTATTGACCTTTTTCGTCAGCGACCACCTGTAGTTAACAACCGTTTTCCTATGCACGGTCGATTTGCTAATGTTAATTGAACTTTAGTGAGCGACCACCTCCAGAACGCGACTAGCATCAACGAATGAAAATCACTGATCAAGCGACCGCTTAAAAAAAAAAATCCATTTTGGTCGTACACTGGGAACTTCTAAATTAAGATAAACTAAATGAGTAATTTATTTCATTTTGATTTGATTTGATCTAAGCCAGGATCACTTCATTGTTTTGTTATTGTAGTGTTGTATCAAAGTGTTATTTCTTGTTGAAATGTGCACTGCCTGAGTTCACCTCACGGTCAGACATAGGCTGTTTTGTACAACATGTATGGCATGCTCAACATATTTGACATGCTCAAGAGATTTATCGCAGTCTCTGTACTGACTTGGATAAATTCAGGGATTGGGAAAATCACTATTATGTCTCTTTCTCAAACATCTATCTCTTTTCTTTATTTTTTGTGTATCTATCTACTTTATTTCTATCTGGGTACATCTATATCTTTGTTTCTCTACCCACCACCCATGATCGCTGTCAGTTTTTTGTATGTTTTTTTTTCCATATATTATCGTAGATTCTCTTTTGCTATCACTCATTTCTAAGAAAAAACTGAAACCGTATACTTTTTTTTAAAGTCCACTTAATAAATATTTTTTTGTCAATAAATTAAATATTTTGGTCTCTTGTTCAGTGTTGTAAATACATTTTTAAAATTTTAAAATGAATTATGCTGAATAAATTTCTTTAAAGTCAGGCCGAAATGTTCTCATTTATTTATTACCAGATTACATGGTAAAATTCTGATATGTACGTTCTGATGAGTGAAATATACGTTCCTGGCGTAAATAGGTAATGACTATGAGCATTTAGAGAGCAACCACCTTCCGTATACGACCCGTTTTTAATAGCAGTGGGGGTGATCGCATACAACAGGTTCCGCTGCAAATGTATGTACACATATACGCAAGCCGTAAACATCTCTCTCTCTACATCTCTCTCTACATCTCTCTCTCTCTCTACATCTCTCTACATTCTCTCTCTCTCTCTCTCTCTCTATTCAAATATGTAATTTGAATAAAGTAGTTATTAGTTTTAAGGATGGTAGAAACCACATATAATTTTTTTGTTTTATTTTTAACATTTGGTTGTTGTTGTTTTTTTTTTTTTTTTTTTTTGCTCTGCCTTTGATTTATAGTTCAATTTTCATTACACCTGTACGATGTGAAAATATTTCAGTTTTTTTCCTTTGCCCGCTCTTGCCTTCTGTTAGGTAATCATATAAAATCCAGTGCTTAGAAATATCCGCTCTAATAAAAAGGAACGACCGAAAAAGAAATAAGATAAAATATATAAACGAAACCATATGTTGGAATATTCAACTTTAAAATCTGATAAAAACATTGGCGAAGATTTTGTGATGGCGATAACTTCATGAATCACTTAAAAACCAGAGTGTTGGCTGTAATTTTCTGGTAAATCCATTTTGAAAATAGTGAGTAGTCTACGTTTGAACCTGTAGTGAACAAAACAAATTCTAAATTTAAAATTCAAATCTGACACATTGATTTTGTTAGAAAAGAAAAAAGAAAACGAATTTTTGGGAAATTACACACTTTGCAAACAAAACTCGCGAAATTTAACACCTCGACGTGAAATGTTTTTCGGCCAATAGCAAACTAAGAAACATCTAAGGAAAAAAAAATCAAATAATCTTTAATTGAAAAAAAAAACAAAACAAATTCCTTTTACGGGCCCTTTTCGCGAGCCGACGCGAAGTTTGTTTGTCGCCCAAAATTATATCCGGATGTGAATTACCAAATGACCTGTTTGGAGCCCCAGAAAACGAAATAAGAGGACGAGACAAAAAGACAGTCGAAGTAGAGAAAATACAAGCATAATTAACACGTCCCTCGACGAACGTCAAGCGCTCGTATTATTATTGCCTCTCTCTTTCTCTCTCATCTCCTTCTTCTTTATCGTTCACCAATCTACTTAATAACCAGCCGGTACCCTAAAGACTTCAAAAACACTCCAAACAAAATGCTCATACATACACACATACATACGCATAAACTATTTCCAACAAATTACTACTACGAACATTTTAACGACCTTGTACCAACCAAAAGACATTCATTACTTTTATTTGTACAAATCTTAACTGATATAAACAGTACAAAGCCTTTCTAAATTTACGGTTTGAAGTAAACGTATTTTAATTGATTATAACTAATATCTGATATTAATAGCATTGTTGGTTTTTTTTATAGCCTGTTCCAGTTTTACAGCGATCGATGGTTAAGCTTTTTCTTCCGGTAGTGAGAGTGCCGACAGAATAGGACAATTTAAATAGAAGCTATTTATCGTATTTGACGGTGTATAAGACGCGCTCTAATCTCAGCAGGGCAAATAAAGAACAATTAGTAATTAGTAAAATTATCAATAAAAGTTACAGCCTATACTATATATATGACGTATGATTTTAGTTAAACAAGCCATGATTACAATTAAACGAAAAATAACAGGAAGAAAAGAACACAAGCCTATAAAACTTTATCATGTCAAAAGGTAGGAAAACAAAATAAAAATCAAGCAATTATTATAATTGAGCATAATTGAACAAAACAGTACAATTACTATTAAAATTTTTATCTTCAAATCCATAAAATTCGTCGTCTTCGTTATCAAAACTTATACTCATTTTTAATACTAGTAGTTACTCTAGGTTACTCTAAATCTAAGGTAACAGGAGTTGCCAAGTAACTAATTTCGGCCGACTATCGCAAATTTTGAATCTACATATAGCATATGAGGCACAGGGGAATTTTAAGATATTTTTCGTAAAAACGTGCGTCTTATATATCGTCAAATACAGTAATGCAAAAAAGGCAGAAGATTTGAAAATGTTTTCATCTGATTAAGGTTTCTATAGCTGAAATATTTTTTTTGTTTCTAGTGTGTTTATGAAATTATATGAAATAATTACTATACGAATCCAGGTAAGAAAAAAGGAATAGGACAATCTTAGCACTGTTTCTGCACCTTTCTTTAATAGACTGTTATACTCAAAGATGCCTTCTAAAAACTAAACAGATTATTAAAAATAGAAAATCTTTGTTAGAAAAAAAAAAGAGTACTGAACTGTTACGTGATATCTGTCCTCCTATATGGCAGTGACTGCTTGACAATCTCTTCAAAGATGAAGAAGAGATTTTAGACAACAAAAATGTGGTTCTACAGAAGGATACTGAGGCGGGATCATGCCAGGTTTCGAGAAAATTGAAATAAAAAGGACACTTATATTTAACACCAGGAAGAGAGAGTTAAAATTTTTTGAGCACATAATGAGAAAAGAGGGCTTGGAAAATCTGATACCCATAAGACATATTGATGGCAAGTGGGGTAGAGAAAAGCAGCGCGTAAATGGTTGGCAGAACAGGATTTAGAAGAAATAACGAAGAGAGCTACAAAGGACAGGAAATTGTGGAGAGCCATGATCGTCTACGTCCTGAGGGAACACGGCACACAAAGAAAAAAGAAGGAGAATCTTACTTCTGAAGACAGCATGGATAATGGAAATCTCAGATCTCACTGCTGCTGTGGATCAACAATACTTGGATTAACTGAAAACAATTTTGACGCCTCCTCCTACTATGGAAATATTATCAATAATAAGCGTGGGACCCAAATTTGCTACAATAGGATCATTTATACCAAACATGCCACTCGCAAAACCAAGTTGTGACCTTTTCCAAATTAATTTATTACTGGCCACATATTGCGCATATTGTTGATCTTGGTTTGGTTTATTTTATAGCATCAACTTCAATGGTTTATTTAATGCCGACAAGATTTTTAAGACAAGTTTCTATTAATAGAATATTTTATTTATTTATTTAATTATTATTTTTTCATATACTGCTGGTAATATTTACTTTTTCTTCGAAAACGTATTGCCTGTAATATCTTTTTTTTCAAAAATGTATTGCTTGTAATAATATTTTCAGAAACGTCTTGCATGTAATAATTTCTTTTCGAAAGTATATTGCTTTTAATATTTCACTTTTTTCTCAAAAATGCATTGCTTTTAATATATTTTTTAAATGTATGGCATGTAATTTTTTAAAAAACTGGATTGCTTGTAATAATTTTGTTTTTCGAAAATATTACTTGTAATATATATATATATATATATATTTTTTTTTTCGAAATGTATTGCATTCAATATTTTTTTTTCGAAAATATTGCTTGGAATATATTTTTCATATTGCTGATAATGTTTATTTTTTCAATTTTTTTTTACAATGAAAATGTACTGATAGTAATTTATTTTAATGTATTTTCAGATTTTCAGCTGGGACCCTAACAGGTGCTGTCACTCATGGTTATATGGAAGAACAGCAATTTAAGAGGGTGGTTCCATGCTCGAATACTATGATGCCAAATGTAGTTTATCGTCATACCAGGGATGCGATGAATTTGGAACAACTTTTATTACAAGTCTATATTTTGAATCTTCTGTTTGTTGAGCTTCTTTTGTTTTGGTGAGAGACTCACAGTTCATCAACTTTTCTAATCGGCACTCGTATTTCAGAAGGAATCGCCTTACTGCAATAAAAAAGTAGAGGCATGGCTACGCTCTAAGACTTGAGGCAATATTTTTTTTTTTTTTTAATCATATCACCCCGAGCAAGGCAATAATGCCACTGATGCGCAGGGGGCTACGTAAGAGTGAAAAACTGATAAAACAGGGTAATTTCCACATTCACCCGTATTTTGCGAGTTCTGCAATTAAAATGGATTTGTGTTACATACTGTGTTGTGGAGCAGTGGATATCGGCTCGAGTTCGAATTCCAGTTGAATTCCTTGCATTCACTTACTTACCCTTAGGAAAGGTATTAATCCGTCTCTTCCTCCCAGTTATGGGTTAAATAACAGGACAGATTGGGTTCTATAGCCTTGGCTGGCAACCAGTCTACCGCAGAAAGCAATAGCAACCTACTGCGGGATAATCTTCTGCCCAGTCTGTCATGTCTCTTTCGAGACATGATCGCCCAAGCGTGTTTCACGTATGGCACTTAACTGACTGACTGTGTGGGAAGATGCGAAAATACAAATCTAATTTTTTCCATTTTAGATATTACGTTTGAAGTAAGCCGTAGAATGAATCGGCCAAAATGTTGTGGGGATAACAAATTACGCAAACAAAACAAAACAAAAATAAAAAAAAAATGAAAAATAAAAAATGGAAGTTTTTAGAACTCTGATGGTTTATTTGCTAAAGACTCTCATCCGACCCTGTTTTTAATATTCGTTCTCCCCATCTGACCCTAGTTTCTGTTATTATTTCGTTACCTCACTTGAATTTATAAATCTTTAACAGACAAGAAAAACACATCTGTATGTTAACAGGATGGGCATATTATTCATATTTTTCTTCCACATACCGCCTTACTTCTATATCTCCCTGTCGGTAGGCTTTTTGAGGCGAAGGGTCACCAGTGCGGTTGTTGAAGTGAATGTAGAATATTGTGTATGAAAACATTTGTCGTTGCAGTGGCATTTGACGTGGCCTTTGCCGCCTCTTAAGACTCCAAAAGCCACATGATGCCGATGAAGGGAATGGACAGGGAAAAGTAGAATCTTCGTAGATAACAAGAAATAAGTCGAGGAAAGCAAAAACGGAAAGACGAGGTTAGGCAATGAAAACATTTCCTCTTAAGAGTTTCGATTGCGAAAGAAATTAAAAAAAAAAGAACAAAAATCAAAAGATGAGAGAAAAGTATTACTACTTCACAAGTTCATCTCGCAGACCATTAATATTATATTCAATCCTAATTTGTTAGAGTGACATACTTTTGCCCATGTGCCAGACTTGGAAAATATTAAGTTGAATCAAAAATAATTTGTTTCTGTAAAGAAACTGTAATGACGAACGTGTCATTCTGACAACCAATCATACGTTGCTTTTTATAATATACTTGGAATGCACTCAGTCAGTTAAGTGCTATACGTGATACACGCTTGGGTGATCATGTCTCAAAAAAGACATGACTGGCTGGGCAGAAGATTTACCCGCAGTAGGTTGCCATTACTTTCTACGGTAGACTGGTTGCCAACCAAGAAAGCAAAAAAATAAATAAATAAAAAAAAATAAAAAAATAAAGAAAGCAACAGTACATATTAAAATTTGAATAAACCCATTTTATTTTGTTATTTAACCCATAGCTTGAGGGAGAAGAGACGAATTGATACCTTTCCCAAGGGTATTTGCGCGTAAGTGAATGCAACGAATTCAACTGGAATTCGAACTAGGTTCGCCGATATCCACAGCACCAAAACGCACATTCCTCGCAAAAAATAAATAAATAAGGGTTGGAACACACTAAGAAACGACGTACTTATGACCTTCTGCCAAGTTAAAATAACTATAGTCAGATCATTGAAGAGTGACCTTCTCATGTTATGGTTAACAAACTGCTTTTGTTATTTATTACTGTTTAGTAGTAAGGTTACTCGTAAGAAACCTTATTAGGTGCGTTATATTCGTATCATTGTGCCAAACGAAGCTAAGCAAATACCATATTTGCCAGCCTATTAGACGCACCAAGATTTTACTATTGTGGTCAGGTGATCGAAGTTTGAGCATAACCTCACCGGTTTCCTTGCTGCTGCTACAGTATAAACGTGGCCGCTTCACGAGCAGTGTGCATCCAGGAGTAGTAAAAAAAATTGTTTAATTTCTTAGGCTGAAAATAATGGGAATATTTTTTTTCTTCAAATATATATTATGAGTAATTTTTTTCCCTTTATGGTAATTTTTTTTCTTCAAAAATGTATATTTTTCTATAAAAGTCTATTTTTATGTATATATTTCTATAAAAGTGTATTTTTATACCTTCGTAGTGTTTTGACCCCAGTTTGGGGGTTAATTATTTTCCCATAGCTGGGACCCTAACAGGTGCTACCACTCCGGATCAGGGTGGACCTGGGAACAACAGCAATTAAGAGGTGGTTCCATGCTCCTCACAACCTCTCAATCAGAGGCCTTGCTGCTGGATGTAGTTTACCGTCATACTCAGGACCACTGACGAGAAAAAATTTGTCACGACACAGGGATCAAACTGTAGCAGATGCAGCTATTGATTTGACACAGTCGCCCCACTTCAAGTCAGCGACGCATCGTGTTGCGCTATGATCTAGAAGTGGAATGAAAGCAGTGATGGCACCTACCTTGAAACTTTCATAACGAATTCAGAATGTGAATTTAGTTAATACTAAACACTCCGACTACCTTGTCTTATGGAACAGTTATAATACATTTAGTACAAGGGATAGGGAAATTAAACATAGAATATGCTATATTAGGGCGTATTTCGTCCAACACAGGCAATTAATACAAAACAAAAACTAGAATCTTGTTCTTAAATAAACTCGTCAGATTGAGACTTTCATACGGATGTCATACATAGCATCAAACCTTTTCAGAAACATCTAAACTCTCAGCTATACAAAATAACTGAAATATCCATTGAGAACTTTCAATCGCAATTAAAATTGATAGTTTAAAATAGACGTAACTTGAAGAGAAAATAATGCTATAATCAAGATGCTAACGTTCCATACTATTTTAAACAAAATATTATCAAGGAATCACCATCAATACTGGAAAGATCGATAACAGCTATTGGACATGAAAACGCTAAGGGTTTTTGAAAGAATTATTATTATTTTTTTTAATAAATGTCAACCGACGATAGCACAGTCTGCTCGGAAAAGGAATGTCCTTAATAACACCATTACTAAATATTACCATTATTAAATATCTATACTGAATTCAAAGAGAATATTTGGCTTGAGATTGGTAAGCGAGTCTCGCAAACCAGCACAACATAAACGAGTTCGATCGGTACTGTTGGCACAACACGTGATCTCATGTGTACAATTGAGCTCAGTTTATTTAATAGATTCATTTTGTGGTACAGTGGATATCAGCTCGGAACGAGAAACCGAGTTCGAATTCCAGTTGAATCCATTGTATTCACTTACGCACAAATACCCTTGGGAAAGGTATTAATCCGTCTCTTCCTTCCAGTTATGGGTTAAATAACAGGACAGATTGGGTTCTATAGCCTTGGTCAGCAACCAGTTTACCGCAGAAAGCAATGGCAACCGACTGCGGGATAATCTTCTGCCCAGTCAGTCATGTCTCTTTCGAGACATGATCGGCCAAGCGTGTTTCACGTATGGCACTTAACTGACTGACATGAAAGAAAGAACTGAAAAAACAGAGTGAAAAGAAAGAAAATAACGAGTCAACCAACCAGGAAGTTAGGAAGATGTTAAAAAATATTTAAAATGTTTCGATGAAAAAATCCCAGACAAGTTGAAAATGTGAATAAAATATGTTAACAATTGTGCACGTGTTGAAGGAATTTCTTAGGCAAGGAAACATGGCTGAGAAATCAAATAACCAGAATTTTAATTGTGTGTTCATATATATATATATATATATATATATATATATATATATATATATCCGAGTGAGTATAGATTGAGGAGAGAAAAAAGAAAATTTTTTTTCCTTCCAAAACATGATTGTAGGGAAGAGGACATATATAGAAGAAATTATGTACATGTTCTAAAACATAATTTATATATATATATATATATATATATATATATATATATATATTATATATAATCGCAAAATTATAACTTAAAATTTGTTAAATATGCAGAATCATTAAATATTTCTTAAGCTTAGATAATTAGGCAATACACCCAAGTTAATTACATAAGAATAACGCCTTGTGTAGAAAATATTAAAAACGGAAAAAAAAAGGAGACACTAAAAAGAAAACATCAAGCGAAATGTCGATTTCAAAAATTGACTGGAAATTAAAATTACACAGTTAATCAAAACACATTTTTAGCATGCAACATTAATGAAAAATAGCATGACTATATGCAGAAACATTTCTTCCAAAATTATTTATTTCAGAAAATAGCTGACATTAAATTAGTTTTAAGCAACTGAACTCTCGTGTATACACACACACACACACACACACACTCTGAGCCAGAGGAATAGCCAACGAACAGACCGGGACAGAGAATAAATAGACACGAACAGACCGAGACAGAGAATAAATAGGCCACGAAACAGACCGGGACAGAGAAATAAATAGACACGAACAGACCGGGACAGAGAGGGAAATAAATAGACACGAACAGACCGAGGACAGAGAAATAAATAGACACAAATATACAGACAGGACAGAAATAAATAGACACGAACAGACCGGGACAGAGAAATAAATAGACACGAACAGACCGGGACAGAGAAATAAATAGACACGAACAGACCGGGACAGAGAAATAAATAGACATGAACAGACCGGGACAGAGAAATAATAGACACAGACAGACAGGACAGAAGAAATAAATAGACACGAACAGACCGGGACAGAGAAATAAATAGACACGAACAGACCGGGACAGAGAAATAAATAGACACAGACAGACCGGGACAGAGAAATAAATAGACACGAACAGACCAGGACAGAGAAATAAATAGACACGAACAGACCGGGACAGAGAAATAAATAGACACGAACAGACCGGGACAGAGAAATAAATAGACACGAACAGACCGGGACAGAGAAATAAATAGACACGAACAGACCGGGACAGAGAAATAAATAGACACGAACAGACCGGGACAGAGAAATAAATAGACACGAACAGACCGGGACAGAGAAATAAATAGACACGAACAGACCGGGACAGAGAAATAAATAGACACGAACAGACCGGGACAGAGAAATAAATAGACACGAACAGACCAGGACAGAAGATAAATAGACACGAACAGACCGGGACAGAGAAATAAATAGACACGAACAGACCCGGACAGAGAAATAAATAGACACGAACAGACCGGGACAGAGAAATAAATAGACACGAACAGACCGGGGCAGAGAAATAAATAGACACGAACAGACCGGGACAGAGAAATAAATAGACACGAACAGACCGGGGCAGAGAAATAAATAGACACGAACAGACCGCGACAGAGAAATAAATAGACACGAACAGACCGCGACAGAGAAATAAATAGACACGAACAGACCGGGACAGAGAAATAAATAGACACAGACAGACCGGAACAGAGAAATAAATAGACACGAACAGACCGGAACAGAAATAAATAAGACACGAACAGACCGGGACAGAGAAATAAATAGACACGAACAGACCGGGACAGAGAAATAAATAGACACGAACAGACCGCGACAGAGAAATAAATAGACACGAACAGACCGGGACAGAGAAATAAATAGACACGAACAGACAGACAGAGAAATAAATAGTACGAACAGACCGGGACAGAGAAATAAATAGACACAGACAGACCGGGACCAGAGAAATAAATAGACACGAACAGACCGGGACAGAGAAATAAATAGACACGAACAGACCGGGACAGAGAAATCAATAGACACGAACAGACCGGGACAGAGAAATAAATAGGCACGAACAGACCGGGACAGAGAAATAAATAGACACGAACAGACCGGGACAGAGAAATAAATAGACACGAACAGACCGGGGCAGAGAAATAAATAGACACGAACAGACCGGGGCAGAGAAATAAATAGACACGAACGAACCGCGACAGAGAAATAAATAGACACGAACAGACCGCGACAGAGAAATAAATAGACACGAACAGACCGCGACAGAAATAAATATTAGACACAGACAGACCGGGACAGAGAAATAAATAGACACGAACAGACCGGGGACAGAGAAATAAATAGACACGAACAGACCGGGGCAGAGAAATAAATAGACACGAACAGACCGGGACAGAAAATAAATAGACACGAACAGACCCGGGGCAGAGAAATAAATAGACGAACAGACCGCGACAGAGAAATAAATAGACACGAACAGACCGCGACAGAGAAATAAATAGACACGAACAGACCGCGACAGAGAAATAGACACGAACAGACCGGGACAGAGAAAAAATAGACACGAACAGACCGGGACAGAGAAATAGCAATGAACAGACCGGGGCAGAGAAATAGCAATGAACAGATCAGGATAGAGCGATAACCACGAACACAGTGGGACAGAAGAATAGGCACGGACAGACTTAGATGGATACATAAAAACAAGCTGAAATTGATATATATGTAAATAGTAAAGAAATAGGAATAGATAGATACATGATTTGGTAAATCTTTTTAAAATCTCTCACTGAAATACAAGCCATGACTAAAGATATTGGTTTTAGCGTTACTTTGTCTTTTCTTATCAAACTAGAAACACAACTTAGATCAATATCTTAATTTCTGTTTAGCTGAGCCCCATACAAATTTGAGAAGCGAGCGTTAATTCTAAATATAGACAAAACAGAGGCTCGAACAGTTATAATGTATCTGCAAAAAAGTTATTTGACTCAAGGAAATCCATAGGGACATGGTACAGATTCCCCTTCCGATGCAACTGTGAAGTAACATGCTACGGAATTCATGCACGCCGGGGACAGCACGGAAGATGACCCTCGGTCTGGTCGGGCAAAAACATCAACTGCTGATGAACAAGTTGATGCCATTCACTTGATGATTTTGGATGACAGATGTTTTACTGTCTTGCAGATAGGCATTAGTTCTGGTTCGGTTTATACTGAGATATTGAGAATTTGCAAGATGGGTCCCAAGAATGCTGACACCAGAGCAGGAGCTGAAAAGGGTCGACATTTCAAAGACACTTCTGACTCAATTCTAGACTGGCCCTAAGAATTTTCGCTGCTTCAACTCAGGATAAAACCTTGATTCACCAGTTCGAATCTGTATCAAAGATAAAAAAGCGAACAATGGAAACACTGGTTTCCCACACCTGAAGTTCAAGATGGTAGCGTCTGTTTACAAGGTAATGTCTGTTTGGGGAATTCCGAAGGCGTAATCATGATAGGTTGCCTGGAAAAGGGAGAGAAAATAAAAAGGACAAAAACAAACCAGTAATAGTATTATACACCAGATGGAAAACAAATGAAGAAAGTATTCAAACCGAAAAGCAAAGGGAAATTGAGAACAGGGAAGCTCTTTCTCCAATATAGTTGATTTTCAAAGCGCTGCTTAGATGTGACACAAGGCTGAAAGTATGAGTGTTATGTGTTGGAAGTTGTAACAAAAGAAAAGAAAAGGATTTACCAAAACACAGCTAAATCACAAACAAATATTTAGTTTATTAAAAACACAAAACAAATATACAATTTTGGCATTCAAAGCAAAAGCAAAAAAACAAAACAAAAAAAAAACAGAGTTTACTGGCGAAGTGTTACGAAGGAGAAGGAAAGTGAGAGTTGAGTATCTTTACCACGTTAGGGCTAGCGAAGTAATCTAAGTGCTATTACTTGAAATCCACAAATATATGTATATAAAGAATAATTTTTAGTTTGGTCAATGAAATATTCAAAAACTCTATTTACCAATTTAGTTCCATGAGGTTCTCTTTCATGTTTTTGTTGGTCGGTAACTTTTCATAGAGATTCTTTCGGCTGGATATAATAATCCACGAATCAAAGCCGGAGTTGATAATGTCAGAAATTCCCCTTTTCAACTGACAACTCTCTTAAAAATCTATTTTATAGGGGTAGCACTTAATTAGCATATTTCTCGAATCAACTACATTTTTCTCGAATATACTGGAATGATCTAGAATCTTCCAAACGTTCTATTTCTAATTTCTCTATTTTACAACTACTACATGAATTTTTGTATTAACAAGTACGACTCAGTAGAACCCTTACTATAATTTTTAACCTTTCTGTTGACTTTATTAATATTCTTTATATAGAATGCATCCTCGTAACAATGAGGTACCCAGTGAGGATCGAATTCACTACTCAGTTGTAACAGGTTCTAGCGAGACAAGCTTGCTAACCATTAGAGCACATCGAGGTACCCAAGCTCTTTCTCCAATATAGTGTGCCTATTTACCCTGCTCAGCTTAAGTAGCCACCTGTAGCTCCAAATTGTTACCCTATTCCTAAAGTCCATTTTAAAAATCTACCAATCGTCCGTGCATCGAATACTATTACCATATATGGTCTGGTAGTACTGCTATTTAAGGTTCTTGACAAAATCCAAAGAAGGATCTGCAATGTAATCGATCTTAACTTCGCATTTCGACTTCAGTCACTTTCTCACCGATGTGATGTGGCTTCCCTCTGCCTTTTCTACAAATATTTTCATGGCAATTGCTCTAATGAGCTTTTTCCCCATTAATTTAATCGTGCCAATAGATTGGCATTTAGGTCCCACCCTTTTACTGCTGAAATAGTTAAATGCAACTGCCACTTCTACTCCAACAATTTATTTTCTTGCACTTCCCATCTGTGGAATCTCTTTCCGTTTACTTGTTTCCCCGAGAGATACAATCTCCAAAAGTTTAAATCCAACGTCACTTGTCCTCTATCTTCTTGAATACCATCCATCTTTAATCCTTTCTTAGACTCTCCTTGTACCCTGTTTTTCCTCTCATTGTAACCCTCTGCGCACTAGTGGTGGTTCCATCTGGCCTAGGGTGAAATGATTTAAAAAAAAAAAAAAAAAAAAAAAAAGCGAAAGCTGCATCTGACTTTTTCCCGTTCCCTAAACTCAAATGTGGTCCATTGACAATCGGGGAAGAAGCCAATAAGACTAAGAAAAATATTTTACTGAACGTTTGGATAGTTTGATATTGAGATTTGCTACTGTGCATCTCCTGTCTCTGTATATTGTGTAGTTTAATTAAAGACTGCTTACCTTAAAAGCCTTATTTCCCAAATCAACCTGGTCGACCGATTGTTTTATCTTTTTTATATATTTTAAACAGGACAATTTCGCTAGAAACTAGGAAGATAGTATTAGATTGCTACGTGTTGCCCGTCCTTCAATATGGCGGTGAATGCTGGACAATACCATCAAAGATGAAGGAAAAACTTGAAGCAACTAAAAAGTGGTTCTACAGAAGGATGCTGCGAATATCATGGATCGAGCATGTGAGCAATGATAAGGCCTTGGAAATGATGGAAACAAAAAGAAAATTAATACTGAGCATCAGGAAGAGACAGCTGAAGTTCCTGGGACACGCAATGAGGAAGAGGGCTTGGAGAATCTGATACTAACAGGTCAGATAGAGGGAAAAAGAGACAGGGGAAAGCAACGGATAACATATTTGAAGGACTTAATCAGGTGGATGACGGAACGAGGATTGCATGGTGTAACAGGAGAAGGCGTGATCAGAGTCACCAGGGATAGGGAAACGTGGAAGGCCATGATCGCCTACGTCCTGAAGGGACAAGGCACACAGAAAAAGAAGATTGTCTACATCTTTTATAGAACGCTTTTTTAAAGCGAGATTCTCACATCAGTTCATAAATAACGGTTATTCTAGTAACAAATACTTCTTTTTTCTTATTTCAGGTAATTATTTGACGGTGCCATTTGACTGTGGCAACAATAGATTGTTCTGCTCGCGAATTGCAATAGGTCTGCTTCTCTTGGAAACTATGTGCATGTCAACAAATCTTGCAAATTAGTGAAAACGAAGCAGCACGTCATTCAGGAAACCGCAAAGGAAATCAACAACGTATCACCGGAAATTTGAAAGACGCTAATGGAAAATGCAATTTGAAAAACATTCCCGGACGCCCACGATTAAAAGGTTATTCTGACAGCTTAAAACCTTGAAAGACATTCAAGAGATTTTTTCTCTTTTTTTTTTTTTTAGGCAAGCCCATTGTCAGGGGAAGATTATATATATATATATATATATAGAGAGAGAGAGAGAGAGAGAGAGAAATTTAGTCTTCAAAACAATCTCCCGTCGGCTTAAAATAATATCAAGACAATCCTATCTTTAAAAGTGTTTTCATTTATTGATTGATTGATTAAACGACCCAAGTTGGGATAATAAAACATTGTAAAATCGACGAGACTTGCGTTATCCGCATAGTGTACGCTTCACTAAGACAATATAGTTTTAAATACAGATTTAACATCCTAGACTGGCTGCTAACCTAGCCCTGTCTTCCCTATTATTTAACCCATAGTTAGAGGTGAAGAGATAGATTCTTGCCGTTCCCAAGAATGTTTGTGTGAAAGTTAATGTAACGAAACTCGACTGATATTCGAACTCAGCTTTTCCATCTCTCTTTCCGAGTCGATATCCATTACACCTTCCGCACATCTACCAGATCGAATAAGCGTGAGGTGGGAAAATAATATTAGTCGTCAAGTTTGGATTTGGAAACGAGCATCCCTAGCCGAGCAAATGATATCAATCCTTAAACGTCTGATCAGTATTTATTTATGATAGTGTTATGTGTTAAATTGTAACAAAAGTAAAAAAATGATTGACCAAAACACAGAACTAAATCACAGACAAATATTTAATTTACAAAAAAAAAAAATAAAAATAAAAAAAAATAAAAATAAAAAATATTTACAAATATCCAATTTTTGCATTCAAATAGAAAACAGAGTTTACTACTGGCAGGCGAAGTGTTACGAAAGGAGAGGTAAGGAATGAGTGAAGTACTATTTTTGGAAATCCTCAAATGTGTATATAAAGAATAATTTTTTTGTTTGGTCAATGAAAGTGTCAAAAAATTCTATTTACCCATTTAGTTCCATGAGGTTCTCTTTCAGGTTTTAGTTGGTCGGCAACTTTTAATAGAGATTCTTTCAGCTGGATATACAAATCCTGAATCGGGCCGGAGTTGATAATGTCAGCAGATCCTTTTAACAACTAACTACTTTCTTCCCAAAATTTATTTTTATAGGGGCTAACACCTAATTTACATATTTCTAGAATCATTTCGGATTCTATAGATTTTTCTGGAATATTCCAGGATCTTCCAAACCTTCTATTTCTAATTTCCCTATTAAACAACTACTTCATGAATTAACACTTTTTTGTAATAACAAGTAGAATCGCTTACTATAGATTTTAACCCTTTTTTAGACATTATTAATATTATTTTTATATATAAATGCATCCTCGTAACAATAGTAAAATGTAATGTGTTTAATTCAATATGGGACGTACATCTATCCAAGGACAAAATGTAGCCGCAGCTATTGTCACGGTAAATTTTAACCCCCCTCCTTCTTTAATACAACGATGGAAGTGATGCTGCAGGGTTGTGTTCTCGGAGCCGTCATTAGAAAATAGTAAACTGTCCTAGAAAAGAAATATAATCGGATACAAATTGAGGATTTGTATAAAGGACATACAGACAGATAAACACACACACAAACATCTTGCCTTTATTTTTATATATATATATATATATATATATATATATATATATATATATTATCGATTTTCTGCACTATTGTGAGAACTGCAACATTGAAGCTTCTGAATATCGTTTCTTATGTCTTTGTCTATGAGTGTATCAAATTTGATGAAAATCGGACCACTCCTTCTATAACCCGATTTTTTCGATTATCGATTTTCGATATTTATCGGGGGTGCCTCGACACAAAACCTAGCTAAGAACACTGGCAGACGCTTATAGTACAACTGTGTAAATTTTCAAGAAAATCGGTTAAGCCGTTTCGGAGTCTATAGGTAACGGGCACACACAGAGACAAAGTTCCATTTATAAATAAGTTTATATATATATAAATTATTTTTTGAACATTATTTTTGATCAAGATTTGTATTTACGTAGATATTCTGTTCATAATTATAATTTATTTCTACCGGCCTGATTATTTACGATAAAATTTGTTACAAAAATGTGTCATTCGACAGGATTCGAACCTGTAAATGTAAACATACAATGTTTCGTAACAAAATTTATCGTATATGGTCAGGCGTCCGATTCTCACCAAACGTCACACAAATATACTTTAGGCTTCTGGACAGGTCATGGGCGACTTTATCTTTTCCAAAATCTCCCCGATATTGGAACTCGATACCCCGATATCCAATCAGGTCTGATCAAGATCAGGATTTGAAACCTTTCATCGTAGTTCTTGCTGCAGAATCTGCTCTAACTTGGTAAAATTATAGTTTTTAGACTTAAACATTAGACGACTCATTTTCCCCGATATCGGATATCGATACCTACGGTTTCGCTTTAACTGGAAGCAACTATTGCATTTTAGTCCAAAGAGTCTGAGCTCTAGGACCATGGATTAGTTTTAAAGCAATCATTACACCCGAGCAACGCCGAGCTATACTCACTCACAAAATTAAAAAAATCATATATATATATATATATATATATATATATATATATATATATGATTTTTTTAATTTTGTGAGTGAGCTGTCAGTCAAGTGCCATACATGATACACGCTTAGGCGATCATGTCTCGAAAGAGACATGACTGACTGAGCAGAAGATTTTTCCTGTAATCGGTTGCTATTACTTGCTACATCCAAGGCTATAGAACCCAATCCAATCCTTAGCTGGAGGGAGAAGCGACCGATTGAAACTTTTTCAAAGGGTATTTGCGCGTAAGTTAATGCAACTAATTTAACTGCGATTTGAACTCGGCTCTCCGATTTCTCGTTACGGGACCACCTACTTACTATACATATTTATTTAGTATTCGATTTTTATTATTTTCGTTTCATTCTCTTTCCTTTCAGCTTAAGTCCCCCCCTTCCCTAAAATAACCATAGATTTCATCTACCTATTCGTAGTATTTACTTTTCTCTATATTTGTTTAGCGGAAGTTGAAAAAGCAATTCTAAGAAACGGTTAACATTCCATACAACAGACGAAATGGAATTTAAAAAAAAAAAAAATAAATCAACCATATTTGCCACGCCACTGATTTAAATACCGACTTTTCAAGTAAATAAATCTTTTTTTTTATAATTGTTTTTATTTTTTTGTTTTCTTTTCGTTGTTTTTTATGTTGTGTTTTTTTCTTCATTGCCATATTTTCTGGAAAGCGCTATAAAAGCAAAACAATGCCTGACCAATGATTTTTTTTTAGTTCATTTTTTCGTTTTTTAGAGGAAATAAATAATGTTTACCACCTACCAAACAGTATGGTTTACATTTCTAACAAAGAATAAAAGAACGACCGAATTAGAAAACTGTCAGTCGGTGAATTACGTAAGATTCTAATGAATTCAGCAAATGCATTTAAGGAAAGAAAAAAGTTGACCTGCATTTGGTGAATGGAAAATTAATGCTAGAAAAATGTCTTTCTTCCAAGATTCTCATTTTTAACAAGCCTCGTACTTCTTAGTGAGTATGTGCGTGATCTATCTATCTATCTAGTTCTCGTTATCTATCTATCTATCTATCTATCTATCTAGTTCTCGTTATCTATCTATCTATCTATCTATCTATCTAGTTCTCGTTATCTATCTATCTATCTATCTATCTAGTTCTCGTTATCTATCTATCTATCTATCTAGTTCTCGTTATCTATCTATCTATCTATCTAGTTCTCGTTATCTATCTATCTATCTATCTAGTTCTCGTTATCTATCTATCTATCTATCTATCTATCTAGTTCTCGTTATCTATCTATCTATCTATCTATCTAGTTCTCGTTATCTATCTATCTATCTAGTTCTCGTTATCTATCTATCTAGTTCTCGTTATCTATCTATCTATCTAGTTCTCGTTATCTATCTATCTATCTATCTATCTAGTTCTCGTTATCTATCTATCTATCTATCTAGTTCTCGTTATCTATCTATCTATCTATCTAGTTCTCGTTATCTATCTTGTTCTCATTATCTATCTTTCTATCTATCTTGTTCTCATTATCTATCTATCTTGTTCTCATTATCTATCTTTCTATCTATCTTGTTCTCATTATCTATCTATCTTGTTCTCATTATCTATCATTCTATCTATCTTGTTCGCATTATCTATCTTGTTCTCATTATCTATCTATCTATGTTTTCATGTATGGATTTTGTTCTCAATTATCTCTGTTTTTGTCTATCTTTCAATTCATATAGAAACAAGCAAACAAATATTTTCTGTTCCCTTGACGTCGGATCTGAGAAGGTAATTTATTGCCCCGTTTATCATAAAAAATCCTGACGCATTTTCCTTATACAGTTTTGTATTTGATTTCAACCTGAAGAAGCCGAAACTAAAACATCCCGTCGGCGAAACGCGTCGTTAAATTTTTTACACTTCGTTCCATTTTTTTTATATATATTTATATATAAAGCACGCACCGTCAGTAATTACTCAAGGTAGGTAGAGTGAAACTTATGTAGTCAACCCCCCGCCCCCCAAAAAATTGAATGTTATGCCCAATAATCAGAATAGCCTTCATTTTGTTGGATTAGGTGTATATTATACCACACAAGGAAAATTATAGATCTACTTTATTCAGGGTGGGCACTGCTTACCCAGACGGCACGTCTCTATATCTATAATTTATTTCGACGGGTGGAAAGATCCATCTCTTTAAACTAGGATTTCATTTGATTTAGTTTTTCTCATAACATGTCATATTGCTCTGGATAATATCCACTGAGCTCGATATCTATTTCTTATTATTTTATATGAAATAGAGTTTGTTTTTTTATTATCCTCTCTGTTTATGAACTTGGCATCATTATATAAGTCTGTATATGCACAAGTTTAGTTTCTTAGTGACCTTAAGGCTAGATTTAATTATTATGCCAATTCTTTTGCTGGCTCTTCAGTTTCTTTTTCTGAGTCCAAATAGGAAAACAGCAGCACTGGGTTATTAAAAGTTTAAAGAACAATTATAACCTGGTTATTACTAGCCTTGATAAAGCTGCTGGTGTGGTGCTACTGGACTATTTCTGATTATGTACCAAATCGATGGACAATATACTTTAGGATACAACTAAATTCTAAAGGCCTATGTAATGGAACAACTCCAAACACGGTACATTTTAGCAGTCCGTTGTCTGACTACTAAAAGAACAATTAAAGAACAATTATAACCTGGTTATTACTAGCCTTGATAAAGCTGCTGGTGTGGGGCTACTGAACTATTCTGATTATGTACCAAATCGATGGACAATATACTTTAGGATACAACTAAATTCTAAAGGCCTATGTAATGGAGCAACTCCAAACACGGTACATTTTAGCAGTCCGTTGTCTGACTACTAAAAGAACAGTTAAAGAACAATTATAACCTGGTTATTACTAGCCTTGATAAAGCTGCTGGTGTGGGGCTACTGAACTATTCTGATTATGTAGCAAATCGATGGACAATATACTTTAGGATACAACTAAATTCTAAAGGCCTATGTAATGGAACAACTCCAAACACGGTACATTTTAGCAGTCCGTTGTCTGACTACTAAAAGAACAATTAAAGAACAATTATAACCTGGTTATTACTAGCCTTGATAAAGCTGCTGGTGTGGGGCTACTGAACTATTCTGATTATGTACCAAATCGATGGACAATATACTTTAGGATACAACTAAATTCTAAAGGCCTATGTAATGGAGCAACTCCAAACACGGTACATTTTAGCAGTCCGTTGTCTGACTACTAAAAGAACAATTAAAGAACAATTATAACCTGGTTATTACTAGCCTTGATAAAGCTGCTGGTGTGGGGCTACTGAACTATTCTGATTATGTACCAAATCGATGGACAATATACTTTAGGATACAACTAAATTCTAAAGGCCTATGTAATGGAGCAACTCCAAACACGGTACATTTTAGCAGTCCGTTGTCTGACTACTAAAAGAACAATTATAACTTGGTTATTACTAGCCTTGATAAAGCTGCTGGTGTGGGGCTACTGAACTATTCTGATTATGTACCAAATCGATGGACAATATACTTTAGGATACAACTAAATTCTGAAGGCCTATGTAATGGAACAACTCCAAACACGGTACATTTTAGCAGTCCGTTGTCTGACTACTAAAAGAACAATTATAACTTAGTTATTACTAGCCTTGATAAAGCTGCTGGTGTGGGGCTACTGAACTATTCTGATTATGTACCAAATCGATGGACAATATACTTTAGGATACAACTAAATTCTGAAGGCCTATGTAATGGAGCAACTCCAAATACGGTACATTTTAGCAGTCCGTGGTCTGACTACTAAAAGAACAATTAAAGAACAATTATAACTTAGTTATTACTAGCCTTGATAAAGCTGCTGGTGTGGGGCTACTGAACTATTCTGATTATGTAGCAAATCGATGGACAATATACTTTAGGATACAACTAAATTCTGAAGGCCTATGTAATGGAGCAACTCCAAACACGGTACATTTTAGCAGTCCGTTGTCTGACTACTAAAAGAACAATTAAAGAACAATTATAACTTGGTTATTACTAGCCTTGATAAAGCTGCTGGTGTGGGGCTACTGAACTATTCTGATTATGTACCAAATCGATGGACAATATACTTTAGGATACAACTAAATTCTAAAGGCCTATGTAATGGAGCAACTCCAAACACAGTACATTTTAGCAGTCCGTTGTCTGACTACTAAAATGTACCCTGTTTGTAATAGGACGGGTGGTATTAATCCCAAGAATAAAGTTTATTCCTAAACCAGCCGATTATTCATTCCAATGAACAAAGATCCAGTTTACAGTTCGCCTTACGTTGGCAAAAACGATAAACAAATCATAAGACCAAACTCTTTAAGAAATTGGAATTTGGCTTCAGAAAGAAATATTTATGCATGGCCAGTTGTATGTTGAATGCTCAAGAGTAAGAAATCTTAAGGATTTATTATTCATTGATAAAATTATTATTTAAAATGTATTATTCATTGATACAGTTCGCCTTACGTTGGCAAAAACGATAAACAAACCATAAGATCAAACCCTTTAAGAAATTGAAATTTGGCTCCCGAAATAAATATTTACGCATGGCCAGTTAGTTGTATGTTGTATGCTCAAGAGTAAAAAATCGTAAGAATGTATTATTTGCTGGAAAAACGGATTTTTTTTTCAAAAATATTGTTTACCATGAAGCTCTATAAAATTAAATTAAAGAAATTATTAAACCGAAGTAGGGGTTTTGTCAGAGAATTTTTTTTCATCGATTGGTTTGCAAAATTGAACGAAATTTTTGTAAATTTTGAAATAACTTCAACAATACTAAATATTGCGAGGATTTTAACAGGCGTCAGCGTATTCTAGTGATTAAAAAGAAAAAAAACAGGTCATCGATGAAACTCTTGGAAGTATGTTGCACAGAACTGAATTGATGAAGACTGTTTATCTTCTAAAGAGGAGAAAGAAGATGAAGAATGATTCTTGTCACCTAAACACAAAATTGCGCACTCAGCCAATTCTTCGAATGTCTTTTGGTAAAACATTGAATATTCTAAAATTTCTTTTTGCCAAGAATAAGTTATGTTATTGTAACATTTTTTTTTTTACAAACTGGTTCAGGTGGTGGCAAAGGGACGGTGCCGAAATTTTTATTCTTTGTTTGGGCTATGAAGAATTTCCGCCATATTTTTTTAGCTAGCTTGTTTAAAGTCGCTCATTTGTTTTTTCTAAGTTTTGCTTTTATTAGCGTTTTGTGTTTTTGCAATCATTCTCTTTTTATTTCCTTTCAACATTTGGTCTTCTTTCTATTGCTCTGAACAACTTTAACTTTTTTATTGCATCCGCCAATGAAAAAAAACCCTTCTATTCTTCACTTCGTGAAACATTTTCATCCCGTTCTTTGCTTCGCATTCATTTTCTTCTTATTGTTGTTATTATTCTTACGATTGTCATTATTATTAATCAGTCATATTATTATTATTATTAATATAATTCTTACTATCTTATTATTCCGCTTATTCTTTTTCTTCATATTAGTCTAATAGTTATCATTCTTTTGCTATTTTTCTTATTCCTCATATCATATCATTCTTTTGCTATTTTTCTTATTCCTCATATCATATCACTTTTGCTATTTTTCTTATTCCTCATATCATATCATTCTTTTGCTATTTTTCTTATTCCTCTATTCCATATCATTCTTTTGCTATTTTTCTTATTCCTCATATCATATCATTCTTTTGCTATTTTTCTTATTCCTCATATCATATCATTCTTTTGCTATTTTTCTTATTCCTCATATCATATCATTCTTTTGCTATTTTTCTTATTCCTCATATTTTTCATATCATTCTTTTGCTATTTTTCTTATTCCTCATATCATATCATTCTTTTGCTATTTTTCTTATTCCTCATATCATATCATTCTTTTGCTATTTTTCTTATTCCTCATATCATATCATTCTTTTGCTATTTTTCTTATTCCTCATATCATATCATTCTTTTGCTATTTTTCTTATTCCTCATATCATATCATTCTTTTGCTATTTTTCTTATTCCTCATATCATATCATTCTTTTGCTATTTTTCTTATTCCTCATATCATATCATTCTTTTGCTATTTTTCTTATTCCTCATATCATATCATTCTTTTGCTATTTTTCTTATTCCTCATATCATATCATTCTTTTGCTATTTTTCTTATTCCTCATATCATATCATTCTTTTGCTATTTTTCTTATTCCTCATATCATATCATTCTTTTGCTATTTTTCTTATTCCTCATATCATATCATTCTTTTGCTATTTTTCTTATTCCTCATATCATATCATTCTTTTGCTATTTTTCTTATTCCTCATATCATATCATTCTTTTGCTATTTTTCTTATTCCTCATATCATATCATTCTTTTGCTATTTTTCTTATTCCTCATATCATTCTCATTCTTTTGCTATTTTTCTTATTCCTCATATCATTCTCATTCTTATACCTCTTATTATTACAATAATTATTATAATTTTTTTATTATTATCTCACTTATTTGAATGTTCAAGCTAAATGTCAAGTAGTACTCAATCGAGGTTTAGTACCAAGTACCTTTAGCGCAGATCCCAGCATTAGCAAATTAAACAGTCTTGATTCTTCCACATATCCATCCAGTTTAAATTCTCATAGTTTTGACATACATCTAAGTGAATCAACTATTTTTAGCATGACCCTAACTTTCATGATCCACATTTAACTATTTTTTGGAGCATTTTCTGAAATTTCTGCGTTTATCGTTTTCACCCTGCTGACAGGGCCAAAGCTGCGATCAAACAAATAGCTTTTACTCGATAATGACTATCATTGCTAGTCCTTGTACTTCGACGGCCATTAAGTCTATCATTCACATCCCTTGAATCTATAGTTTGGTGCCTTTTCAATACCAATCTATCTACTTGTGTAAGATGTGCGACACGCTATAAATGAAAAATTTTTACAAGTTAAAAAGAGCTAAAAAATGTGAAAATATCAACTCTGTCTACATCTCCCTTAAACTCTTTTCTTTTACATACATTTTCCCATTTTTCTTGAGCTTTCTTGAACTCTTTTCACACCGTTTCTACCTCTTCTCAAATTTTTATGTGCCGCATTCATGGCTCTCCACAACTTTGTTTACAGTTATAAGCAATGCTTGACTTTTTACTAATCACCTTTGTTCTTTTTCTGTCATCTGTTTACAAAAAGTCGTTTGATAGGTTAAATGCTGCTTACCTTTGCTTTCAAATCGTCATGTGAATGTTAAATTCTCTAAGTCCTCTTTTCTCATTTTGTGTTCTTTTGATTTCAGTTGTTCATTTCAGCTCGTAAGTACAAATGTTCTTTTTTGTTTCTATTTAAAAAAATCTCATTACAAACACATTTAGTTTATAGTATTTTCAGGAACCGTCTAGAGAACCAATTCTCTATCGCTTCGAATATTCTTTAGTCTGTAAAGGAATTGTTCAGCATTCGTTGCCATAGAAGAGAACAGATATCATCATTTCGGTAATCTTCTGTACTTTAACAAAAGTTTTCTTTAATTTTTAATAATTTCAGTTTCTGGAACATATTTTTCGATTGCTATATGCCTTCAGAGATTACTAGAAAGTATTTGACAAAGTACATCACAAAGAATTGCTGGGTGACCAGGAGATATTTTGGAAGGATAGTAGAATAATTCAGAATCTATACTGGGTACGAACCACCTGCACACGGATAGAAAATGAGTTTAACAAATATACAAATATAGAAAGGGGTATAAGACAAGGTTGTGTCTTCTCACCGGACTTATTCAACTTATAGCAGATATAAAAAGTAAACAAGAACTTCGACAGAAGGCATTGAAGAAAAGCGAGAAGAAAGGACTGCAAGAAACCCGAATGCATGGTTGTTAGTAAAAGGAACAAACCAACATCTAAATTACAAAATGGAGATACCGAAATCAAGCAAAAACAAAAAATTAAATATCTGGAAATTATTTTAACAGAAGACAGAAAATGTGACACTGAAAGCCGAGGGATAGCGAAAGATAATTTATCATAGCCTTTGGAATGTATTGATAAACAGTAAATAAGCAAAAGAGTACTGAGATTCTACAGAAGGATGCTGAGAATATCATGGGCTGTATATGTGAACAACGACGAAGTTTTAGAGAAAATAGAAACAAAATCTACATTTATATGCCCTAGACATTTCAACTCTCTTTCTGATATTAAGTATGAGGAGAAAATGATAAGCTTGGAAAATATGACACTTGCAATACAATACTGGAGGCAAGAGGGACAGAGGAAAGTATCGCCTAATCTGCCTAACGAGTTGATGTAAATGGATGGCAGAATAGGGGGTAAATGTTCGTTTTAGATGCCGACGGCTTTTCCCCCCTTCAAATTTATCCAAAATAGCATTATTTCTGTGTAAATGTATATGCTGAACTCAAATCAACAATTAGAAAAGAAATTTACCTTTTTTGCTTTGAAAGTCCATAAAAAACGAACTATATCTCGCACTTTTTCTCTCCCGTAACTCTCACGAAGTCATGTTATTAACTGCAGAATGATGTTCTACGTAGGCAGAAATTTTCTTTCGAATTTTGGTCGATTTTCTTCCTTTACTGAAACTTCTGGCGATGTATTTCCTGTTATGAGAGTAATAAGCGTAGAAATACAATAGAGCATTACTTTTTTGCCGGAAGTATCAGTAAATGAAGAAAAATCTGCCAAAATTCGTTCACATACGCAGTACGTCGTTCTGCAGTTAATAACATGACTTCGTGAGAGTTACGGGAGAGAAAAAGTGCGAGATATAGTTCGTTTTTTTATGGACATTTAGATAAAAAAAAGGTAAGTTTCTTCAATAACTAACAGTTGATTTGAGTTCGGCATACACATTTGCACAGAGATAATGCTATTTTGGATAAATTTGAAGGGGAAAAGCGTCGGGACTTACAACGAAAATTTACCGAATAGGGTTTAGGAAAGATAAAAAAGGACAAAATTGACTAAGTTCTAGAAAGTACAGGACATTCTGGAGAGCCATAATAGCCAACGTCCTGAATGAACACGGCACATAGATGTTCTTTCAAACATCTGTATTTTGTTTTCTGCCATCTGTTACTAATCATGACCTTGATTCTGACGTTTCTATTTCGTAGATCACGCTCCTCAGTCAGTTGTGCCATACGTGAAATACGCCTGGGCAATCATCTCCTGAAAGAGAGACATGACTGACTGGGCAGAAGATTTTCCCGCAGTAGACTGGTTGCCAAATAAGGCTATAGAGTCTAATCTGTTCTGTTATTTAACCCATAAATGAAGGAAAAAGACAGGTGAATACCTTTCCCAATGGTATTTGCGCGTAAGTGAATGAAAAAATTAAACTTGGATCACGTCCCTAGTTGTTCGAAATTCACGCACTGTCCTGTAGGACAACAGCCTACTGGATTAAAGCATTAGTTGATTAATTTGGTAATATAGTTGTTGTGAGTTCTGGTAGTGGGTACTTGGACAGTGGGAACAGAAACAATAACCGAGCAGAACTAAAAAATGAAAAAGAAGCGAGGCCTCTTCAGACATGGGTATCTGTCCTATATGGCAGGAGGGTTTGAAGAATCTAATACTCACAGGACGGATAGAGGGAAAAAAGAGATAGGGGAAAACAGCTTGAGACATACTTGGTGGGTTTGAGCAGGTGGATGGCGGAGCAGGATTTGGGAGAGATACCAAGAGGAAAAGTATTGAGAGCAATATGGGATAATTGGAGTAGATAGACTAAACTATCGCCCGGTTCACACTCCATCCACGTCTGTTGAACAGGTGAAGAGGCTCATCCCTTGTTTCCTGTTTAGGATGCGGTTTCCGGTTTTCTCTTTTCCAATCTTCTCACTTTTTTTCAATTGGAGTAGATAGATTAAACTATCGCCCGGTTCACACTCCACCCTCGTCTATTGAACAGGTGAAGAGGCTCATCCCTTGTTCCCTGTTTAAGATGTGGTTTCCGGCTTTCTCTTTTCCAATCTTTTCACTCCTATGTAGCCCCCTGCACATCAATGGTGTTACCGCCTTACTCGGGGTGATATGATTAAAAAAAAAAATCCATGATTGCCTACCTTCTGAGGGGTACGGCACACAAAGAAGAAATGAAACCAGTACAATCTACCTCCGTATTCCTGCCACTTTCTCACCGACAGGATGTGGCTTCCCCCTGTCTATTCATTTTCATGGATTCTGCTCCGACTAACTTAAAAGAAATATCTATCAAAAATGTCTAAGAACAACAGGGATAAATAGTCCACGTGTAAATAGTGTTAACTTCTCATCCCGGAAACTTAGACGGAAGTAATTTGTTTTGCTCATTATGGAGAAAGAGTTACTCTGCAGGTTTTCTAAAATATTGCTTTGTAGTTGTAAGTAGCGTTCTCTTTTATTATTAATGCCGCACGGACAATAAAATGTCCTGGGTATGAGGGTAGACTGCATCCGCTAGCATTGAGAGGTTGTGAGGAGCGTGGAACCACCTCCTCATTGCTGACCCGGAGTGGTAGCACTTGTTAGGGTAAATAGTTAACTCTCAAACTAGGATCGAAACACTGTGAATGTATAAAAATTCACTTTTAAAGAAATATTTACATAAAAATAGACTTTTATAGACAAATATACATTTTTTGAAGGAAAAATATTACCAACAATACATTTTTGAAGAAAAAAATATTCTCAGCAAAACATCTTTGAATACAAAACTAGAAGACAACTTCTGCTTTCTAAAAAAAAAAAATCATCAAAATCTAACTAAATCTACCTTACTATAACCGAACATTAAAAAAGTATCTTAAAACCCCACCTTTTTGGCATTAAATAACCCACAGAGGTGTTGATATGCCGTTAAACAAAACTCAAACTCATACTCGGACAATAAAAATATGTGTCTGCTTTGAAAAAAAGCAATTTTGCATTAATAATTACTTTTTTTTCTTAAACATTTCTTTGTCAGAAATTAACTGAGAACAAATTCTGTTTGACTTTAATGCAACTAATCACCATCCCACAGTTATGGAACATTGCTTCTGTCGATGAAATCACTTTAGCTGACAAATATGAACATCTCCATTAAAAAGAAAAAAAAAAGAAACGATAAAATGTTTTGAACAGATTTAATGAAAATCTGGGACATGGTTATAAAAATTTCAATGAATCAAAAACAAAATAAAACTTCTCTCTTTGAATCATCTACCCCCACCCCGTTGCATGGATGATGCTAACCTCCATGAAAGTGACTCGTTGCGTCATCTCGGGATAACATCATTGGCTGACAAAGTTGAAAGATTATTTTGAATTAGTTGCTAGGTCTGCTGCTAAGAAATTGGATTCACTGTCTCGTGCAAGACAATTTTTCTTCCTGAATCTATCTTACATATTTATAAGTCTACCATTCATCAATGCTTTAAATATTGCTGACACATATGGACCGGTGCTCCTGTTGCATCAGTTAAATGCCATACGTGATACACGCTTTGGGCGATCATGTCTCGAAACGTAGCTTCCTTGTGTCTTTTTTTAAATAATTATTTTACCCCAAGCAAGATAGGAGGTTATAGTGAGAAAAAAAATCATCAACAAAAAATAAAAAATAAAATAAAAATAAGCAGGGTGCAGGAGATGCCGAAGAAGGGATGAGAGATGGATAAGATTTAAGGAAGATGACATTCAACGTTGCCTTTTAAACTTTTGGAGCTTGTAGCTGTCAGGCAAGCAAGTATACTGAAGAGAATTTCACAGACGGGAAGTTCCAGAAAAGAAACTATTAGAATAGAAGCGTCGGTTACATTTGACTATTTTGATGGTAAAAGGATGGGGCCTTGATGTCAATCTGGTCAGTCAGATACACGCTTTGGGCGATCATGTCTTGAAAGAGACATGACTGACTGGGCAGAAGATTATCCCGCAGTAGGTTGCCATTGCTTTCTGCAGTAGACTGGTTGCCATCCAAGGCTAAAGAACCCAATCTGTCCTACTATTTAACCCATAACTGGAGGGAAGAGACAATCTGGTACCACGAGTAAATTCATGTGGACGGGGCACCAGGATATTTGTTCGGCTGAACACTTCGCTTTGGTACCTAGACTTTATGAATTCAAGCGTATTACTAGATTGGTGGCATGGTCTCTTCATTCATAGTTGAATTAACTAAATGTAACCGTAAGTTCTGTGTTAACAGTTTCTTCTCTCGTACTTCTCGTTTGTAGAACTCTCTTCCGACTCCATGCTTTCCAAACATATTTGATCTTCAAATATTTAAATACAATGTCAATCGTCATCTAACGTCTTCCGCATTACGCTTCTATTATTACTTAATAATGTTTCTCTTTTTTTTTCATTCTTTCAAACTCTTGTGTCTTTGTGGCTATACCCCCTTGCATAGGGTGATAGGATTAAAAAATTTATACCGAAATGATACAATTTTATTGTTTCATCGCATATCTCTTACTAATTTTCGCCGTGTCCCTTCAAGACGCAAGCGATGATGACTCTCCAAACTTTCTGTTGCTTCTAAGCAACGTTTGAATCTTTCTTCAATATAACCCTTTGAGTGTTAAGTTTTCTAAGCACTCTTTCCTAATTATGTTTTCTAGAAATTTCAACTGTCTCTTTCTGATTTTAATTTTAAGTGACCTTCTAGTTCCCATTTGCTTTAGAACTTCCTTGTTAACCACATGTTCTGTCCAGGACATTCTCAGCATCCACTTATAAAAAAAACACATAGCTGACCTACTTTATATATATAGATATATTTAAAAGCTGATAGCAAAATCTGGTGCCTATATCGAATTTTATATAAAATTCCATTGTAATCGCTTTCCCGTCATAACCATTTCTTGTAAAAATTATAGTTAATAATTAAATTATAAGTATTTTAAAATGGGGAGATACTTTTCAATCGCTCTATTTATAAGTCAACTCTGATGTCAACATCTGTTTCATGTGTGAACGCAATCTTCGGGTTATGTGTATAGTATTTTGCTTCGACTATTTGTATATGCTGGCCAATGGCGCATTATGGAAAATAATGTTTATTGTATTATCGTAACGGTTACGTTTCTAAATATTCTATAGGTTAGTGAGAAGGAAAAATTCGAATGCGGATATTTGCAGCTATTTTATAAAGTTATTTTTTATTGATTACTTATATTTACTTCTGTTTGAGAGCAATCGTAGTTTGCTTATTTGCATACTTAGATTTTATTTATTTATCATATCTAATCTAAACTTATTTATAAATGGAACTTTGTCTGTGTGTGTGTGTGTCCGTTACCTATAGACTCCGAAACGGCTTAACCGATTTTCTTGAAAATTTACACAGTTGTACTATAAGCGTCAGCGAGTGTTCTTAACTAGGTTTTGTGTCGAGGTACCCCCGATAAATATCGAAAATCGAAAAAATCGGCTTACAGAAGGAGTGGTCCGATTTTAATCAAATTTGATACACTCATAGACAAAGACATAAGAAACGATATTCAGAAGTTTCAAGGTTGCAGTTCTTACAATAGCGCAGAAAATCGATATTATATATATATGAAAGGCAAGATGTTTGTGTGTATGTCTGTTTATCTGTCTGTATTTTTTCAGTCCTTTTGTTTTAGTTTTTGCTTCGGGTTTGGCTCTAAGTAGCTATAATTGTAGTTCTTAGTCTCAGCCATGCTACCATTTACTCAGAGGACTTATTTAACTTTCAAAATTCAATTTACGACGAAAAAGACTTATTGGATATCGATACCAGGAAATCAAAATTTGACTTACATCCATTCATTTTTCTTTCAGTCTACGGTTTCGCTTTAACTGGAAACAGCTATTACTTTTTAGTCTTTCATGCCAGCGTCCAAAGAGTCTGAGCTTCAGAACCACGGATTAGTTTTAAAGCTTTCATTACACCCGAGCAACGCCGGGCTATACTGCTAGTGTATATATAAAGGGCTGCTCAGGTTTTTGAGGACACGTCTTTTAATAGCTGTAATTTTTCGGACTTGATCTGTTTATTTTATTTTTTATTTTTTTCAAATAAATGATGACAAACGTCAAGCAAACTCAGCAAATAAAAAGGTGCGTTACAAACGTTGCCTTAAAGGCAAAGCACAGCGATTTAGAGATTGCTGGCTTCCTGAATATTGCACGACCGTCTGTTGTTAAAAGATCTGTAAACCGCTGATGGGGACTCTACAGTAGTACCCATGTAGATGGACTTTTTGTAAGTTTTTAAAATTTGGCTTGACCTTGTTAAGTTTATAGACCACTATAAGAGATGTGTGAAAATAAGAACAATCAAGATGGCGCATAAAAATAGTAATTCTTGTAAACATCAAATGCTCATATGTCTGGTATAAGGTTGGTAAGAAAAGTTTATAATAATAGTCCTGTAAAAAAAAAAGTAAGCTGAATGTATGAAAGCAGGAATGACGATAAGAGTTTGTAAGAGTGGGAGTTAGTTGAAATCGAGATTTCTCTGATGGACTTAGCTCACTATATATGAATTTACTCGAGCTACAAGATTAACAACTAGGTCCCACCCTTTTACTGTGAAACCAATAAAATGTAAACGCAAATTTTACCCCATCAGCTTATTTTCTCGCACTTAACACCTGTGGAATTCCCTTCTGTTTACTTGCTTCCCCGACAGCTACATTGTCCAAGGATTTAAATGTAAAGTCAATAGTCATCTCCTGTCTCACTAACTTGCATCCGCTCTCTCATGCTCCTTTCTCCGTCCACTCCACTACCATCAGTATTCTCATCCTTCTCTTACCAACTTCCTGACACCCGCTATAACCTGTCACTCTTTCTGATAACATTACTCCTATGTAACCCCCTGCACAACAGTGGCAGTAAAATGCCTTGCTTAGGGTGAAACGATAATAAAAAAATGTGACCGCTCAGTTAAATGTTCGTTTTATTGTGTCTTCTTTAAATGCTCTTTGAAGAAGGAGAGATACAGAACGCAGCACGAAAGAGAGGGTAAAAGGATATCAAGTGCAAGTCGCCGGGACTTGGGTCCAGGGGAGTTTTGAGTTTTGTTTAACGGCATATCAACCTCTGTGGGTTATTTAATGCCAAAAAGGTGGGATTTTAAGGTATCTTTTTTAATGTTCGGTCATAGTGAGAAAGTTGATTTAGTCAGATTTTAATGAAAACTTTTTGTTTTTATTCTTTTTTATTTTAACAAAATGAAAATGTCTTTTAGTTTTGTATTCAAAATTGCTGAGAATAACTTTTTTCCTTCAAAAATGTGTTATGGTAAGAATTTTTTAATTTAAAAGTGTATTGTTTTTAATATCTTTCTTTCGAAAATGTAGATTTTTCTATAAAAGTTTATTTTTATGTATACTAGCAGTATAGCCCGGCGTTGCTCGGGTGTAATGAAAGCTTTAAAACTAATCCATGGTCCTGGAGCTCAGACTCTTTGGACGTTGGCATGAAAGACTAAAAAGCAATAGTTGTTTCCAGTTAAAGCGAAACCATAGACTGAAAGAAAAATGAATGGATGAATTGTGATTTCTTGGTATCAATATCAAATAATTTCTTTCGTCGTAAACTGAATTTCGAAGGCTAAATAAGTCCTTTGAGTAAATGGTATCATGGCTGAGACTAAGAACTACAATTATACCTACTTAGAGCCAAATCGAAGCAAGAACTAAAATAAAAGGGTTGAAAAAATACAGACATACAGGCAGATAAACAGACACACACACAAACATCTTGCCTTTTATACACACACACACATATATATATATATATATATATATTATCGATTTTCTGCACTATTGTAAAAACTGCACCCTTGAAACTTCTGAATATCGTTTCTTATGTCTTTGTCTATGAGTGGATCAAATTCGATTAAAATCGGACCATTCCTTCTATAACCCGATTATCGATATTTATCAGGGGTACCTCGACACAAAACCTAGCTAAGAACACTCGCAGACGCTTATAGTACAACTGTGTAAATTTTTAAGAAAATCGGTTAAGCCGTTTCGGAGTCTATAGGTAACGGACACACACACACACACACAGACAGACAAAGTTCCATTTATAAATAAGTTTAGATATTTCTATAAGAGTGTATTTTTATACTGTCATATTGTTTTGACTCCAGTTTGGGGGTTAACTATTTGCCCATAGCTGGAATCCTAACAGGTGCTACCACTCCTGGTCAGAGTAGACCTGAGAACAACAGCAATTAAGAGGTAGTTCCCCGCTCCTCACAACCTCAGAATCAGAGGCCTTGCTGCCAGATCCGGAGAGACATTGGAAAATTTAATTAACTTCAGCGATTAACAAACTAAATACTCTTTTCAGATTCCCAGAATTTTGTGTTTACCATTTCGAGTATTATTGCTGAGAATGTCTATGGCTTGTAGTAACCTGGACACTAGTGTCAAATTTGTGTCTTTTTTTGTCTTTACCAGACATCGGAAATAGGACATTAGTTATACAACAGATTGTCGACAGAAAGCCACGCATATGCCAATGAATTTAAACGCTGACAAGTTAAGAAAGAAAATTAAAAAAATATATATCACTCCCTGAAAAATACGTTGCTAATTGTCAGTCAGAATTCGTAAATAATAAACGAGTGTGCTCTGAGCAAGATGTTAATGAACATGGCCACTGAACACAGTCAAGACACATTACACACCCTAGTTATGGAGCTCAGTAATTGCTCATAAAATATTTAAGCAGTTGAGATTAGCCCAACTTGTCTGTGAGGAATCTCGCTGGATGGCACGGAAATCAGTGGAATTAAAGAAAAGGGTTCACCCCTCTTACCTTTTACTGTTTTTGCTCCAAGATGTAGTGTCATCATTGGGACTCGTCTTTGCAGGTTGAGATTTTCTTCCCTGCGATGTAGTGCTGTAATATAACAATCTGGCCCCACCCGAGGAAGTGATGCAAGCGATGGTGTTTTCCATCCGTGAAGGGGGCGGCGAAGTGACAAGACAGGTGTTTGTGAAATACATCCTGTCAAGGCCGGAGCGGATGTCATTTTGACCTTATTTCCGACAGCGGCGGAAATGGCTACAGAGGCAAACAGATCAGGTGCCTCTTAGAATTACGTGGGCGTTGCGTGGGCGAAGCAAAAACCGGAAGGAAAGTCCCGGTTCTAGAGGACTATATAAAGACCTCGACACACGGATTCGCCAGTAGCAGAGAACGGCCGGTGGAAGCAGAGAGAGACAACACAGGCAGACTACACTCCCGTCAGCCATTCTATATGCGCCCTCACCCTCCCGTTCTCTATTCCACACAGTTCGTCGTCATTAATAAAAATATAACCTTATATTTTTATATATGCGTGTTTGTTGTTTTGTCGTCATACGGCGATATATAACATACGCTATCATTGATGTAATGTCATGTATTATGTTTCCAATAGGAAGCGGCGCGGTAAAACTCTTTCAACGACTTTCCCAAAATTTAACCGAACATTAAAATGTCGTGTTTTGTCTGGACAGGGAATTTCAACACTTCATATATGTATTTATGTACTAACTCTAGAAATAATGAAGTTTTTGACAACTTCAAAATTAAATACATTAATGCATTAGAAAAAAATACACGGAACACTGGTTTAGAATACTCTGGTTAAACTAAGGTAGAAGGAAATAAGCAGAAACTACATAAACGTAACATTATTTGATTTAACCCACTTTTCATCCGTAATGTCCAAACAACCATTAGAAAATTCTTCCTAAATTTAATTCACAAATATTTCTAGCGTTCACTTGTACTAAAAAAAGATTTTCAACAAAAACGACGTTAAAATTAATTATAGTTGCGTTAAGAACATAGATAAACATATTTCACAACATAATAATATATCAAATAAATGCTTTGTCCACCTGAATAATAACACTTACCCAACTATTAAAAATAGTGACCTTTTTAAAAATAATTGCCCCTTGAATGATCAGTGTATGTTTGATAGTATTGTTTATAAAGCTCGGGTGATGATGATGTTAAATTCTGTTTTGGAGCAACGGCTAATAAGTGAAAATATCGTTTCAATAACCATATGATGTCTTTAAACGACAGTAAATAGAGTAAATGCACCGCTTTATCCATATATTATTAAAAATAAAAAACAGCAACCCAATTATTGCCTGGAATATCGTTAGTAAAATCAAATCCTATAATGGAAAAAGATATAAATAAAATTTACGTTTTTAGAAAAACTTGTTTTCTTAAATCATATAAATAACCTTAATCTACTTAAAAAGTAAATTAATGACCACATGCTGTCATAGAAAAATGGTTATACTCTGATTGATACAGATTCAGCTATACATTTGCCTCTTAATTTTTTACTTCTTTACTTCCTTTCTTTATTTCTTTTCTCCGCAAATATTACTATTAATAATTACGAATTAGGCCCCTTTGAATTAATCTCTCCGTATTTTAATTTTTTTTTAAATTTAAACGCTTTTTTCTTCGTGCAATTTTTGTTTATTTAAATTTTACTCTTGATCAATAAAGAAATAATACTCTAACATTATAAGATTTACTTTCCATGAACATCGACTGAACTTAAGTTAGTGAGTGAGTGAGATTTGCTTAACGGCATATCAACCTCTGTGGGTTATTTAATGCCAAAAAGGTGGGATTTTAAAGTATTTTTTTAATGTTGGGTTATTGTGAGGTTAATTTAGTCACATTTTAACGGGAATTTTGTTTTTATTCTTTTTTTATTTGAGAAAACTGAAAATGTATTTTAGTTTTGTATTCAAAAATGTTTCGCTGAGAATTTTTTTCCTTCAAAAATGTGTTGTGGTAATAAGTTTTTCTTTAAAAATGTATATTTTTCTATAAAAGTATTTTTATGTATATATATTTCTATAAAAGCATTTTTATACTTTTATAGTGTTTTGACTCCAGTTTGGGGGTTAACTCTTTGCTCATAGCTGGGACCCTAACAGGTGCTACCACTCCGGGTCAGCAATTAAGAGATGGTTCCATGCTCCTCACAACCTCCCAGTCAGAGGCCTTGCTGCCGGATGCAGTTTACTGTTATGCCCAGGACCGAACTGAACTTAAATTAAAGTCTCTTTAGCGGTCAGTTTGTAATATGCACTTAATGATTGCGTAATATATGAAACTGATTCGTGCCACCGACGCTATATATATATATATATATATATATATATATATATATATATATTGACAATGATGTCAACGCCGATCGGCCTCAGCCTGTTTCGTGCTCGAACGCAATCTTCAGGCCACGTGTGTTGATTATTGGCTCTACTATTTTTATATGCTGATCAGTGGTGCATCATTGGCAGAAATCTCTATTGTTATTGGATCGGTGTTACCAGAATATTTATGTATGCATATAGCACATTGAACGATACGTCAAGTTACGAACACTCTTAAAAGAGAATGTGATATATTTTATTCATTTATATATTATTTAACATATTTATTTAATATATTATTTATCATATTATTATTTAACATATTTATTTAACATATTATTTAACATATTTAACATATGTTATAATATCACATATTATATTATTTATCACATATTATGTATGCATATAACACATTGAACGATACGTCAAGTTACGAACACTCTTAAAAGAGAATGTGATATATTTTATTTATTTATATATTATTTAACATATTTATTTAACATATTATTTAACATATTTAACATATGATGTTATAATATCACATATTATATTATTTATCACATATTATGTGTGCATATAACACATTGAACGATACATCAAGTTACGAACACACTTAAAAGAGAATGTGATAAAGATCTATTTCATAACAAACCTCACGAAACTGGCACTTAATTGGCTAGAAAATTATAGTCCCTGTCCTCTTTGGAAAACCAACTGCTGAAGGAGGTTGTGCCACATGCTATAGACATTTCTTGACAGCTTATAGCAAAGGAAAAATATAAATCGAAAGATAGACGAACTTAGGCTAAGCAGTCATGTTCGGTGCATAATTAGGTTGCAATGCAAGTAATTCGAGTTATACAATTTTTACTTTTAATTTATTCTATTCGTCGAATCCAAAAAACAGGTTGTTAATCAAAGAATGAGATAAGCCTTCCGGATTTTACTAAGGAAGAGAAAATCAAGCGATGGTTATGTATGATTGTCTGTTCTCGACTATTCATGATTACGAACGCTGCTATATATATAAAAAATAGTTTATGTTATATTTAAAAAGAACAATGTACAAATGTACCATTCCATCACCCAACAGTCTACAGTTGAATTAATGAAATATTTCTTTTAGTGTTAAAATATTAATAAAAGAAATAATAAAAATATTAATCAATAAAATTCCTGAAAAGATAGGTAATAAAATAATTGTGCTTGCTTCGGTTTTCGTTAGTTTGCACGACCGTTACGCTCTCTCAATACCTAATAAATAATGAACTATTCCGTTTTGATCGCGTGCAAAGAGATGGGGATTCAGTGAGAAAATGGTAAAGAAAGAAAGATAGATAGAAGCGGAGAGTTGATTTTTAATCTTAAATGTGGTACAAGGTCGAAAGTATTTTGTACTCAGTGAGGATCGAACTCACTACTCAGTTGTAATAGGTTCTAGCGAGACAAGCTTGCTAACCATTACACCACGCCGAGGTGCCCTAGATAGTTGATTTTCTAAACGCTGCTTACATATGGCACAAGGCTGAAAGTACGGGGTACCCGATGAGGATCTTAGCTAAAAGGCCTAGAAGCAGTTGTATTTTCTTGACCACACCCTCTCGGTTCCAGGGTAAAGGTCACTTTATTGTAGAGAGCGCGAGCATATGCACCCGGATCAGGTTAAAAAATAGTCCAGATCCCCCACCGACACTCTAGCAACTTGTTGCATTGGCATCGGTATTATTGTAATATAACAATCTGGCCCCACCCGAGGAAGTGATGCAAGCGATGGTGTTTCCCGTCGGTGAAGGGGGCGGCGAAACGACAAGACAGGTGTTTGTGAAATACATCCTGTCGAGGCCGGAGCGGATGTCGTTTGACCTTATTTCCGACAGCGGCGGAAATGACTACGGAGGCAAACAGAACAGGTGTCTCTGGGAATTACGTGGGCGTTGCGTGGGCGAGGCAAAACCGGAAGGAAAGTCCCGGTTCTAGAAGACTATATAAAGACCTCGACACACGGATTCGCCAGCAGAGAACGGCCAGTGGAAGCAGAGAAACACCACAGGCAAGACTACACTCCCGTCAACCCATTCTATGTGCGCTCTCACCCTTCCGTTCTCTATTCCACACGGTTCGTCGTCATTAATAAAAATATAACCTTATATTTTTATATATGCGTGTTTGTTGTTTTGTCGTCGTACGGCGATATATAACATTATTACCGATTTCTTCTTTTGAGTGTGATGAAGGTGGGGAGGTGTTCTACCGAGGACAGATATTATCCAGAGATTGGACACATCTAAATAATATTTTCAATTGCGCTCTGTCCGCAGCCAGTCACAAATAAAATGTGAAATAATTCGACAGAAGCGGGTCAAAGGTAAACAATGTAGATAATCGTAGTTTTTTTTATTTTTATTTTAATGAGCATTTGTTTATATATTTTTGACTTAATTGGATTTATTCAGAACTACTTTTCACATATTTAATTGTGATAGACAAAACGTTTCGGACAAATACTCTCAGGCTATCGTTCTGGATGCTATGAGATATAACATGAATGAACGGCATTTCAAGGACAACAATAACCCAATGATCAACAAATGCAAGACATTCTATATTAGAAAAAAATAATTAACATCTAAAGATGGCTGGTAGGTATTTAGCTGAAACCTTGCATCTATAAAAATATACTATAATCACAAATGAAAATTATAAGCAGTTGCGTAGCTAGAAGGGGTGAGCGATCCACCCCGAGCGACACTTCTACGTGGGTGGTACTTTTGGGTCTGCTGAATAAGCCTGTATTTAAATAAATGTGATTTTAATATTAAGACACCAATTCGATTTCAAGATAGTTAAAGTATGGCATATATATTTAAACGATCGTTATGACCAATAAATATTATTAAATTGTGTATTCAGGGCTGTTGTATCATTGTTAAGAATTTGAAACCTATCAACAGAGACATATCTTGGTTGTTATATAAATTTCAGATATTTTTCTTAACAGGTCCTTTTGAGGGTAGATCTTGCGTTATTTTTCGTTTTTGCTGTTGTTAATTGCATATATCTTAAGTAAAGCAATCGGATGTCTAACCGTACTGATGAGCTGTGATAAAGCGAAACAGATCTGTCTACGGATTACTATTTACGCTCTCACACCCAGACTGAGCACTCTGGAAGAATGGTAGACTTTGAAAAAACAGTAGCTACTCTAGCATCTACGCATTGTTCATTCAGTAATGAATTAGAACACTCTCACTACTGGCGTATGAATATATAGTATATCACACGCTAAAAGTCTACATCCTCCTACCGAGCGACAATAGCTCAGAGGTATAATCGCCGACTGACGCCAATTCGTTCGGGTTTCAATCCTGAGTAAAAAAGCAATCGGATGTCTAACCATACTGATGAGCTGTGCTACAGCGAAACAGATCTGTATGCGGATGGCTGACTAATATATATATATATATATATATATATATATATATATATATATGAGGGAATTACCGTGCAATATGTTGTGACACTCTGCACGCCGGACAGCAACCCTCAGGCCAGATCCTTAACGAAACGGAACCAGATGTGACGCCTCAGGTTGGGCTGGCCGTCTTTCTAATGTGATGCTCGTTCTCGCCGACGGTCGTGACGTTCCTAGTTGCGACACTGCCACCCGGTCGTACGGTTGGTTTGGTCGCTGTTGCTGGTCGTGACGATCCCGTCCGATGATGTCGCCGCAAAAGCTGGATTACAGGACGTTTGTTGCAACAACGAGCCACTGTCCCACGTTGTGATTAGATCCCAGAGGTCACGTCTTGCAATCTTAATAGTCGTCCCTTTTAGCCTGTCCGGACACTGGTGTACACTTGTGGTTTGAAAAAAAATTACGGCACCAAAAAGAAAAAAAAAAAAAAAAAAAAAAAAATTAATAAAATAAATGAACAAGGTCGAACACGCCTGGAGAGCTACGAAGAATGTCTTTATATAAGGGAAAAAAAAAAAAAAAAAACACACATACACAATGTCTTTCTTTTCCTAGTAATATAGTTGTCGAAAATGATATACAGTTGTTTAAAATGCTGGTTGCAACGGAGAGAGAAAGTTCGCCAAAAGCATCATAGCTTCCAATCGCTAAACGAAATGTTTTGTCTAAGTTTCGTTAGGTTGAAATAAACAGATCTTTTCAAATTTTTGCCAAAGTCTCTTCTCGTATTTCATTAAAGTCTTTTCATTAATTCTCTATAATCAGGATTGTCAATTTTCAAGTTTTTTCGTGTTCTTAACGGAGTCTGACGGAATGTGCCGAATCGGAGGCGGCCGGAGGTGGCCGCTGGCGGAAAGTGTGAGGTGTTAACGGCGGTGGCTCTCTGCCCGAAATCTGAGCTAACTCGCTCTCCAACTTACAAACTGAACTTTTCGTGTTGAGCATCGATTTTAATAACCAATTTCGATCCTCTCTGTGGATCCGGCCGGTTCACAGCCTTCAACCAATGAAATCGGTTTCCGCCCACTCGATTCGCGGAAGTTTTTAGCTCAACGAATGAAATTTTGCCAACTCATATCGGAGCTCGATTCATTTTCGGGTTATCACGGACTGCTGTGTCCACCAGCGGCCTTGGCCTTCGTGTGACCTTATCAAATCACTCTGACACTTGTTTTGTCTACGCGTTTTCAGATTAGCGGAATCGACATTTCAACTCCAAAAGAAGGGAAATTTAAATGAACATGAAAGGAGCGAAATTTATACAAACATGAAAGACGAGAAATGTATATTTATCCAAAATAATTTTATGCTCCCGGCTTTTAGAAGTACTTGAAAAATGATAAAATTATTTTTTTTCTAAGCTCACATCGTGTAACGCAATAGAACTCTAATAACATTGCCAGTATCGATTTTTCTCTCCGTTGTTTCAAACCAACCAAAGGAAAGTATCCTCGCGGGAGAAGGGAAAGTATCCCTGCGGGAGATAGTGTTACAATGTTGCATTTGTTTTGTGTGGCGGGGCGGGGCGGGGCGTGGTGGAGCAACTGAATCAGGAGTTGCCCCGAGTGGCACACACTTTATCTACGCCAGTGCGTATAAGTCAAACTTAATTTAGCACAATTCCAGAATGAAACATTGAAGCTAGAATTCTTTATACAAGTAACATAGTTTAGGAGATTGGCTTGTTAACCAAAATACATAAAAGGCACCCAGTGAGAGTTGAACTTGCTACATTAAAGGAAGAATGCGCGTAGCTAGCTTGCTAAAACTCGTTTTACGGAAGGCTGCAGCGGTGAGGTACAAAAAGCTGAAACCAACATTGATAAAGCGTTCTGTAAGACAAGCTTGTTCATCAATCACTGCTAATTTTCCATGTAATTTGATTGTAGACATGTTTCGAAGAGTTTATTGTCAGCAGCTGCAAAAGGTTAAAATAATCGTTTCTAGAATTGTGCACCTGAAATTTAGACTTGTGCCGGCAAAATACCTTTCTTGCACGTTTAATAACAGTGAGAGATGTTCCTAGAACTAAGTGCTAGCTTTAAATACTTTCATGATAACAAATTAATTATTGTTTTCATTTTGATTCCTTAAGTAAAGGCATGCATTCAAGTATCCGGCTAAGTTTTATCCCTTAGAAAAGAAATTGATAGAATTTAAATGTAAGCATGTCTTAGAATAACAAAAGATTTTTTTTACTAAGTTTCACCCAATACATGACTCGTGAGCCACTCAAGATAGAGGTTAAACTAAGATGAATGGGGTTTTGATAAAAATGGAAGGAAATGTGAACAAAGGAAGATTAAAAAGGATATGAAGGATATATAATGACTGACTCTTGACTTAGAGAAGCCATGTTTGTTAGCGTTAAAAGTGAGGATTGAGAAGCTCCAGCCCAGACATTGCAATACTCTATTTTGGGGCTAATCTGCCTTTTGTAAAGATAAAAAATATCAGAAGGAGTCAAGCAATAAAATGAGTAAATCCTTTTCCCAGCATCTTCAGGATTTAACTATAAACAGGTTTCACTTGAGCTTAGAGCCATTTAAATCATAGCGTATCATTGCTAGCGCATAGGTTTATCGTACAGGGCGACCTTCCCGCCCAAAAAGTAACCCATTAATATTGTAATAAATCTTACAAAGGTCCAGTTATTTTCAAGAAACTTGGTGGATTTACACTTCAGTCTGTGTACGATCACTCCTCAAAGTTTTAGTCAAATTGGTTGCTTTGCATAAAAGTCACGATCTTTTCAAAATGGGCTCCAAAATGGGTTCTACGGCGTTGGAAGCAAACTTGCAAACATCGCGCAAATTCCTCTTTGATTTTTACTGTCATTGCTGTCTTCAGTTCAACAATCGTTTGAGGGCTGTTCTGGTACACATTATCCTTGAGATATAAATAAAAATCTGGGGGAGTTCAACCCCGGTGAGTACGGTACCCACTCAACGTCACTCTTTCAGCTGATCAGTCTCTCCTGAAATCGCTCTCTCGGCCAGGCTAGGGGGTCATTTGATGTGTGTGGGGGTTGGGGGGCTTTTGTTGGAACCATCTCGATCTATACATCTTCGTCGTCACAGGGATTAACAGTTTTATTTTAAAAATTGTAGGGTTTTTTTTGGGAGGGGGTGTCATACTGTAAATGGAGAAAACTGCACAAAGCAGGAGCCTACTGTAGTACAATTGTAACGAAGTTCGTGTCACAGAAGAATGCTAATTGAATGATTTTAATCACCAATGAATGACCCATTTTTATATTTCTGCGCTAGGCAAAAAGTACACTTAACCCTAGAATACTAACCATCAATTAAAGTTACACCACTACTAACCATGGGTAACCATAATCGATTTTGAAAAATATTAAATATAAATCTTTATTTGAAATATTTTAATTGCAGGCAGGCACTTCAAACTTTGTACTTAGAGTTAAACTTAATAGCAATTGAAAAACATTATTTAGGTAAGAAAACCAGGCACTGAAAATGTTATTTAAAAATAGGAAAATTTGCGCTGGGTACTATGTGCGTTGTGATGCAGTGGATATCGACTCGGAACGAGAAATCGACGAGCCGAGTTCGAATTCTAGTTGAATTCTTTGCATTCACTTAGGCACAAGTACCCATGGGAAAGGTATTAATCCATCTCTTCCCTCCAGTTATGGGTTAAATAATAAGACAGATTGGGTTCTATAGCCTTGGCGGGCAACCAGTCTACCGCAAAAAGTAATGGCAACCTACTGCGGGATAATCTTCTCCCCAATCAGTCATGTCTCTTTCGAGACATGATCGCCCAAGCGTGTATCACGTATGGCACTTAACTGACTGAATATAATAGTTGGAAACATAATTAAAACTTCTACTGAGCATAAAGTGGGGGATCAGTCTTCTATTGTTATGAAGTAATAAACTGATCCCCCACAAATTACTACTTAATAATATGCTACATCTCTTCCCCCTCTAGCTATGAGTCAAATAACAGCACAGATTGGGTTCTATAGCCTTGGTCGGCAACCAGTCTACCACAGAAAGCAATGGCAACCTACTGCGGGATAATCTTCTGCCCAGTCAGTCATGTCTCTTTCGAGACATGATCGCCCAAGCGTGTATCACTTATAGCACTGACTGACTTTATAGGCATGGTTAGTGTTCTAGAGTTAAATAAAGTAAATATATGTGTCTACCGTAGAGTGACAGTTAGGAAGATAGCCATGAAGACTATTTTACCTGTGCTATGATTTCAATCGAAACTGATTGTTCTATTTATATTGACCTTTTGCCATGCTATCTTGTAGATTTTTGCTTGTGATAGACATACCTAAGCAAAGCAGTAAATGGTAGCAAGAGTTGAACGCTGTTTAACAGGTACGTGAGTTCGATCAGTTTAGTTGATCGATAAGTAATTTCCTTCCTAGATAACCAATTGTAATGACGACTTTTTCATCATTTCCTCATAAATGAAGGGGATAATGAAAGAGAATAATAAAAGGAAAATAAATAGGTTTCATAAAAAAAACAGATTGCGATTAAGTATTCATTTAATTGTTTGAAGAAGGCAGGTCGCAGGGTAGAAACTGAAAAAAATGCACAGGCAAAAAATAAACTTTTAGAATAAATCTTATAGTTACATCTTGCTATTTAAACATTAAAACGATAAAGCCTTGTTTCAAGCTGGTCAGTCAGTCAAGTGCCATAAGTGATACACGCTTGGGCGATCATGCCTCGAAAGAGACATGACTAACTGGGCAGAAGATTATTCCTCAGTAGGTTGCCATTACTTTTTGCGGTAGACTGGTTGTCAGCTAAGGCTATAGAACAAAATCTGTCCTGCTATTTAACCCATAACTGGAGGGAAGAGACGGGTTAATACCTTTCCCAAGGGTATTTGCGCGTAAGTGAATGCGAGGAATTCAACTGGAATTCGAACTTGAAATCTGGACAAGATACCAAGTATCTCTTACTTGGTATCTTGTCCAGAATTGGATATCGACTCGGAACGAGAAATCGAGGAGCCGAGTTCGAATTCCATTAGGATAAATCCCATGAAAATACAGGATACGATGGGTAAATGACTAACTAAATTACGCATAAAATGAAAATAACACTGACATCTGATTTTAACATATAACTAAACAAAAATATCTTGAAATACTAAAGAGTAAATTTATTCAATAAAATCGACATTCGCTTCAGCCACAGCCTCTAGATGACTTCGGACTCTCCTGCAACTCTTCTGGATGGTCTCCTTCTTCAAGTTAGTGAATGCAGTTATAATCTTTGCTTTCAGTCTTTGGTGTTACAAGGAGTTTTGTTGATCTCTCTCTCTCAACTGCGCCCCGCACATAATCAGATGGGTTGCAGTCTGAGGAATTATGTAACCAGAGATAAGGGGTGATGTGGTCGCAGAAATTGTCTAACAGCCATGACTAGGTTAACCTGCTTGTGCCGCACGGTGTAGAGTTCTGTTGCCAAACACAGGGTCTTTCAGCAGTCATCCTCTTGACGCAGGGCAGCACTACCACCTCAAGGCACTTGCTGTGTTGAGTCTGAAAACCTGTGAATGACTGAAGGCACAACGTCGCCATCACTATTGATCATTCTAATCCCCTTCGTAATCACAATTCGACTCATCTCTTTTCGAATCTTCTGCACTATCCTCAGATTCACACCCAAACACTCTAAAATGTTCATATTGGGGATACCAGCGTAAATTGGCAAACAGAACATGTATTTTCCAAATTTCTGGCAGAGTGAATTGCGTCTTTTTCTCACAAACGATGCCCAACTGACCCTACTATACCGTGCAGTCGATAAAATTGAAACAAACGACGTACATGCACGAAATTGAAAATATAAAATGGTGACAATTTACCCATCGCACCCTGTAATTATTGTAGACACAGTGAGAAGCCACTTCACAGCGGTAGGAAAGTGAAAGAAATGCCAGATTAGGCTCCATAGCGTTACAGAATCTTGGGATAGGTAGAAAGAGAACTATAGCAGATATGGCAGCAATATTTAATATATGGGCGAGTGATAAATTCATAAATGTGAATGATGGAATCTGACCAAAAATTGACTGGAATCACACATCCTAACATTCAATTATAGATAACAGTTAAGAAAATGTTGTGGAGTTTTCGCACTGAAGGTTATAATCGTGCTATGTCGGTTGCTAATCGACTTAACGCACCCTAAATGTTAGGAACTCGGTAATCTTCAACTGAAAGCTGACTCCTTAGTATTCGGCTAAATGCTGACTAATATCAACTACCTAGTAGTTCTACTGAACTCTGAAAGAACTCCTAAGAACTTCCCAAGAACTCCTAAGAACTTCCCAAGAACTCCTAAGAACTTCCCAAGAACTCCTAAGAACTTCCCAAGAACTCCTAAGAACTTCCCAAGAACTCCTAAGAACTTCCCAAGAACTCCTAAGAACTTCCCAAGAACTCCTAAGAACTTCTCCCGTTAACTCTTATTAATATAGGAGGGAGAGTCCATTATCTGAGGAATAGGTGTGTTTCCCCATAACAGAAAATGAAGATAAGACAATGTCCAACGAAAAAGACAGTCATTGACAAGGATAAGTATCCACAATAGCTAAAGGCTGAGCACAATAGAAGGAAGGGGATGTTGTGTCTGTAGTTGGATCCTCGGGATTTTTCTCGTTTAGAGTTTTTAAAAATGAAATCAAACACTAAATGCAAATTTACATTTACATATTTGGACTGTTGCCGTTATCTTTATTGTCATATTCACGAGGTTTCGGCTGTTGTACGCTCCAACCGTCTTCAGATTTGTGGTAGATTGCTCTCTCAACACATGGCCCAGTGAATAAAAGCGTTGGTTGAATCCAGTGACTTGACCAAAAGAGTCATGAGTTCAATATCTGGCCACAGCAGTGGTGAACAGAACAACTTTGAGAGTTAACTTTAAGGGAGATAATTAAAACACATGGAAGTTGCATGACCCATGACCCATGGAACAAGAACAATCTATCATAGTGATCGAAATAAATGGTTCAGTTCAAAATTCTAATCACCTGGAGAAAATTGAAGAATACAGCAGCCGAAAAGTCATGAATATAGCAATAAAGATGAGGACAACAGTCTAAATAATGTAAATAGTATAAATAGTTACAGTTTTCAGAAATATAGGCAAATTTAAATGTCCGGTAGCTGCAACGTGTTTTTGTTTTTTTTTAAATCATATCAGTCCAAGGAAGGTGATAACGCCACTGATGCGCAGGGGGCTACGTAAGAGTAAAAAGATTGGAAAAGAGAAAGCCGGAAACCACATCCTAAACAGGGAACAAGGGATGAGCCTCTTCACCTGTTCAATAGACATGGGTGAAGTGTGAACCGGGGGATAGTTTAGTCTATCTACTCCAATTGAAAAAAAAGAAAAAAAGAAAAGAGTGAAAAGACTGGAAAAGAGAAAACCGGAAACCGCATCCTAAACAGGAAACAATGGATGAGCCTCTTCACCTGTTCAAGTGACAATACGAAAAACTGTTTATCTAAACATATTTATAAATGGAAATGTGTGTGTATGTGTGTATCCGTTACCTATAGACTCCGAAACGGCTGAACCGATTTTCTTGAAAATTTACACAGTTGTACTATAAGCGTCTGCGAGTGGTCTTAGCTAGGTTTTGTGTCGAGGTACTCCCGATAAATATCGAAAATCGAAATAAATCGTGTTATAGAAGGAATGGTCCGATTTTAATCAAATTTGATACACTCATAGACAATGACATAAGAAACGATATTCAGAAGTTTCAAGGTTGTAGTTCTTACAATAGTGCAGAAAATCAATAATATATATATATATATATATATATTATATATATATATATATAAAAGGCAAGATGTTTGTGTGTGTGTGTCTGATTATCTGCCTGTATGTCTATTTTTTTCAACCCTTTTATTTTAGTTTTTGCTTCGGGTTTGGCTCTAAGTAGGTATAATTGTAGTTCTTAGTCTCAGCCATGATACCATTTACTCAGAGGACTTAGTTAGCCTTCAAAATTGAGTTTAAGACGAAAAAACGTATTTGATATCGATACCAGGAAATCAAAATTCAACTTACATCCATTCATTTTTCTTTCAGTCTACGGTTTCGCTTTAACTAGAAACAACTATTGCTTTTTAGTCTTTCGTACCAACGTCCAAAGAGCCTGAGCTCCAGGAACATGGATTAGTTTTAAAGCTTTCATTACACCCGAGCAACGCCGGGCTATACTGCTAGTCACATCTCTGACAACACAAGATCGCATACATCAGGAACAATACAGAAAATAACTTGGAACTCGTTTGTTTTATCCTATTCCACTCACCATATTCACCTGACCAACCGATACCATTTACCAACCGATTACCATTTTCAATCGCTGCCAAAAGGAGAACAAACTATAATGTAAACCAGATTCAAAATTTGGTCGAAAACTTTTTCGCATCAAGACTTGCAGAAGAGGTTGCCTGATAACTGGCAAGAAGTCATTAATGGGGAAAAACTAGCTGAATGAAATGTAATCATTCTTAAAAAAAAAAAGAGTAAACAAAAACGGACATGATTCATTACTTAATCTAATCTTAAGGACAGTCCTATTGTAATAGTTTCTTGTCAGTCAGACGAAATGCTGTATTTTTTTAAATCATATCACCCCGAGCAAAGCGGTAACGCCACTGATGTGCAGGGGGCTACGTAAGAGTGAAAAGATTGGAAAAGAGAAAACCGGAAACCACATCCTAAACAAGGAACAAGGGATGAGCCTCTTCACCTGTTCAATAGACGAGGGTGGAGTGTGAACCAGGTGATAGTTTAGTCTATCTACTCCAATTGAAAAAATAAAGAAAAGAGTGAAAAGACTGGAAAAGAGAAAACCGGAAACCACATCCTAAAAAGGGAACAAGGGATGAGCAGTATAGTTTAGCCTATGCCGGTTCTGGGGCCTTTCCTTAAAAATGGTCATAGGCGCTGAAATTCTGAGGTATTGTAACTATTTACATTGTTCGGACTTTTATCATCTTTATTGTCATATCCATGACATTTCGGCCATTGTAATACAGTAAGCTAGAGAAAAACAACAATAACAAAAAATGTAATATGAGCTCTGGTAAAAACGGTTACCGAAACGTCAATGTCTAAGGAAATATGGCCCAGTGGATAAAAACCGTTAGTTGAGTGATATTGTGAGTTCAATATCTGGTCACAGCAGAGGGCACAAAAACTTAGGTCTGGCAGCCATCATGCAAATCTACAAAGAAAGAGTAAGGGTCGCACCGCGTGTCGTCCATCGGGAGAGACCTGGAATTGAACCCAGAGCTGACTACTTGCAAGAGAGAAGCTTTTTTATGTACTGGCCGACGACGAGACTTTGCCTTTTCACATGATCACTGTTTTGCATAAGCTAGCTACCTGGTTAGAATATTAGCGAGAGAAGCCGACATGAATCTTTTAGATTGTACCACTGGTTAGGCTACTCGGACCACAGACTGGTCTGTGTCCGAGTGGCGTTAGACACGAGGAGTAGAATGGCTGTCCTTACTAGACAGACAGGACTTTCGGGAGCAGCTAATTAATGTAGTACAGCGGGAACTAGTGGAGGCAGTTATCGGGAACAGGTGGTAGGAGAGGCTTAAGGATAGGATTAGGTCCTTCACCACCAAATTTAGCCAACGCCTTGCACTAGATAAGGCTAACAGTTTGAAAGCTCTTAAAGATAGCGTACATTTGGTGGAGGCTAGGGGAATCTCCTAGAGATCGCTTAGGCAAGGGAGGCCCTGGAGCGTTTGGCTAGCAAGCGCTAAATGGGTCAGCTAATTAGGCATGAGCTAAGCAAGATGTCTTCCGAAGCTGTGAACATGGGCACAAAATTGCGCAAGGAAGAGATTCGTCGAGGCGGCGATCGGTGCATTTGAGAGGTTCAAACACCGGAGGGGCATACTCTGAAGTCGACCGACGACATGTGTGAGGCGTTACGGTGGCATTTCGAGAACCAAGGAACCTGGTCTCTGGATAGAGGAGTTTCGCAGCGATTTGGCTGACTTCCCTCGGCTTTCGCCACCGGAAGCGGCTAGCTGCGAGAGAGAGCTTACAGAGTGTGAGGTTTACGCGGCTTTGAAGAAGGTCGACAGTAGCAAATCTCCAGGTCTGGATGATATGTCCTATGAATTGTACTTGTCGCACATCTTTGTCCCGATTTTGACTGCCGTGTATCAGCAGAGGTCCGTCCCCAACCGGATCTCTAGGGGTCTGGTCACGCTGTTGAGAAATAGCAGGGATGTTGGGCGGGATTTAGATAACTACAGGCCCATACATGCTAAACACAGAGTTAAAGATTATGGCCAAGATCCTGACGGAGCGTTTGCAGTCAGTTTCCGAGATTATGTTGGAACCCGAGCAGACTTGTGCTGTGAAGGGCCGAACAATTTAGAGCAACCTGCATCTAATCCTTCCAATCATAGAAGGTGTAAAAACGTCGAAGAGACCGCGCTGATCAATTGGAGGCATTTGATAGGGACAACCATCGCTACCTGATTGCTGTACTGCAGGCCACTGGATTCGCATCCGACTTCTGCCGCTGGATTAGATTCCTGTATCGCTCCCCCACAGCTATAGTACAGGTGAACGGAAGATGTCATGCGCTTTTGCGCTGTCTCAATCGATCTGCCAGGGTTATCCACTGTCACCCGTACATTACGTTTTTGGCGTCGTTGGAGCCTATCTTTGCCGGCTGAGGGAATCGCTGTCCCTAGTGGAGCTCGAACCAGGGTTTCCGTGTATGCCGATGACTTATTTAATTTCGTGTACTTTCGTGTACTGCCACAGTGACATCGAGTACTGAATTCACTTGAACAGGACGAAAATGCCACGGGGGGGGGGGGGGGCAGATGAACCGAAATAAGTCTTCTGGCTTGTGGTTAGGTGCCCGGAAGGGGGTCGATCTTCCGGAGCCCTTTAGTTGGACGGACGGCTCTGTCCGCATCATCGAAGTGTGTTTTGGGCCCGACTTTCAGCTGGAGAAAAATTGGTCAGAAGTAGAGGCAAAGGTCGGCGCGGCAGTCCGGACTTGGCACCGAAGAAGGTTGTCCTTAAACGACAGGGTAGAGGCGTGTGCCGTTTACGTCTTTCCTCTTGTCCTTTTCCGTTTGGCTGTACTGCCTCTCTGTAAGGAGCGTAAGAATGCGATGGAAGGCTTGTTATCCTCCATCTTGTGAGGTGGGGGACGCTAGCATCACGTTGACAGAGAAGTTTGCGCCCAAGGTCCGTATCATGGGGTGCTGGGAATGCCGCACTTAGCGAGTCACAAGCTTGCCTCGGGGCTGGCTTTCCTACGCCACGCGTTGATGGGAGAGACTGTGTTGGTGGGCATTGTGAGGAATGCGTTCTCTGGCCTTACTATCTCACCCCCACCCATCTCGCGGCGAGAGCGCCTTAGTAAGCCTCGGGATCAATCGAGTTTCCTCCCCGAGTGTCGGTCGGCCTTGAGGGTCATTCCTGGGAAAGTCTTCTATCGTGGATTAGTGGAGAGTATAGCGAATGATTCACTATGTGACGTGCTCAGCTTGTCGGCAGACGAGATCCGCTCGTTTTGGTCTCGGGTGCCAGTGGTGGATTACCTCAGCAACCTTGAGTTTTCGCTTACCTGGGGACTGGTTCGGGATAGGCTTTCCCTCAATGACAAGACCTATATATGGGGCTTGGCGGATTTGCCAGACTGAATACTGTGACCTTGGTTTAGGAGAAAATGCTTCGCATGTCTTCTATCATTGTCCTCGCGTTCACCCCTTATGGGAACGTGTCGGCAATTTGACGGCTCGTATCGCTCCCGAAAAGCTCGTGCTCATTGATCGTGCATACGCATGTGACAATGTGTCGCCCCTGTACTCTGGGTTGAAACGGATTGTGTTTCTGCCGCTGCTGGCCACGGGCCGAATGGTGATTTGGACGACGCGAATGGAGGAAATCTTGCGAGGTCAGCGTTTTTCTCATCAGGATCTAATCCGATATTTTGAGCATCAGCTCAAAATGAAGATTAGGACTGATAGAAAGCGATTGGTTTCGACAGATGTTAACGAAAGAGGGTTGGTTGTGGCGGGCCTGATTCGCGTGAACGGGACTAGCCTTGATCATCTCTTTTAGGTTTCCTTGTTGCATCGGGATGGTCTTCTGTGGAGCCCTTTTCTGGTTAGAATAAGTTCCGCTTGGGTACATAATGTGAGTATGTGTTGTTCCCGGCTCCTTCTTTTGTTATGATCCATGTCGAGATTCTCAACCTCCCCCAGTTTTTTGAATCCTGTTCTTTCATCTCGACTGGGTCAGAATTTTTATTTCATAAAGCCAGCGGTTTTTTTCCTTCCCTTCTCCCTTAGCGAGAGAGCCTTTTGATTTTGTAACCCCCACCCCCCCAAAAAACAACAAAAAACAAAAAACAGTGCTCTCTAAATTTTGTGGTTTGACAGGCCCAACTGACAACAGTTTATTTGTATTTGTGTATTATTTTGAAATTTTTGTTTGCTATCTCCTTCCCTTCCATTGCATATCATCTACAGATTTATATCTCTCTCTCTCTCTCTATATATATATATATATATATATATATTTATAAAAATAAATTTAAAAAATTCATGGGGTGATTCTTGTTTTAGGTTCCCTGAAAGTATATGGTATTTTAGTATATGGTGAACGATGGATGGTTTCTTATGGTGAATGGAAAAATTGTAAAGAGTGATTGGGTCATGGTTCTGATTGGCTAGATATAAGATAGATAGTGATGACCAGACTTAGCTTTTCTCTCGCCTTGTCAAACTTTGGCCTTGTGCCACAATTGTAAATTTTACAATAAATCCCGAGAAAAATTTTTTTTTGACTCAGTGACATTAAACCACGTGCAGATAGAGACACATCCAAGACACAGCAGGAGAAATTCTTACATTAGGAAGTGTAGTTCTCAAGAGGAATTAACTCAAACAAAGATGTCCAAAAATATGACAAGTAGATTTCCATCTACTCCGTGTACGAAATAAAGGATTCAAGAAATATCATTTGAAGAAAGCTGGAACGTACAATATGGCAATAAATATACAATGCTTATATATGTAATGAATTATTTTGAACATTATTTTTACCGATATTCGTATTTAAGTAGATATTCTGTTTTTAATTTTTTTTTTAATTATCGTAAATAATCAGGCCGATAGATATAAATATATAAAATACTGTTTAATTAAAAACAGAATATCTACTTAAATACGAGTATCGGTAAAAATAATGTTCAAAATAATTCATTACAAATTGTCGGTTGTTTATAACCAAGTTTCGTTTATATATATATATGCACTTAACACGACAACAAAGGTCACACACACATACTTCTTCTTCCCTTATAACAAACCGTTAACCAGGCTAAAGCACACACGCACACACACACACACACACAGATAAACAAGTTAGGTAGATTTAATTACAATACTACACATAGCCTTTACACACAAAAATAGTTACAATAACGACGCTAACATATTCCCCCCCCCCCCCACCGGGCTGTAGTACCAGAGGTGCCCATAACAAAGCACGTACCAGGACAGAACACACACACACACACACACAAAAGTAGATTCAATTACAGCACACAAAATGAGCAAACACCACCAGATAAATCAAACAGATAAGACAACAGCCATGTAACTGATATCCTTTGACCCGGTCAAAGTCACATCAACTCCTAGATCCTACGAACTGATTCCATCAGAGCAATAAAAACCCCAACTTGAATACACACACACACACACACACCATTAGACCATATAAAAATAAACAACTAGAACACACATAGATACACACTCTCGCACACACACAGCAGCAGCAGTGGATATAGCCAGCCATTCATAGATGGACAGCTAAAAGCACGGACAGTCTGAGGTTTTCTCTGCCATTCTGATGATGAGATTATAGTCTCGAAATATTAATAAACAGGTCATACAAACACCTCCCGACCTTCCTTTATTTCATTCAACGCATTGTGACAGCCTTCAAGACATAACACATACAACTATTTTACGTAATGCTTCAAGCAAATTACAAAACTTTACTATATATAATTTAAATTTGTGGCATTTCTTAATATCATAAGCCCATCATCCCTATATAATCCAATGTCTTCAGTATCTACTTCCTTATATGCAGTGAGATTGTGTAGTATTAATAAGCCTACCAGTTTTGAAGAATCAGTAGAGTTAAGAGATCCCATAGTAATATCAAAGTTATCTCTCTTGGAATTTCATAGCGATGCTAAGAAACCAGACGCAAACGAATGTAAACCTCATCGAAGGATCAGCTGAATGAGCTACATCACAAAACTCATCATTGAATTCTGATGAAAAGAGTGTGCAGCAGAATGAAACCAGAGATAGGACAAGAATGGTGCGTGTTCGTCAAAGACATCGGAACATGAGACGCGATATTTATGCTATTTGTGTTATTAGAAAGCGCAAGGTAAACACTGAAGGACGTATACCTGTGTTTTATAGACTGCGAAAAGACATTAAACAATTTATTTTAATCATTTCATCCCAAGCAAGGCGGTACTGACACTGATGAACAGGGGGCCACATAAGAAAGTTTTAGGCAGGAGGATTTTAGTAGTCGCTCTTTAGAGCCAGTCCGGACGCTGGTGTACACTTGTGGTTAAAAAAAATAAATAAATACGGCACCAAAAAAAAAAAAAAAAGAAAATAATAATAATAAAAAAATGAACAGGGTCGAACACGCCTGGAGAGTTACGAAGAATGTCATTATATATATATATATATATATATATAAACAATGTTTTTCCTTTCACAAGAGCAGATAATGCAGGTGTCGGAATGTTGGTTTACAAGAGAGAGAGAGAGAGAGTTTAAAAATCTCAGACCTTTCAATCCTTAAATAGAAATGTAGACAGAGCTCTTCAAATCTTCGCTAAAATCTTTTCTGTATTATCTAAAATTGAAGCTGTCCGTTTCTTTTAGGTGATATTAAAAAAAATAATAAAGTTCTTTCGGGTTCTTGTTGGAATTTGACGGGATTTGCCGAATCAGTATTGGTCAATGGCGGCGGCTGTGTGTGGTTGGCTTCCTTGTCGTCTGGAGACTCTCTCCCGGCTACTCTAATTTTTTTCCATAGCAGTGCGGGCTTTTTGTCGAGAACAATCAGAAATTTTAATTCTCCCCATTAAGTTTTAAAACAATAACATTCTTTCGGGATTCCTATCGGAGGCGCATTATTCAACATTAACTCTTTAAATTAATCGGCGGCAGGCTTCCTTCGACATTAACTCTTTAGCCATAAGTTCTATGGTGGGCGACCGGCCGTGGGTCATGGCTCCCCAGTTGGAAACCTTTTCCCACAGTCGTTACATTTCGACTAATAGCTACTCAGCCAACCAACTTAAAACTCTGAAAACAACTGAATAACTGATTTTTATCGCTGAGGCCGGATTTTTATAACCCTTTTCAGTCCTCTCAGGAGATCTAGCTGACTCGAAGACTTCGGCCAATGAAATCGTTTTCCGCCCACACGATCTGCGGAAGGGGTTAGCTTCGGCGAATGAGATATCGCCAGCTCACGTCGTATCCAATTTCTCACAGATTTCTGTTCCCAGAAAAATCTGTTGAGGGACTTTAACCCCGCTTGACCCCATCAAATAATTCTGACATTTTATTATGGCTACCAAAAATATTTCCGCTTCGAAAACGAACGAAGAAAAATTATATTTTTCCCTTTTCTTTCCCGAAAATAGCTAAATTTTATATTCCTCGGATTTTAGAAGTTCATGGTAGTATTAAAATAGTCTATTTTTCTATTCCCCATATTTTACAAGTATTTGATAATATTAAAATTGTTTTTCATAAGCTCACATCGCGTATTACAATAAAGCATAACTAATAATATTGCTAATATCAGTTTCTCTCTCTACGCTGTATACTTCCCCAAACAAGGGTAAGTATCCTCGCGGGAGAGGGTAAGTATCCTCGCGGGAGAGGGTAAGTATCCTCGCGGGAGAGGGTAAGTATCCTCGCGGGAGAGGGTAAGTATCCTCGCGGGAGAGGGTAAGTATCCTCGCGGGAGAGGGTAAGTATCCTCGCGGGAGAGGGTAAGTATCCTCGCGGGAGAGGGTAAGTATCCTCGCGGGAGAGGGTAAGTATCCTCGCGGGAGAGGGTAAGTATCCTCGCGGGAGAGGGTAAGTATCCTCGCGGGAGATAGTGTCACATAAAGAGACAGGAAAATTTCATTGAAAACTTCAGAAAAATGTACTAAACTGTTATATGATATCTGTCCACTTGTGTAGTAGCGAATACTACACAATCTTCTCAAAGATGAAGTGACTCGAAGCAACCAAAATGTGGTTCTACAGAAAGAAGCTAAAGATACCACGGAACGAACATCTGAAGACAACGAGGTTTTGGAGCAAATGGAAACAAAAAACAAACCTATACTTGACATTAGGAAGAGTTAAAATTTCTGCGACACGTAATGAGGAATGATGGCTTGGGGAATCTGATACTCACAGGGCGGATAGAGGGAAATAGAAACTAGGAAAACAGCGTATGACTAACGTAATGGTTTGAGCAAATGGATGACAGAATATAGTTTAAGAGAAATAACAAAAAGACCAAAATTATTAAGAGCTACAAGGTACAGGAAGATATGGAGGGCCGTGATCGTCTCTGCTCAGAAAGAACATGCCAGATAAAGGAAAATATTTAAAAAATATCTAAGAAGGGTTTATGTTGTATTCATCATGTATTTCTTTTATAATTATTTACCCTTACATAAATCTCGCAAACCTTAAGTTGCTGATAGATGTGTCAACATCTCATAAAACCACCCACCTCCGGATAAAAATATGCTTCTCCGTGATATTTTAAACTAGAAGTAATATTTGTTTTTAAACAGTTTCAACTTTAAATCAGTTAATCTTCCTCAAATAAGTTTTTAAAAAAGTATATTTCATTTTTGAAAGATTTTTTTAATAAAAGAATAATGTAAACAGATTTGTCAATATGGACAATTTTTAGCGATTTTGCTGAAAATATTAAAAGAAAAAATCATTTTAATCAACTTAAATTCGGTTTGGAATACTGCAAAGTATTTTGTTTATTAGAAATATTAAAGTTAATCGATTAGCATGGAATTAAAACTAAAAGCTTCAAGAAAGATTTTTCATAATTTAAAATGCATTTAGAACCATAAGTATCCCTTTTTCTTTTGTACTTTCTGTATACACACGTGTGTGGGTGTGTTTGCGTGTGTGTATTTTAACTGCATTATAAATTTTCAGAAAGGAATTATGAAAGAGAATGTTTTAGTACTTTGAAGTCTGTGCTATTTTTGTTAATTGGCAAGGTAAATCGAGACAGATGCATAGATAGATACTTGGATAAACGAGATACAACGATAGATAGATAGATAGATAGATAGATAGATAGATAGATAGATAGATAGATAGATAGATAGATAGATATTCTTATCAAACTAAGCAGTTCGTTGACGTCCTTGTCCGATTTTTCGTGACCAAAACCTAAGAGTAAAATCTAACATCTTTAAATGCGATTCGTTTTGACAGGCTGTCAGTAATGATCAGGTGAGCTGAGAAAAGGAGATAGCATAAAGGTATTTTGACAAAGGCTAACGGGACGGTCTGCATCGACGCAGCAATTTGCAGACAAAGCCAGGAAAAGGTGAATAAACACTGCTAGATGAAAATCACAATACCGGTATGGCTGAGAGAAGAAACATCGGCGTTCAAGACTCGATCTGAAGGTCTCGGCTTCAATACTTTGCAACTCGAAATATACGAGCGGATAATAAAATAAAACCTAAATCCAAGCCTCAACAAACGTTCAATTATTTCTGTGTGGTCTAAACTTTCACATACAAGGTGGTCGGACAGTAGTCGGAATAGGTTAGTATTTTTTTTTTTAATCATATCACCCCAAGCAAGGCGTTAACGTCACTGATGCGCAGGGGGCTACGTAAGGGTAAAAAGAATGGAAAAGAGAAAGCCGGAAACCACATCCTAAACAGGAAACAAGAGATGAGCCTCTTCACCTGTTCAATAAATGTGGGTGGAGTGTGAACCGGGCGATAGTTTAGTCTATCTACTCCAATTGAAAAAAAAAATTAAATAAATAAATAAAAAAGGAAAAGAGTGAAAAGATTGGAAAAGAGAAAACCGGAAACCGCATCCTAAACAGGAAACAAGGGATGAGCCTCTTCACCTGTTCAATAAATGTGGGTGGAGTGTGAACCGGACGATAGTTTAGTCTATCTACTCCAATTGAAAAAAAAATAAAATAAAATAAAAATAAAAAATAAAAAAGGAAAAGAGTGAAAAGATTGGAAAAGAGAAAACCGGAAACCGCATCCTAAACAGGAAACAAGGGATGAGCCTCTTCACCTGTTCAATAGATGTGGGTGGAGTTATCGGTTATATTATTACAAAGATTTTCATCGTTTTCAACAAGATGAGGTTCCTCCACATTATTCAAGAGTAGTCTGTGAGTATCTCAATGAAACATTTCCTGAGAAATTAATTGACCGAAGAAATCCATTTGATTGGCCAGCAGGTTCACGTGATTTGACTTCAATGAATTTCTTCTTTTGGGTCGTACTTAAGGACAAAGTTTATAGTCGTAAACCGAGAAATGTTGGTGATTTGAAAGATATACATTTCAAGAAATGAATACACAAAGAGACTTGTGCAAAAATGTTTGTCAAAGCGTGAAGGGTAGACTTTAAAACTGTGTAAACTGTGATGGACAACTGTTTGAGCGTTGATGAAATTTAAGCACTTTTCTATTATTTTACATAATAAAAATTGATTGTCAATGTAATAATTGTATTAGGAAATATAATCGTTTATTACCCAAATATTAATCTACGCCCAGGTTTTTTTCTTAATTGTTTATGTAATCTCAAAATAAATGCTATCATTTACTGTATACCTACTTTTCGGCCACCCTGTATTGTTATGATAAACATTTTAGCTTTTTTAAATCATTTCACCCCAAGCAAAACAATAAGACTATTAAAACGCAAGGGGTTACCGAGTGTGAGAGTATATGGGAGAAAAAAAAACAGTATTAAGAAGAAAAGACAACAAAGAACAGGAATCAAGAAGGCAGATGATAACGATTGACATTGACCTTCAAAAATTTAAATGTTTGGTTGTTTTGTTTTTATGGCATATCAACCTCGGCAGGTCATTTATTGCCAACTAAATTTTATTTATTTATTTCTGGTAATGTCTTTTTCTTTCAACAATTTATTGTTGTTTTTATGTATGTTTTGTGCCTAGTAATACTTTTTTCTTTTCGAGTATCAAGATTCATTGGGATTTGTTTTTAAGGACAGGGTCCCCAAGTCCTACCCTTGTTATTTAACCCATAACCGGAGGGAAGAGACGGATTAATACCTTTCCCAAGGGTACCAGTGCTTAAGTGGATGCAGGGTATTCAATTGGAATTCGAGGTCTGCTAACCGATTTCTCTTTCCGAGCCGATATCCACTGCACCACAACGCACATCCGTCACTATATGCTTACAGCACCTGGTATTCCCAAGCGGTCACCCATCTAAGTACTGACCAGGCTCAACGTTGCTTAACTTTGGTGATCGAGCGAGAACCGGTGTATTCCACGTGATATGGCCGTAAGCCTAAATTTAAATGTAAAGTTGACTGGGAAGCAAGAAACTAGAAGAAAGTTCCACAAGCAAAAAATTCCAGAAAAGAAACTGTTAAAATAGAACTTACGGTTTAAAAACTTATGACAAGCGGTCACCCATCTAAGTTCTGACCAGGCTCAACGTTGCTTAACTTCGGTGTATTCAACGTGATAGGCCGTAAGACGTAGCTATGTGACTAAATTTTAACACTTTATTTCATTTATCCGTATATCACTCTATAAATAAACTAAAATATTTTTTTTATACCTGATGGTGTGAGTGTTCATGTTTTTACTACAATATTGGTCTAATGTCGGAAAAGAAATATACATTTCCCATATATATATATATATATTTGAAAATGTTTTTATAAGTACAAAATTTAATTAAAGAAATGAAAGTGGGTAGCTTGTTGTTACACATTATGAAATACTAATAAAAAGCGAAGCAGCGGGTTTCGCTCCCGCTCGTCAGGCCTTTACGGGAGATTTATGCTACAATTAAAATGAAGTGTGTCATGGAAAATGAGGGAAAATATGGATGCAAAGAGCTAGAAGCTAATAATAATTTCTTCAGTATCATTCTGTGCAGACATATTTCATGTAAAATTCCATGACAAAGAAGATTTTGTATAATGAAATTAAATAAATGATGTTAAAAAGGTCCGACTATTTTGAGTCAACGATGAAATAAAATAAATTTTGGATTAACAATTTGGGATCAACGATGAAATAAATAAATTTTGGATTAACAATTTGGGATCAACGATGAAATAAATAAATTTTGGATTAACAATTTGGGATCAACGATGAAATAAATAAATTTTGGATTAACAATTTGGGATCAACGATGAAATAAATAAATTTTGGATTAACAATTTGGGATCAACGATGAAATAAATAAATTTTGGATTAACAATTTGGGATCAACGATGAAATAAATAAATTTTGGATTAACAATTTGGGATCAACGATGAAATAAATAAATTTTGGATTAACAATTTGGGATCAACGATGAAATAAAATAAATTTTGGAATAACAATTTTGGATCAACGATGGAATAAATAAATTTTGGATTAACAATTTGGGATCAACGATGAAATAAATAAATTTTGGATTAACAATTTGGGATCAACGATGAAATAAATAAATTTTGGATTAACAATTTGGGATCAACGATGAAATAAATAAATTTTGGATTAACAATTTGGGATCAACGATGAAATAAATAAATTTTGGATTAACAATTTGGGATCAACGATGAAATAAAATAAATTTTGGAATAACAATTTTGGATCAACGATGGATTAACAATTTTGGATTAACGATGAAATAAAATAAATTCTGTTTTTCATCAATACTGGAAGAGAGGTAAGTGTGAACAAAAAAAAATGTTAAAAGCCGTGTCCTTTCAGAGTATAGGCCAGTAATTTTTAAGAAGATCGTGGAAGATTGACGGTTTCAAATTAAGGTCGACTCCTTATACGCAGAAAGAAGTTGGAGGAATGTATTTCTTGGAAGTGTTCTAACAGAGGATATAAACATGGCTAAGAACGCATTCCAAAAGTTGAATAGAATATTGAAAAACAGGAAAAATTCTTTGGAAACAAAGAAAAGAGTACTGGATTGTTATGTGATGTCTGTCCTTCAATATAACAGCGAATTCTGAAGAATTTTCTCAGAGGTGAAAAAGAAACTCGAAGCAACGGAAATGTGGTCTTAAAAGCCAACTATAAAAATGTTCTTATATTACAATTTATTTTGCAACACGCCATAATGAACGGGGTATGGAGAAAGGGTGGTCATCACTGCACCTAGTTAATCCGGTTCACGACCCATTCATTAAGTAAAATTTAGTTATACACCACACGAAGGCATTTGACGCTATTCACTCCTACATATACCATAATACCGCATATTCACAGGGATCCTACTAAAACACCAATGATATGAAAATATATCAAATTGGTTTTGTTTTATTTTTATATATAAAAATATATAAAATTATATATATCATCAAACCAGAAAAGGTCCCAACAATAAATCACACATATACCACACACACAGAGTAAAATTAATGACAACAGCAGCAGACAGCCAGCCAGCCAGGAATGACCATTGTTTGAAAAGCCAGGAACTCACTCGGACAGACACACGCTTCTCTGCCATTCTGAAGATGAGATTTTGATCTCGAAATATTAATGTTTCATAAATAGGTAATACCCCAAAACTTCTTTACCTTCCTTTATTTTACTAAATTCATTGTGACAGCCTTCAAGACCTAACCATATACATATAAAATTATGACATGAAATGTTGTGGGGATGTACCCAATAACGAAAATTCAATACTTCTGGCCGAGACTCCGATCCCAATATCTGGCACGCCCATCACAGGTTGGGCGGAAATAACACACGGAGCTTTTAAAACATCTTTTAAAATCTGCGGCCCAGCAGCCATAAATACCCAACCCTCTTCAACAAACTCACACCGAATTGTAAACCGGTAGCTACTACATCTAGGAGATACATGAAGATAAATTACTCGTATGCTGAAGGAAGATATAACCGAACCAAGCCATTCGCCGTGGAGAGCTCCAACCTTCGTAGTTTACTCTGAGAACATAAAAAAGCGAATGATAATCGACTATTCCCAAGTGAAAAATCCATTTTACTTGGGTGCCCGCCCTTTGCCAAAAATAAACGATATTATAGAGAAAATAGCCAAAAACGCGAATGATAATCGACTATTCCCAAGTGAAAAATCCATTTTACTTGGGTGCCCGCCCTTTGCCAAGAAAAATAAACGATATTATAGAGAAAATAGCCAAAAACGCGAATGATAATCGACTATTCCCAAGTGAAAAATCCATTTTACTTGGGTGCCCGCCCTTTGCCAAGAATAAACGATATTATAGAGAAAATAGCCAAAAACGCGAATGATAATCGACTATTCCCAAGTGAAAAATCCATTTTACTTGGGTGCCCGCCCTTTGCCAAGAATAAACGATATTATAGAGAAAATAGCCAAAAACGCGAATGATAATCGACTATTCCCAAGTGAAAAATCCATTTTACTTGGGTGCCCGCCCTTTGCCAAGAATAAACGATATTATAGAGAAAATAGCCAAAAACGCGAATGATAATCGACTATTCCCTGAAAAATTCCCATTTTAACGGGTGCCCTTTGCCAAGAAAAATAAACCGATTTTATTATTAGAGGGTAGCCAAAAACCCGCCCGAATGATAATCGACCTAATTCCCGTGAAAAACCAATTTTAAAGGGTGCCCGCCCTTTGCCAAGAATAAACATTATAGAGAAAATAGCCAAAAACGCGAATGATAATCGACTATTCCCAAGTGAAAAATCCATTTTACTTGGGTGCCCGCCCTTTGCCAAGAATAAACGATATTATAGAGAAAATAGCCAAAAACGCGAATGATAATCGACTATTCCCAAGTGAAAAATCCATTTTACTTGGGTGCCCGCCCTTTGCCAAGAATAAACGATATTATAGAGAAAATAGCCAAAAACGCGAATGATAATCGACTATTCCCAAGTGAAAAATCCATTTTACTTGGGTGCCCGCCCTTTGCCAAGAATAAACGATATTATAGAGAAAATAGCCAAAAACGCGAATGATAATCGACTATTCCCAAGTGAAAAATCCATTTTACTTGGGTGCCCGCCCTTTGCCAAGAATAAACGATATTATAGAGAAAATAGCCAAAAACGCGAATGATAATCGACTATTCCCAAGTGAAAAATCCATTTTACTTGGGTGCCCGCCCTTTGCCAAGAATAAACGATATTATAGAGAAAATAGCCAAAAACGCGAATGATAATCGACTATTCCCAAGTGAAAAATCCATTTTACTTGGGTGCCCGCCCTTTGCCAAGAATAAACGATATTATAGAGAAAATAGCCAAAAACGATCTATCTATTACTCTGAACATCAAAAGTACTTACCAGCAATCCCAGCAATAAACCCTATACGGCCTTTGAAGCTAGCGGCAAACTATCAATTTCGCATTGTTTGCCCTAACAAATGGGGTAGTTATCTGGGATATCACTAGTTGAAAGCTGATACTAAAAGAGAACATGCAAAGCACCTATGATAACACAGGTTCATTAAAAAAAAAAATGAAATGGTATCGAGACACTAAACATTTTTTCTTTTTTTTAGTTAATTTGAAGGCACTGAATCTGAGTTACCTACCATCTTTGCTGTATAGAAATGCGTTTGTTTCATTTGTTTTCTGTATATATGATATTGACCGACGGCAATATTTCTCATAGTAAAATCGTAGAAACCTCTCATTTCGTATTTAAACCAACAAATATTGGTCTGCTTGTTGAGAGATACTATTTATTCAATATGAATCAGAGCCTAAGACTTAAAATATAACACGATTGACTATACCAAGGCCAACAAGAATTTTCATCAAATCATTTGATAAACAGCAGAAATGTTGGAGTGTCAAGCGTTCACAAACCTTTTAGCATCAAAGTAGAAAGTTCATGTAACACAGTTTGAAAAAGGAAAACTTGAGAGAGAGAGAGAGAGAGACAAAGTTACTTTAGGGTTCACGTGTTTTTATATTCCAGAAATGCTGCTAATACAAGGTTAATAGAGCTGCTGCTGATATTAAAAGGCATTAAAGTACCCTCTTTTAGCCGATATAGTTGTACAATAATCTCAAGAAAAAATAATTTTTATTAAGTAAAAAATAGTTTTTAGACCATGTAATATGACGGTCTAGGATGTGCGTTGTGGTGCTGCGGATATCGGCTCGGAACGAGAAATCAGAGAGCAGAGTTCGAATTCCAGTTGAATTCCTTGCATTTACTTACGCACAAATACCCTTGGGAAAGGTATTAATCCGTCTCTTCCCTCCAGTCATGGGTTAAATAATAGGATAGATTGGGTTCTATAGCTTTGGCTGGCAACTAGTCTACCACAGAAAGCCATGGCAACCTACTGCGGGATAATCTTCTGCGCAGTCAGTCATGTCTCTTTCGAGACATGATCGCCCAAAGCGTGTATCAAGTATGGCATTTAACTGAATATGAAGGCCGCTCTTTGAATTTCTAGTTTGTGTCATCTTGATGGTTTCTAATGAATTGTTGCCAATATTTTTAAAATGTGTCGGTTTTAGTCGGTTAATGAAAAAATTGTCAATTGTTTCTCTGTACGTTTTACTACCTTGTAAGGACCTCTGTAAGCTTGTTTCAATGGATGTTTAATTGTATTGTCTTATACTAGCATCATGTTGCAGTTTTTGAGTGATTCTGGCACATAGGTTGATTGTCTAGGAGATGGGGATGTTACTTGGGACATTTTCAATTTTAACATGTCTACAAATGATATAGGATCCAAGATTGGTTTACTTGATTTGATTATTAACTCTCCTGTTAGACGTAAAGGTGGGCGATAAATAAGTCCGGATGCAGAATTCTGTGAATCAGATTTTACAGGTGTTCTTTGACCTAAAAGTATTAAATCGAATATTTTAAAGCAAAGAAGTATAACTTACTGCTGATTCCACAAGAGAATGATGAAAACGTTCTATATACCCTTAGCCTCAGGATGGTAAGCGGTTGTACGAATCCTTGTACCAAGCATGTTGGTTAGAGAAGCGAAAAGTGAGGGTTCAAATTGTATTCCTCTATACGAGGTGATGGTAAAACCCTGTGCAACTCATTTCGCACCGATATCAATAAGGGGAAATATTGCACACTAGCGGATGAATCTATCAAACACATGTGATGAGAATGGTTCAGTGATGTCGAGATATGGTCAAATCAAGTATCAGGAACGGGAAAACATGTCAGAGCTGATTTAGTGCGCCTGACTATTTTGGATGTTTGACATTGTACGCATTGACGGGTGAAAATCGTTTGTATCCTTGCTGATTCCGGGCCAGATATCATTTTTACTAATTAACCTGCAGGTTGCTATTATAACTGATTGTAATATTGAGAACAGACTATTAAGTAGTTTTTACGGAGAGTTTTCGGGATAAAAAGCCGCAACTTTCCTAGAAACGTCGCACCAAACGAATATCTCACTTGTAGAATCTATATTTTTCTTCATTTGTAACTAATATTAATTGTAAATATATCCCTGGAGAGCGTGTCTGCTAGAATGTTGGTAAAACCTTGATATGTCGAATATCAGTTGTAAATTGGTTGATGAAATCGTAGTGCCTAAATTACCAAAAAAAAAAAAAAAGACTTATTCGATTTCACTTTGTTTACTCTGATGAAAGGTTTATGCTTTTTAAGCGGGGGAAAAGACCAACCTTCCGAAAAGTATCGGATGACACAGTCTTCTTTTTCTTCATGTGTCGTGTTCCTTCAGGAAGTAGGCGATCATGGATTCCACTTGGCTCTGTCTCTTGCCGCTCTCAATAATTTTTCTCTTGGTATCTCTCCCATGCCCCGCTCCGTCAACCATTTGCTCAGACCTATCTCGTGCTGCTTTCCCGTGTCTCTTCTTCCATTTCTCCGACCTGTGAGTATCAAGTTCTCCAGACCTTCTTTCCTAATGACGTATCTCAGGAACCTCATTTGTCTCTTCCTGATATTTACTCGTTTGCATCCTTTCCAACACCTCATCGTTGCACACTTCCTCTGTCCTTAGTATCCTCAGCATCCTTGTATAAAACCACATTTCTGCTGCCTCAAGCCTCTCCATCTTTGATGAAATAATCCAGCATTCACTTCCATACAAAAGAACAAATATCACATAGCAATTCAGCACTCTTGCCTTTGTTTCCACTGAGATTTTCCTGTCTTTCAGTACTCTGGCTAGTTTCTGAAATGCATCTTTGGCCATGCCAATGCGTCTTTGGATCTCCGTGTCGCATTTTCTATCCTCTGTCAAAACATTTTCCAGGTATTTGAATTTTTTTACTTGTTTTATTTTAGATTCTCACACTGCCATTAACTCTCGCCCGAAAGTACCGAGTAGCGGTTTCTGATAATTTCTTTGAGACACACACGCATAATTAGTCATCTGATTCCCCTTGTTGCAACACTGCTCCAAAAGCAAAATTCGACGCATCTACTGCTAAGGATAACTGCTTCATGACTGGGAAAAATGAGATAACTAACATTGGTTAACTTTTCCTTTGTCAAATTAAATGCTGACAACTCTTCTTCCGGAAGATTTATATCACGGTTCTTTTTCTTTTGTCCTTGAAGAACATCTGTCAATGAGGAAAATATTTTCGCCTTGTTAGGGATAAATTTCTTATAAAAATTCACCATGCCAAGGAATTAGGTAAATTGTTTTAAGATTTTGTGAACAGGGAATACCTTCAGTTTTTTATTTTTATCAATCCTATGGCTTAAAAAAAAATCAACTTCATATAATCCAAATTTATATTTAATTGGATTAGTTATAACATATTTCGAAATCTTTCAAAAAACTCTTGTGAATGCCGGCAATAAACACATAATCGATGTAACAGAAAACTGAATCTCGTCCTTGAAGAACTTGGTTCATAAATCTTTGAAGGGGCTGATCTGCATTTCGTAGTCCAAACGGTAAACGTAAGAATTCGTATGGCGCTATAACGGCTGTTTTCTTTATGTCAGAGTCTTCTATCGGACTCGGATGAGATCAAGTTTTAAAAGGATTTTATTTCTGTCTAGTCGGTTCGTAAAATATTGAATATTAGCAATTAGATATCCTATCAGGAAAAGTAACCGTGTTGGTTGGCGGTAATCATCACAAGGTCTCTATGAGGATGAATTCTGATTTGGTTCCATGTGTAGAGCTGAAGGTTACTCACTTTTCGAAAGGCGAGTTACTTCAAAGCTTACTAAGTGCTTGGCAATCTTGAGTTTATAAGGGGAAAGTTGACGAGGTCGTGAGAATATAATTGGATCAGCTTTAGAATTTATGGAGCCTCGACATATTTGAAAAAGACATGAGAGTAATCAAGAATCTCTACTGGCAGCAAACTGCCTGCATACGGACAGGTAACGAATTCAGCAGATATACAAAGATAGAAAGGGGCGTGAGACAAGAATGTGTATTAAAACCGGATCTCTTCAACTTGTACAGGGAGACTATTCTGAGGACCCTAAATGTTATGCCAGGATTTGTCATCGGAGGTCACAATTTGAACAACAAAGTACGCAGATGATACAGTGCTGATAGCAGACACGGAAGAGAAACTACAAGACTTCCTACATAAGGTAGATGAAGAGAGTGACAATAAAGGACTACAAATAAACTGAAAGAAAGCAGAATGCATGGTCATCAGCAAAAAGAGCATCCCAAAAAGCCAAATACAGTTAGAGGATACTAAAATCAAGCAGGTACAAAAATTTAAATACCTGGATAGTATTGTAACAGAAGACAGAAAGTGCGACACAGAGATCCGAAGGCGAATCAGAGCAATCAGAGACAGGAAAATTTCGCTAGAAACAAAGACAAGAGTACTGGATTGCTATGTGATATCATTTCTTCAATATATCAGTGAATACTGGACAATCTCAACAAAGATGAATGAAAAACTTGAAGCAATTGAAATGTGTTTCTACAGAAGGATGCTGCGGATATCATGGATCGATCAATGATGAGGTTTTGGAAAGGATGAAAACGAAAAGAAAACTAATACAGAGCACCAGGAAGAGACAGCTAAAGTTCCTGGGATATGCAGTGAGGAAGGAGGGCTTGAAGAACCTGATACTAACAGGCCAGATAGAGGGAAGGAGAGACACGGAAAAAACGTAATTGACTGGCCTGGACAGGTGGATGGCCGAACGGGGGTTGCATGGTGTAACAGGAAAAAGCGTGCTAGGAGCCACCAGAGATAGGGAGACGTGGAAATCCATGATCGCCTGGCCTGAAAAGAACAGGGCATATAGAAGTAGTAGTTTCAGTGCAGTGTTTGATGTCAGGTTTTCTCACAGGGCTGTTATATTTTGGTTCAGTTATGTCTTGATAATTGAATATTTAAGAAATACAGTATAATCCGAATATAAGATACTCGGATATAAGAGACCCTGATATAAGAGATTTTCTCTAGTCCCAAATTAGAGCATGTGGTAATGGATATAAAATAGACCAAACTTTTGTCCCTTCCCGACAACACTTATATCAGGGTTACACAGGATTTTTTTTCTGCTGACGCAGCTTTGGGACTAAGAAGTATTACACTTTACGTAGCCTATAGATTGGCATCAGTCTTTGCGTCAATCAATTTTTGTCTTTTAATATCGATTAACAGACCATAATGGTGCAAAACGTCTTCCTTTAAAATTGGTATAGTGATGTTATTCACGGTGCAAGTCCATTAGAAATCGCGTCGTAACGACAAATTAAGTATCAAGCATTTATGTTCATATGTATGGATAATGAAAACCATTTACTGCTCGTAATGTGATTTTTCCAGGGCCCTTTAATTTATTCGTTTTCCTGGGATTTGTAATTGCAAAGAATTTTGCATTTTGCAAATCTATTGTAGTAGTAATAGAAATCGCTTCTTCCAGGGCTGCTACTGATATTAAAGCACACTAAAAGCGATCTAAGACGTCAAGTGAATCTTACTGCTTCAGCCAATCAGTACAAAAATATGATTCTAACTAATCAGAGAATGACTGGTGCAATAAAAACTGTGATTCACTTTATATATATATTTTTCTCTCCTGTCACCTTCATGAAGAGAGAGAGAGTGAGAGAGAAAAAATAGCGAGGCAGCGTTCATTCACTTTACTACCAGTTATGAAAGCTCTTGCCGCATGTTTCCTCTTTAACAATGCCTTATTTCATTTTTTGCAATAATTATGACGCCAAGAACATATATAGATTATCTCTATTATAATAAACATATATATATATATATATATGTATATATATATACACACACATTCAGAAGGGATAACCTGTGAGGAAGCTGATAGAGTAGAAGTTGCGGTTACATTTTATTGGTTTCACTGTAAAAGGGTGGGACCTAGTTGCTAGTCGAGTAGCTCGAGTAAATTCGTGTATAGGGGGCACCAGTGAGCTAAATTCATCGGAGCAGAAGCCATGTAAGTATTTGTAGAAGAGAAAAGAAGCCACATTAGGCCGGTGAGAAAGTGACTGCATCTGAGCTGCAAAGTCGAGATCGATCACATGACAAAATCCAACGGAGAATATGTAAAGAACCCAGATGTTAATAGCAGAGGTTACCGAGTAGACGTGGCAGTCGTATTCAATACACGGGCGGATGGTAGATTTATATATATATATGCAGGATGGATTCAGAGAAAGAAAAAGACTTCCTGGCGCTACACAGTGAACCGATTTTAATTCTTTCCATGAATATTTCGAGTAAACAGCAACTTATAAGAATCGAATTGAATGAACGTCTATCTAATAGTATGTACTCAGTGTTCTTTTCCTCACTATGAAGGGGGCGCTGAAAACATCTCGACTTAAACAATTTCCAAAAATCTGGCTGCTTTTAAGGGCTTCTTAACATTTCTCCTCATGAATCTTTTTCTTGCAGATCTTATTAACCGTCCACTTAATAACCTCAATACTCCCACATCGAGCACTACTTCTCGTACTTAGTAACCTCTTCCCTATTACACGACGAAAGTAGCTTGTTTACCATCACTCCACTGCTGGCTGACAAATTCGTTTTGCGTCCAAACTTTTACCTATTGACGTCATCGATGTACTACGTGACACCGGAAATCTTGTTAAAAACAAATCTCTCAATGGTGAACGAATGAATTTTCTTAACTGATCTTTTTTAATTATTAGATAGATTCAAAAATTCTCAGCACTATTTTTTGCACAATATTAGAAAAATCTTAATGTTTTTAAAGTTGTTTTTTTTTTTTTTTTACTTTTGTGCTTAGTGAAGTACAATGGATCGAAAATGTGAGCAATGATGGGGTTTAGAAAGGATGGAAACGAAAAGGAAATTAATACTGAGCATCAGGAAGAGACAACTGAAGTTTTTAAGACATGTAATGAGGAAGGAAAGCTTGGAGAATCTGATACTCACAGATTAGATAGAGGGAAAGAGAGATAGGAGAAAGCAGCGGAAAACATATTTAAAGGGCCTTAGCAGGTCGATGGCAGAGCGAGATTGGGTTGGGTAACAGAAGAAAGCGTGCTAAGAGCTACCAGGGAAAGGGAGAATTACCGTGTCAGTTATTTTCAATCAAATGTGTGTGAATGACTTGTATAATCCTTAATGAATCATTGAGAAACTATGAAAATGAATTGACTGTAAGCAGAGTTCCATGGAAAAGTTACCCTGGTGGAATTATTAATTTCTTATATAGTCGTTTATTTTACTTGATTTTTGCTCTTTTATCCATAATTTATCAAAATCTATTAATTGTAATTATTAATTGTATTAATTGTAATTAATACGAAATTCTGCTATTATAGAAATACATCTCTGAGTACACACTAATCATTTGGTTATTTTATAATTCAGTAAGTGATTGTGTAAAATTTCATCCTCGTATGGAGCTAAACTATACCCGCTAGCAAGGCTTAGGATTGGGAGTTTTTGAGGAGTATGGCATTACCTCTTAGGGTCCCAGCTATGAGCAAATAGTGAACCACCAAACCGGAGTCAAAACATTATGAAAATATAAAAAATACATTTTTGTAGTAAAAATACCAACAATATATTTTCATAGTAAAAAACATTACCAGCAACAAATAGGTACCCCTAAAGAAAAGTAATACCTAATGATTAAATTGATTTTTTTAAAATTAAAATTACTTCTAGAAGCTTTTATTTTTAGTTTAATTTCAAGCTAATAATTAAATTTAATATTCCCATTACAGGCAAAATACATGCTGCATTTCAAAATGAATTTAAATTTAGGATTATATATTTTTAATTGCTAAAGATGGCTGATAATTTTTTTATTAAAGATATTTCAGAAATGAATTACACTTTTCTGAAGCATTATTTGAAGATCAGCTGATTTAAAATGTAATAAAACTGATTTAAAAAATTATTACAGAAAAGCAATTTAATGACGTTTTTATGAACAGCCTGATATTTGGGAAATTTCATTAAACTAAATAATTAGGTGACAATATATATATATATATATATATATATATATATATATATAGTGAGAGGAAAATTCAAAACATAATTAAATGGTTATAAATCTAGAATTTATTTCAGCAATGTAAAAAAAATTACAGTTGCCTCGTTCAGACTGTTGATGAATAAATGTTAATTTCATTTAGAATATTTTTAAAAAATAAAAATATATTTATTTATTATTTTTTAAAATTTCTGAGTGAAATTAACATTTATTTATTCATAAAAACTCTTAACGAGGCAACTGTATTTTTTTTTTACTTTGGTGAAATAAATTCTGGATTTATAACTGTTTAATTCTGTGTTGAATGTTCCTCTCAATATATTTGCTCTGGATAAAATCCATTGAGTTCTATTTTTATCTAACTGATATTTTATATTAATTAGATAAACTCTTTTGGATCATCATCTCCGTACTCACGGGCTGCCATTCTTATATATGTACATTATATATATATATATATATATATATATATATATATATATATGATTGTTTAATTACTAATAAAATTAGACCACTGCACATAAGTCACTGATGCCTCCTCAACAGGTATTTACTCGTGCAACCAGACTGGCAACTGGGTCCCACCCATTCACAGTCAGGTTAGCTAAATTCAGACAACAATTCTATTCCTGCAGCTTCTTCTCTCGCACTTCCCGCCTGTGGAACTCGCTTCCATATTCTTGCTTTCCTGACGGCTACAACCTCCAGAAATTTAAATGCAATGTCAATACTCATCTACTAACCACTGGACTCTAGCTCTCTCCCCACCCCCGTATAACCTTCCCTTTCTCTCCACCTATGTATCTGTCATCGCACCTGCTTTCTCAGATTTCTATTGTTCCTTTCTAACTAGTTTGTACTCCTCACTCTTTTCTAATTAATCTTTTTACATTTATGTAGCCCCCTGCACATCAGTGGCGTTTCCGCCTTGCTCGGGGTGAAATGATTAAAAAAAAAGTGTTCAATACAGCTATATTGTAGAACTTTTGAATATTTTCCATATGTAAACGAGTTATTACGTGACCTAATTTAATTTAGAGGTAAAAACTAAAACAGAACAAATATTTTTTAAACTGATAGATAAACACTTTCCAAAAGGATCAGAACTAAACAAAACTTTTAATAGAAACATAATCAAGCTAAGTTATTATTGTACTATTAATTTAGATAGTTTCATAAAAACAAAACGCCAAAAATTTAGATAGCATTACACGAAACAAGACCACTAATAAAGAATGCAACTGCAGGGACAAAAATAAATGTCCAGTTTAAGGACTTTGCAATACAAAGAAGTCATTTACAAAGCAAAAGCACATGACTTTAGTCAGTTAAGTGCCATACGTAAAACACGCTTGGGCGATCATGTCTCTTTCGAGACATGATTGACTGGGCAGAATACTATCTCGCAGTAGGTTGCCATTGCTTTCTGCGGTTGGTTGCCGACTAAGGCTATAGAACCCAATTTGTCCTGTTATATTAACCCATAACTGGAAGGAATAGCCGGATTAATACCTTTCCCAAGGGTATTTGCGCGTAAGTGAATGCACATGACTTAAATGGCCAAAATAAGATATATGTGGGATCAAGCAAAGACACCTTCAAGACCAGGTGATTCAATCACAAGTCTGCATCCAAAATAGAAATTTAAAAAATTATACAAAATTGGCTAGCCACGTGTGGAAACTGAAATCAAAATATGGAAAAAAAAAAAAAACCCAGACATAATGTGGGGTATAGAGAAAACAGCCAAGCCTTACAACAGTAGCAAAATATGTAGACTATGCCAGCAAGAAAAATTAGCGATTATGCTATTCTCAAACAAAAATAAACTATTTAATGAAAGAACAGAAATTATGACTAATTGTAACCATACTAAAAAATACCTATTAGGTTCATACAACCATGAATGAAAACGTTATAATTTCTTGCAATTTTAAAATTTGCGGGTTTAAAAGTTCCCCGTCACGCGTGAGTTAAAAAAGAAAAGAAAAAAAAACAAAAAAAAACAAAAAAACACCGTTATATGAGAGTTCTTAAAAGAAGAAACAGTAAACGGTAAAATCAGTTATTGCAAATCGCCTGAAGACACTACATGGTAGAAACCTAGGTCGCGCAATAAAGAGAGAGAGAGAGGGGGAGGGAGAGAGACATACACCAAGAATTTCAAGAGAAAGAACTGTTTCTGAAATAATTTCACACATTATTTGAATAAGTTTCATTAAAATCTGATAATCATTTAATTTTTGGAAGAATTTTTGCAATCAATGCTTTTCACCACGAAAAGTCGGTAAAATTTCTTATCCTAATTTGTACGTTATTGGAAGCCTATAACATTTAACTGTAGATTGAAACCCGATAATCCATCCCACAGGTAAGAACTAAGAGGAGTAGGTGCAGTGGCATAACAATTTGGTGTCGATTGTAGATACGCTTCATAAAAAAGTCATATTTATCTTCAGAAAAAGATAAATCCTTTTTATACTAAATTTCACACAAGGTTCGAGAGCCAATCAAGGTAGGGGGTTACAGTCACAATGATAATGATGGACGTGGTGTGTGATATGAGTATGAAGAAGAAATGACTGATTTTTGATTTGAAAAGCTCAAGATTGTACTATTCAAGCGTCTAGTTTTGTTTAACGGCATATCAACCTCTGTAGGTTATTTAATGCCAAAAAGGTGAGGCAATTTTCTAATGTTCGGTTATAGTCAGAAGGTTGATTTAGTCAGAGTTTCATAAAAAAATTTCTTTTTTATTTTACAAAACTGATGTCTTTCAGTTTTCTATTAAAAATGTATTGTTGGTAAAAAATATTTTTCCTTCAAAAATGTATTATGACAATTTTTTTCCTTCAAAAATGTGTTATGGTAATAATTTTTTCCTTCAAAAATGTATATTTTTCTATAAAGTCTATTTTTATGTATATATTTCTATAAAAGTCTATTTTTATACTTTCATAGTGTTTTGACCCCAGTTTGGGGGTTGACTATTTGCCCACAGCAGGGACCCTAACAGGTGCTACAACCCCAAGTGAGGGTGGACCTGAGAACAACAGCAATTAAGATGTGGTTCCATGCTCCTCACAACCTTCCCATCAGAGGTCTTGCTGCCGGGTGCAGTTTACCGTCATACCCAGGACCATGTACTATTCAGGAAAGTATCCACACGGGAGTTTTTTTTTCCACAAAGTGGTAGTTCTTGAGGAAAAAGTTGAGTGGACCTTTCTTTTGACATCTAAAACACAAAAATGAGAAGGGTTCAACTGTGGAAGTAGCATGGCATGTTTTTGTTGTAAAGATCTGAACTGGTGAAACTAAAGACAGGAGCTCATCTGAACATTTGCCATGGAAATAGCGATCGAGTAGCAAAATACCTGCCGCGTATTTCTTTCAGAAAACTACTTTTGTTCTGAACATTAAAAATTAAAATTGAATTAAAAATGTATCATTTTCATTTCTCAAGAAAATTAATTTTGAAAATTGACGTTAGTATGACACTGAATGAAATCAAACGGCCTTTTGACCAGTGATATAAGGAAAATCCTCTTTTTTTTTTAAAATAAAATCTCACAGCGATTTTCTACAGAGAAAATGTGAAATGTATTGATGATTAAAAGGAAGGGTATTCTTTAAGAATAAGCGATATTACATAAAGAAATGATTTCTTTATGGTAGTAACGTCAGAATGTTTTCAATCGTAAAATATATAGGTTCTCTCACATTTCTAAGATGTGCATTGGGTTTCTCCAGGTTCACAAGTGTTTAGGTTATTATTTGGTCATTTGCTGTGCACAACTTCTCTGTGCCCATTACGGGACCCAAGTCTAGACTTGCTATTTCAACGCCTCTTTCACTTCTTACTTTAGAATTTAGGTCTTCTATAATGATGGAAATATCCTGTGATTTATATTGATTCATGGCGTTTTCCAGTGTACTAGACAACACATTCTTCCTCCGTGTTTTGTGCTGTCAATGCGTATACTATTAGATCATTGCAAAAGTTCGTGTCGGATTAGAAAATTTCAAAACAAAATTTTACATATACACAAAATACACTCCTGATCAAAATTTTAAGACCACTTAAAAAATCCAAAATAGCTAAGCTAGGAGAATACGATGAATGCTGGAGGGTTTCTCCATTTTAATTCTAAGCTTCTGTAAAGTCTGTTTCGCTACATCTAATTTTGTACAGCAATGGTGGAAAAATGACAACTTTTCGATTAGCCAATGTCGGCTGTTTTCTAGAATATCCTATTGGTCGCAGTTGTTCTTTGCCGTTATTGTTTCGTCACCTGGAAGAAGCCAAAAAAAGTGAATCAGCCCACCAAACGAACAGTAGCATTTTCATTGAGTGCAAGCCTATTTTAACCACGGCTTTTGCACATTCAAAAAGTTGCACTTAGCTCCGTCTACAACGTTATCAGAAACGATACATTTTCAACGCTTATGATAATTCTGTCCAAGACCAGCGTCTTTCCGTAGCGTAACTAATAGGAAATCGTCGCAAAAACACGGTCCAACTTGTGTTTCATCGGGGAATGTGACACTCAAGTGCAAAGTTTAGAAACGAACCAAAATCTCTTCAGCTAGCGAAAGGCAGTTGAGATATCGATTTTCAAACTCTTAGCATTCTCTTCTGTCAAAATCTTTGTTTTATTTTCCAGTATGACAAGCAGAGCGTCTTCATAAACAAGGGAAGGCCACCCCGGGGCGTGGATGATCGTTAAGATTAAAACCACATAGACGAAATCTACCTAACCATTTTCGACCGTCTGAAGAGTTGGAACATGATCCAGATAAACCCCTGAATGTTTTTTCTGACGTAGTTCCTAAACTTACCCCTTTCCGAAATTCATAGAACATAATATGACAAAAATGTTCATCCTCTATTTTTAAGGCAGTGCTTTATGGAAGGAAAAAAAACTCAACTGATTCACGACTGAACAATGAAAGTTTCAAGGACAACAGAAATCGGTGTCAAAACAAACGCCAGTGTCAAGGCGCGGTCATTTTACATTAACATTGAAAATCGGATACGAACTTTTTCAATAATCTGATACTTATATTAAGCGTTTTTAATTTTCAAAATGTGATAGAAATTCCAAAATAATAACATTGGCGCAATACAATCTTACTCATAATTGCTTCTAATTCTATCACGATGTTACCCAGACTACAACTTACAGTTTTCTATTACTCACAGGCGTACCTTTTCACACTGCAAATATTTATCCTCCTAATTATCAGAATTTTTGCTTCTCTTTCATTCTGATATCATTTCAATAGTATCCTCTACATTAAATAGTTAAGCTTTGTATTGTATGAATTCTAGTAAAGAAAACTTAAGTAACCGTACGTATTAACAGTAAAGTAACTGTGATACGTGTTATCTGAGTTGAGGCTCTCGGATTTATTGCTTCAACCATTATCAAGTCGGTCAAACTAAATAACTTAAATGTATCAAATTAATAAGAAAAAAGAACGCTTCCTACAAAGAGGATCAACGTGAAGGTGAAATATTGTTTAAGACTTTATCGTCTGTAAAGAAACATTTGTTCAGTTTCATAACAGTTTTAGTTTCAATAATTAAAATCTAGATTCCATAGCAATTAACCGAGAAGTTGGTGTTGTAACAGCTGATATCGTTACCGTTTTCTTTTCTTCGTTATGTCTTCAGGCAATTTCAAAAGAATAAGTAGCCAATTACGACGTTTTAAATGTTTAAAAATTTATACATACACTCCTGGTAAAATCTTAAGACTAGATACAAAAATGTTAAAAATACATACAATACAGTTACTTTAATCGAAATATAATTGCAAAATATTTACATTTAATTAGAAAATGTAGTTTATCAACGTGCGTTGTGGTGCATTGGATATCGGCTCGGGATGAGAAATTGGAGAGCCGAATTCGAATTCCAGTTGAATTCATTGCATTCACTTACGCACAAATACCCTCCCGTTATGGGTTAAACAATAGTACAGATTGGGTTCTATAGCCTTAGCTGGCAAACAGTCTACCGCAGAAAGCAATAGGAACCTACAGCTGGATAATCTTCTGCCCAGTCAGTCATGTCTCTTTCGAGACATGATCATCCAAGAGTTTATCACGTATGGCACTTGACTGATTTATCAACGAGCAAGTAAAAAATTTTAGCTTTTAACTGATTAATTTAAACAAACATTAAAAAAGTTTTTTTGGGGGGGTGGTTATAAAGATAAAACTATGTAAATAAAAATAGCAAACAAATAAATCACGACGACAATATTCAGTATGTCCTCCATTTTTGCGAATTACTCTGGAAATTTGCTTTGGCATACTCATTATTAATTTCTGCATGAGAATGCTTGGGATGCCCGCCCAGGATGCATAAAGTGCACCATGAAGAGCATTCACAGTTTCAAATTGCAGTCCTTGTTTATAAACATCATCTGCCATCCACATCCTTAAACGTTCTCTATTGGGTTTAGATCTGGAGATGTTGTTTTCCATATAAAAACTCCAACATTCGAGCGTTGTGGATTGCAGCGATTGTCCTGCTGGAAAATTCAGTTTTATTCTCATAGACGAGGATCTTCAGTAATTGGTTATACCTTTCTTAACATATCAATATAACTACCAGTTGTATGACAACCTTTTACCTCCTGTAACTGAAGAGTTACATTGTACAAAATTGAACCACTTTCACTGTGTCATGTTGAGAAACATGCCAGTAACGCTAAAAACAGTCTCAGCAATCGAAGTTGAATCTTTGATCGTGTGAAAACAACACTTTTTTCCATTTATTCACATCACAAATTTGATAATGGGGATCAAATTGTAAACGGTAGGTGAGAAAGAAGACAAGGCCTCTGCATCCGGTTTACGTACTTAAACCTTTTTTTTATTTAAATACCGTCGAATTGTTCGAGAACTGCATTCATTGTAACTACTTTGAGAGAGGTTTGGGTTGAGTACATTTTAAAACATATTTTGTTGACGAGTGCCAACCTGGTGTGACTGGGGGGAGTGAAGGCGAGCGCAAACCCGGTGTGACTGAGGGGGAAGGGAGGCGAGCGCAAACCCGGTGTGACTGAGGGGAAGGGGAGGCGCGCAAACCCTGACTGGGGGAAGGGAGGCGAGCGCAAACCCGGTGTGACTGAGGGGGAAGGGAGGCGAGCGCAAACCCGGTGTGACTGAGGGGGAAGGGAGGCGAGCGCAAACCCGGTGTGACTGAGGGGGAAGGGAGGCGAGCGCAAACCCGGTGTGTGACTGGCGCGGGGAAGATGAGTGTCAACCTCGTGTGACTGGGAGGAAAGTCGAGTGCCAAACCAATGATATCGGCGATGAAATGAATCTGTGCTCTTCCTGGAATAATATTTATTGTTGCGTAGTCAGGGAAGCAACGATATTGCATTAGAAAATTTTCTATGTCAGAAATGAGAAGGTTAAGTTGGACTTAGTTTTGGCGCCCGAAATCAAGTATGGAGCAACCAATGAGGGTCGAAGACTCCACCTTGTAATTTTGCTCTGCAAATGTATTTCCTAATTAAGAAAAATATTTAAACTGAGCTGTCCAGTTTTATAGAGCAACTAATCTTTAAGTTGCACAACTCTAAGTTAAATTCGTAATGAACTCAACAGAAATCTTGAAGGATATTTAAAAAGTGTAACTATTATTTTATTTTTTACCGTAAGGTTAGTATGTGTGACTACAGCCTAATACTGAAAATATTTTTTCAAAATTTATTTTTCAGTTCCCCTTATTCAGTGGTGAATAATTATCAGATCCAAAATGTCTATTTCAGAATATCAGATCTAAATCAAGGTAATAATTAAGCGATAGATCAAGTATTTATTGATGCACTCGTATAGAAGATTTCAATGTATAATGCTCGTGTTTTAGCTAAAACTGAAACGTATTGACAACATTGTTGTTCGAAATATTTCTTTTTAATATGGGACTACAGACTTATTGATTAAAAGTTGGCACCAAGCGGCGACTGTGTTTCATGCCTGAAGATTGCGTTTAAACACAGAAGTTTGTCACCGCAGATTATTGACCTTATATATGTGTGTGAGTGTGTGTGCAATTAAGAAGGTGAAGGTACATACATATATATATATATATATATATATATATATATATATATATATTGTAGTAGTTGTTACAATGGTTTATAAATTCATAGTATCACTACACAAAAATTTTCGCGTTTCGAAGCTGCTATGTGCGCTTCTCATCGGGTGAAAAGTTGAAATAGCAGCTTCGAAACGCGAAAATTTTTGTGTAGTGATACTATGAATTTATAAACCATTGTAACAACCATTACAATATAATGCTCTACGTTGTATCGAGCACTGTTTATAAGTAAATGCATGAACAGTAGATAAAGAAATCTACGTGTTCTACAACTTTCTTACAAGATATATATATATATATATATAGTACTGCTTCACTATCTTATTTGTAGGTTATAAATATTAACATAATTCAAGGGTCAGTTTAAAAGTTGTGTCTGACGCTTGCTACATGTATGAAGCTAGAATAGTGTGTGAGAGAGAGAGAGCACGTGTTCCACATATGCTAATTCCATGAAAACTTTCCTCCAGCTACCCCGCTTACCTCCACCCCAAACCCAGGCAGCCTCCAAACGATTGCAGCAACGAAGCGCAGGGTAAATTGATTTTATGAATTCATGTCGGCCACAAGAAAGACCACACCATTTTTATTATAGAATACCAGCACTATCCTGAAAATTAGCAAAAGCGAAGCATCTTACGTATTGAGCTGCACATTCTAGATGCGTATGCAATCATACGTGTTATTTTAATTTTGAAAACTGCAGTGCGCCTTATACAAAGGTGTATTACATGCACTTCTAAAATATTCAGCAAGGCAACTTCTCTTTCCACAGAGTAAACGGAACATTTCAGCCTTGATTGACTACCAGCGTAGGGAAAAAACAACTGCATTCAATCAAAACCAGTTGGGTATGTGGCTAGTAATCCGGTCGCGTAAAAACCTACTTACTACGGAAACCACGACATTAAAGCCTCTCGTGTTAGTTGTTGTGACCCTCATACTCGTCGGCCTTCGTAATTTGAGTTTGTGTCTGCGTATTAGTTATCACCACCATAGAAACTGAAGTCGGCGTTTCGTTTATTTCGCATTAATGCCCTTGGAAAAGACTAGCCACTTTTTGCTTCAACTATGAGTTAAACAGTAAAGCAACCTGTTCTCTTGCTTTGATAGAAAAACGCGTCTGGAAGGAAAAAGCAATTCAAAATCAGGATGGAGTGAAATGGGCTCGGACAATATATCTTGACCTAGGGGAATAAGAAACTTAAAGCAACAGAAATGTAGTTCTACAGAAGGATAATGAGAATACCATGAACCGAACGTGTGACCATATTTTAGAGAAAACGGAAACAAAAGAACAATTATACTTAACGTCAGGAAGAGACTGTCGAAATTTTTAGGGATCATAATGAAAGAGAAGAGCTAGGAAAATTTGAGACTCACAAGGCAGTCTGAAAGCAAGGAAGACAGGAAATGCGTAACCTACTTGACGAGCTTCAGCAAATAGATGGCGGAGCAGGGTTTAGGAGAAACAACAAAGCTACAAAGGTCAGAAAATTTTGGAGAGCCATGACTGCTTACGTACTGAAGAGACCTGACACGTAAAAGATAATTTTTATCTGATTTTATGGTGAGTATTAATTGGTTCTAGTTGAATTCGTTGCTTTCACTTACGCGCAAATACCCTTGGCAAAGATATTAATCCGTCTCTTCCCTCCAGTTATGGGTTAAATAACAGGACAGATTGGGTTCCATAGCCTTGGCTGGCAACCTGTCTACCGCAGAAAGTAATGACAACCTACTGCGGGAAAATTTTCTACCCAGTCAGTCATGTCTCTTTTGAGACATGATTGCCCAAGCCTGTATCACGTATGGCACTTAACTGATCAAGAGGTTAAAAAAAATTAAACAAATGGATGGATTTTGCGAAAACGTGCTGAAAAATTCACGGCTGGACCAAGAAGTGTTTCCAAAATACATTCTGATCTTTAGTCAGTTGGTTAGATTTTGGAAAATGGGTCGGACCGAAAACGTCTCAGCTCCCACTCGTACAGGTCAGATATGTTTTGGGTAAAGGTTTATAGCTAAATATACAAATAACTATAAAACGAGTTCCATAATCAAAGTGTCTAAACTTCTGTTACTTACAAAACGGCAATGGTTTAATCATTTTCCCTCGATAGTGCCATAAGTTCTTAACTTAGATTCCATCTGTACAAACGCATCAAATCTACTTCCCAACAATATTTATATACAAGTATACTATTTTGAATAATAAACAATTCACTTTCAAAAGCCGAGTGTGTGTGTATAAAGAGTGAGAGAGAGATGGGCAAAGATAGAACGTTATTTACATATCTTAGCTAGTATGGTACAAGGCAATAGTAGTGAATTCCCCCAGAAAGTACTGAACATATATTTAATTTCGTATGTGACACAAAATATGATAGATGACCTGTCGATGTGTGCGTGGTGTAACGTTTATCGACGCGGAGAAGTGAATCAACATACCGAGTTCAAATTCTGGTTGAGGTTTTTGTATTCACTTTTACAAAAAAGATCCTTAAGAAAGGTATGAATACATCTCATCACCCAGCGCCCAGGTTATTGGTTAAATAGAGGTATGTTTAGGTAGCAAGTATTCACACAGACATCGGGTTCTTTAGCCTTGGTTGACAACCAGTTTACCACAGAAATAATAGTGTTGTGGATTCCGGTTGAGAAACCACACAAAATAATAAATAACAGAAGCAGATATGGAGATAGAAAATGTAAGTCATATTGAACAAGATATACAAACTGGAATACGGGTTAGTCAATTCAGGAATACTATTAGTAGAAATAATTATATACAGATTGAAGTGAAATAGTATATCTGGGTAATGAGTCTATATCCAACAATTCTAACTAACTCTGCACCAACTTACTGACCAACTAAGCAACTGCTTTTATAACTGCCGTTCTCTGTATAGGCAGGATTATATGTACACATCAGACGAGTCCATTCTTGTATACAAAAAGGGGCGATCCCACAACAAATAGCAACCTACAGTAGGAAATATTTTTCTCCAGCCAGTCATGTTTAATTAAAAAAAGCAATATCATCCGTCTAATTAGTGGTTTTAATGGTATTTTCCAATTTTCGAGCATTGTGCTTGAAATTGTGGATAAACAACCCGAAGTTCATTGTTGCAGTATTGTTTTGTTCGAGTACTTTCGGCCATCTCAGCCATTTTCAAGAACCAATGTAGTCTCCGTGTCTGTAGCTAGAAAGCATTAGTCTATATTCTGCTTTTCTTTGGAAAATTTAAAATAGTCTACAGTGACGTCATATGCAATTTATTGGAAACGAATCAGGTAGTTAATTGACATACGTAATACACGTTTGGGCGATCATGTCTCGAAAGAAACAACTGACTAGGCAAAAAAATTTCCCACAGTAGGTTGCTATTACTTTCTGCGGTAGGCTGGTAGCCAGCCAAAGCTATAGAATCCAATCTGTCCTGTTATTTAACCCATAGCTGGAGGGAGAAGCAGCGGATTAGTACCTTTTTCCAAGGTTATTTGCGCGTAAGTGAATGCAACGAATTCAACTAGAATTCAAACTCGGCTCTCTTTCCGAGCCGATATCCACTGCACCATACAATTATATATCACATTAAATATATTATATACACTTCAAGATAGCATCTCTTGTTGTGAATGATATCATGTCTAATGTAGGCTATTTATTTTGTATAATAATAGCATATAGGCTTTTGAATCTTTCCTTGCATTGAGTGCTGTAGATTATTTTGGGATTATCTACTAATATTTATCTTAGATTGATAGTTGTATTTTGGTTGCTCGTGATGCGTTTGTTGCTGTGTGCACGGATTACACTGGATTTCGACAGGTGACAAGTCAAGCTGCGAGAGAATGCGGCGCATGTATGTGCAATATAAGATGTAATGCTGTTTTTCTTTTTTTAATTAGTTTTTAAGATACTATCTCCAAGCGGGCATGAGAATGTATAGACAAGTTTTTTGTTTTTTTTTTACACGGAGAATTTTCGCAGTCCCGTGTTGCTTGTAATAATTAGATTAGACGTTTTCAACTTTTTATAGCAGATGATAAATCTTAGATATTTGTTAAGATCATTGTATGATATGTATCGCCGAATTATGAATGTAATTGCTTGTTTATTCTTATTATAATTCAGATGCATTAAAAGTCAATGGCAGATATATTCATTTTTTTGGGCACCAGAGAGGTGTCTGGTTATTTGTTCTAAATTTCGGTGAGGCTAAACTTGTTTGTTTTTCGACGGGGTCACCGAAGTTATTGTTAATTATAATTTATTTGATGTTGCTTCGTTCCTTATAGAATAACGTGTGTGAAGAAGAAATTATTTTGGCTGGGTAAGGAATTTGTAGAAGTCAAATAGGTAGAATTATTAAAGACTTCGTTTTGTACGTGCGAACCTGTCAGTTTGTGCATCGATATTGCCATCAGTCAGTCAGTTACGTAAGGCGATCATGTCTCTCACTCAACTCATAACAGATAAGGCAGATTTTCGCGCAGTAGATTCTTTTTTGCAATAAGCTGGCCGTCAACCAAAGCTATAAAATGCAATCTGTTCCGCTATTTAACCCATAGCTGGAGGGAGAATTTTTAGATTCATACATTTCCCAGGAGTATTTGCACTTAAGTGAATGCAACGAATTTAAGTGGAAATCGATCTCTGGCCTCCGATTTCTCATTCCGAGCTTACATCTATTACAATTTAATGTACATCCAACGTAATAAAAAAAAATATTCTCTCCAGCAAGGTTCGAACTTGCGTCCGTCTTTATAAGAGATGCCACCCTTTGAACCGCTCGGCCATGAAGAGCATGGTCGTAAAAAGGCATGCGTGTCGTGTACGATAAAAATATTTGAAGAATAGTTGATCAAATTTTAAAAGATGGGAACGAAATACGTTTCCACGAGATAACCGATATATCAGTTAAGTGCCATACGTGATACACGCTTAGGCGATCATGTCTCGAAAGAGACATAACTGACTAGACAGAAGATTTTCCCGCTGTTGCCATTACTTTCTGCGATAGACTGGTTGTAAACTAAGGCTATAAAACCAAATCTGTTTTTTTATATAACCCATAACTGGTTGGAAGAGACGGATTAATATCTTTTCCCAAGGGTATTTGCGCGTAAGTGAATGCAGAGAATTCAACTGGAATTTGGACTCAGACCCCCGATTTCTGGCTCCGAGCCGATATCCACTGCACCACAACGCGCATACATTCTCTTTACTACTAGTTGTAAAAGCTCTTGCCGCGTTTTTGCTCTTTAATAGTGCCTTATTTTATTTGCAATAATTGTCGTCGAGTAGTAAAGAATATATATATCTTCTCTATGATAATATAAACCGTTGCATATATATATATATATATATATATATATATGTGTGTGTGTGTGTGTGTGTGTGTATTTACATTATGTATATAACACACTAAAATCTCCCTTTCTCTGTCGTGCATCGATAGCTTAGAAGTAGAATCAGTCTAGTTTCAATTCCGGCTGGAAGCAATCAGATATCTAACCGCACTGTATAAGCTGTGATACAGCAAAACAGACCTGATGACTATCACGCTCAGGGTTTTGTATTTTTTTTCTTATGTCTTAATGTAAAATACTAACAGTATAACGATATAAATACTTTGCTGTAAATTTTGACGGCACAGGATCACTCATATATATATATATATAACCTTTTATTTCTGTAATTATGGAATATTTATTTGGATACATAATGGGCAAGAGGGATTGGAAAATTTGGCATTTAAATGACATGACGAAAGCAAAAGTAACAGGAAAACGTAGCAGGCCATTTACATGACGAGCTTGTATAAATAGATAGTGGAAGAGAGGTGGGTGACTTGGCAAAGAGACAAACATTACTACAAGGGATAGAAGGTTGGGGAGAGCCATTATCGTTCATATTCTAAAGAGACAGCACATAGAAGTTACACAATTCAAAATAACATTGTTTTCTTAACTTCCAAATTCAACAAAGTACATGGGCCAAAATATCGGCCTAGAAGCATTATCATGTCAGCAAACATTTTTGAAAATATTACAAACATTTATGAATTTATTGAAAACAATAACAATCGAAAATGGGCAGTTGATATCCCTACTGAAGAAAAACTATTACAACAACCACATAAAAGTTTGCATATGAAATTAAACAATACGTACTGCGCAATAAGTTGAATTTTTTAGGGCACATAATGAGGAAAGATAGCTGAGAGAATTCAACACACACAGGCCACATTGAAAGCAAAAGAAAGAGACAAATAGTGTGTAACGTGTCTAAAAGGCTTGTATAAATGAGTAGCAGAATAAAATTTAAGAAGGACAATGAAAAGACAAATGAATGTGGAAACAAAAGACCGCCTCCCCTACTGAAAAAGATTAAAATAAAAAAAATGACTTACCTATGCAAAGAGCTCACACATGCCTTGCGCGTAAAATATAGAGAAAGGAAAATGGCCGCTCCCTTGAGTAAATATTTAAAAACAATAAGGTCACACGAGACTTTTCGAGATATATAAAGTAGACTATATAAAGCGAAAACAAATTACCGTGAACAGAGTGTAAGCTTCTTGATTTTGTCTTTTAGGCAGAATACAGAGGCCTCTAATTTTCTTTAATTTTTGAGGGTGTGTTTGGGTCTTACTAACACTATGTATATGATATTCATTTGAAATTGTTTTTGTTTCTTCATACCCCCTTCCCATCATGTCATTTCATGGAAAAATTTTTAAAGTTATTTTTGTAAATTATTGTACAAATTCACAAATTTTTATATACATTTGGGGCGTTTTGTAGGTCCCCGGTATGTTTTGGCGTATTTTGGTGCTTGATAAGTATGAGTGTTGATGGACAAATTTTTATGGTGAGTGAGAAAATTGTAACGTATGTATGGGTCGTGAATCTGATTAGCTAGGTATAGGATAGAGTATCTGAAGACCAACCCAAGTTTTGTTTCCCTCTCCCCATTTTCGGCCTTGTGCCATAATTTTATAATTTTGCAAAATAAATAATTACCGTGAACAGAGTGTATTTTTTAGTCTTCAGATGTGTTTGGGTGGTGTGGACGGGTCCAAGTAACATTTTTGTTTTTAGTTTGAATATTTTGTTATATTTTAGTTTCATCCCCTCTTCCTCATTTCATATCGCTGTATAATTTTATATACTTAAAAAAAAAATACACACTCACGTTTGGTTAATTTGTATATAAACGAAATTTTCATGTCATGTGGCTTTTATAGGTTCCCTGTGAATGTGGGGCTTTGTGGTATTAACTTGCATCTATTCTCTCAAACACTCTCACCATCTACCCAACCCTCATTCTCGGTATCCTTACCCGTCTATCACCCTCCTTCTGACATTTCCTATATCTAACCATCCTTTCTCATCACTTTCCCCCCTATGTAACCCCCTGCGCAATAGTGGCAGTGGAATGCCTTGCTTGGGGTGAAATGATTAAAAAAAATTAAATGGTGATGGATGATTAAAATGTAACGGACGAATGAGTCGAGAATCTGATTAGCTAGGTCTAGGATATTTAATGTAGACTCCGCCTTATCCCACTTCTTTTTTGACCTTGTGCCACATTTGTTGTATTTTCCAGCAATAAATGTTATTCAGACGAGTGCAACCATATTTGTTACAAACGCGGATCAACTTTTTGAAAATCAAATTTTTGTTGGACATTTTGAATATTTTTTAAATTAGCTTTTCCTTTTTAAATTATTTGAATTTGTATTCCACTCTAGTTGCAAGCCATTTTTTTAACTTTTGATTAATGGTTGTGTTTTTTTCTCCATTTCGGCTGTAAATCAATATTTTGTTTACTGTAACTTTTTTCTGTCCATTTTAAAGCAAAACTGTTTTTATACGTGTCTTTTTTAGCTTTTTAATTTAATTTTCTTTTTCTGTTAAAATCTTTTTCTTTTCATTGTATTTTTTCTTTCTTGCCAAATATAATTGTTGGCGTAAACAATTATATTTGCTGCGCTGGGACCCCAAACGCCATGGCAGAAACTGAAGTTGAAACAAGCCCTCTAACCCCTGTTCTCCTGCTTGTGTGGTGGGCGCAACCTAATGGTTTGCATAGATCATGTGTCCGTGTCATAGGAGGCTGGAAATACTAGACTTGGGGTGTCATCAACACGCCGATAGGCTGATTTTCCTGCGCCGCGCGTTGACAGAAGATACACTCTGGGCGAGGTGCGTTTAGGACACCTTCCCTAGGCTTAACATCTCTCCTCCCAGTTCCGAAGCTGAATGTCGTCGTAAGCCCGGGGAAATCGGTCTGAATTCTTGCACGAGTCGATAGGCCTTGCAGACTGGTCACGGTCCACTGATCTTTCACTGACTAGGAGGACATTGTATCAGGATTTAGTGAAAGAGATCGAGTCGGACTCGCTCAGTAAGCGGCTTGGCTTGCCGGCTACCGAGTTGCGCTCTTTCTGGCCCTGAGTACTAGTGGCAAATTACCTCAGCAGCCCTGAGTTTTCGCGTACCTGGTGATTGATCTGGAACTCGCTATCTTTCAATGGCGTGAGTTTCAGAGTGGGCTGAGCAGATATTCCCGACTGTCATCGGTGAGACCTTGGTGAGATCGGTTTTGAAGAAACGGCTGCGCACGCCTTATACCACTGTTCTCAGGTTTCTTCGTTCTGGGAGCATTTCGGCAAGTTGACGGATCGAATCGTTCCTGAACATCTCGTGTCCATTGATCTCGCATACGCGTGCAATAATATGTCACCCCTATTTTATGGGTGAAATGGATGATGCTTCTGACGTGGCAAGGATGGCGGTAGTGCGGACTACGCGAACGAAGGGAATTTTACGATACGAACGTTCTCATCCGGATCTGGTTGGATTCTTTGGGCATCGGCTCAAGATGAAGATCAAAACTGATATAAGGCCTTTGCTATTTATTAACGGATGTGCGTTGTGGTGCTATGGATGTCGGCTTGGAAGGGGAAATCGGTGAGCCAAGTTCCAATTCCAGTCGAACACTTTGCGTTCACTTACGCACTCATACCCTTGGGAAAGGTATTAATGTGTCCTTTCCCTCCAGTTATGGGTTAAATAACTGTGGTCTGCTGTTCATGCGATCTGTGGCGAACTTCTGCACCGATTGTTTGTTATCAGCGGTTCCAAAAAGTGTGGATGGTGCTACACAAGCCTTCACCACTCTAAACAATTCTTTGTGCGGCAGTCTAACTGAGTTAGATACTCATACGTCAAAATCGACGGGAGAGTCCATTATATATATATATATATATATATATATATATATATATAGATGTGTGTGTGTGTGTGTTTCTGAGTCTTGACTGGTTTGAGCTGTTGTCGCTAACGTGAATTGTTTTCTTTGGTGTTCCCAACGAACTTGGTTGCTACTGATGGTAGAAACTTTTAAAAACATTTAGCTTCCACTAAGAGCTACAAAGAATAGGAAATTGTAGAGAGCCATGATCGCATACGTTTTAACGAACACGAAACATAGAAATAGATAAAATATTATACAACCAACGTATCTATTTGTATAAAAGATTTGATATTCCACCCTCAACAATTAATGCTGCAGAATCTCTTCACACATGAAAAATAAGCTTAATGTAACAGGATAGCTAAACAGGTCATCAAGGAAAAAAAATCGTATTTTAAGGCTCCGTACCTCAAAAACCGGAATGTGCGTTGTGGTGCATTGGATATCGGCTCGGAACGAGAAATCAGGGAGCCGAGTTCGAATTCCAGCTGAATTCATTGCATTCACTTACGCGCAAATACCCTTGGGAATGGTATTAATCCGTCTATTCCTTCCAGTTATAGATTAAATAACTTGACAGATCGGGTTCTATAGCCTTGGTCGGCAACCAGTCTACCACAGAAAGCAATGGCAACCTACTGCGGGATAATCTTCTGCCCAGTCAGTCATGTCTCTTTCGAGATATGATCGCCCAAGCGTATGGCACTTAACTGACTGAATATAATAGTTGGAAACATAATTAAAACTTCTACTGAGCATAAAGTGGGGAATCAGTTTTCTATTGTTATGAAGTAATAAACTGATCCCCCACTAATTACCAGTTAATAATATGCTACATCTCTTCCCCCTCTAGCTACGAGTTAAATAACAGGACAGATTGGGTTCTATAGCCTTGGTCGGCAACCAGTCTACCGTAGAAAGCAATGGCAACCTACTGCAGGGTACTCTTCTGCCCAGTCAGTCATGCCTCTTTCACGTATGGCACTTAACTGAGTGACCTCAAAAACCAAGCTAGTATATGTTTATCGTTACTGATCACACTCCAGATTTTTAAAGCGCAATGAACGGCTGAATCTCAATGAAATCCTATGCTTTACCGTATATTGAGTCAAATTCAGCCCGACCCCAAGTGGAGTCCATATAAGCGCCTTAGTACTAAAAATGCCTGGAAAATGGTCAGCTCATTCTATCGGTCCTCATACCTGAAACCCTGACATGCTTTATCTTAAAAAAAACCCAAAAAAAAAACCAGATTAAATTAAAAATGGATTCTTGGTGTCATATCTGGGCTGGGTCTAGTTTATCTAGATGGTAAAATGAAAATTAAGTTAAAAAATCGTGCAGTTTTGTGATTGACAACTTCTGCACTACAACCTCTTTTACCACAGACACAACTTTACAAGCCAATCATTTCTCTATCGATATGTCCATGGCAAATGTTCAAAAGTGCCCCATTCTTTAGTTTCAGCGATTCAGGTCTTTGTTGAATCATAAATTTAGATCAAGGAGGAAATGATTAAGAAAAAGAAGTAACTCAGAATGTTTTTCGAGAAATGCTTTAAGCCTATATTAAAGTGGCTGGCCCTGGTGGCCATAACATTAAAGTGAAGGAAATTGAAAAGCTTAAAAACTACAGTCTTCTAGATTGAGATTACCAGCATGTGAAATATTCAGGCCACTACTGTCCCAATTATCAATGGTGTTGGGGTTTATATCACCAAACTTAAAGAACTGCATTAAGAAAATCAAAATAGAGCCCAGGATTCCATAACTTTGACACTGTAAATATTTTATAAAAGTCAATATATGTCTGAGATTGTACAACTTGATACTTTAATGCATGATCTATGAAAGGTGATATCTGTCTGAGAATATACGACTTGATAAAGGACACTTATAATGCATTATCTACGACAGGTGATATCTGTCTGAGGCTATAACACTTGATAAAGGACACCTATAATGCATGATCTACCAAAGGTGATATCTGTCTGAGGCTATGCGACTTGATAAAGGACACCTATAATGCATGATCTACGAAAGGTGATATCTGTCTGAGGCTATACCACTTGATAAAGGACACCTATAATGCATGATCTACCAAAGGTGATATCTGTCTGAGGCTATGCGACTTGATAAAGGACACCTATAATGCATGATCTACCAAAGGTGATATCTGTCTGAGGCTATGCGACTTGATAAAGGACACCTATAATGCATGATCTACCAAAGGTGATATCTGGCTGAGGCTATACGACTTGATAAAGGACACATATAATGCATGATCTACCAAAGGTGATATCTGTCTGAGGCTATACGACTTGATAAAGGACACCTATAATGCATGATCTACGAAAGGTGATATCTGTCTGAGGCTATACCACTTGATAAAGGACACCTATAATGCATAATCTACGAAAGGTGATATCTGTCTGAGGCTATACGACTTGATAAAGAACACCTATAATGTGTAATCTTTGGTTGAAAAAAAAAAACATACAGATGAGAATGCAATCTGACAAAAAAAATCCACCCACTTAAGTATTTGATAGACACCTTCACTGTCTTTTTATTGAAGGCAAGAGAGCAGGAAGTTGTGGAGAGACACACTTACAGGACACAGGAAAACAATGCATAACATACCTAAATTTGATTGAATAAATAAATGGTGGAACAGGGTTTAGAAGAAATAACAGATAGTCCATGGTTATTAAGAGCTACAAAGAACAGGTAGTTGTGGTGAGCCATTTTCCCAGACCAGAAAGAGAGCAAGACGAACAGAAGAAAACAACACATAACATACTTGGTGAGCTTGAATAAACAGATGACGGAACAGAACTTAGGAGAAACAACAGGACCAAAATTGTTGAGCGCTACGATCATTTACGTTTTGAGGGGACACACCACATTAAGACTGTCAGCTGATTAACCCAGGAAAAAAAAATTTAATGGCAGCCTAAATATGTCAAGACCCTCTTAACCAGTACTTTAAATATTGCTGAAGGTTGAATATTTTTGTAGTGGCCTCAGTTATGCCGGGTACAAGGCCACTTCCCAAACATAGCCGACAATACCTGCATTTAAAGATATCATCAGATTGTTGAAAGAATGAAAGTGTTTTGTTTGTAAAATAAGTGGAATTTTATTAACTGAACAGAATTAATTGGAATAGATAGACTAAACTGTCGCCCGGTTCACACTCCACCCACGTCTATTGAACAGGTGAAGAGGCTCATCCCTTGTTTCCTGTTTAGGATGCGTTTCCGGTTTTCTCTTCTCACTTTTTTTTTCAATTGGAGTAGATAGACTAAACTATCACCCGGTTCACACTCCAACCACGTCTATTGAACAGGTGAAGAGGCTCATCCCTTGTTTCCTGTTTAGGATGCGGTTTCCGGTTTTCTCTTTTTCAATCTTTTCACACCTATGTAGCCCCCTGCATATCAGTGGCGTTACCGCCTTGCTCGGGGTGATATGATTAAAAAAAAAAATGCTAGTTCGTGAAACAAACCTCGACGTGGTTTCTTCTCTGAACACTACAATCTTAACTTCTTCAAGACAAAGGTCAATCATCTATCGTAGTTATCCTAATAATATTCACTTTGTACCACATTCTTTATTAATACCACACACCTCATTCATCGTAACCATTTTAACAATAACCTTCTAGCTTCAGTAGAAACCTTGTGTTATGTGAATACGAGTATAAAAAGATATTAAATTATCATACTTTCCCATAGAAAAAAGTTTGGCACCCCTAACTAATATTACTTTTATAATCATATCGCCCCCAAGCAAAGCATTTTACTGCCACTGTTTTGCAGGGGTTACATAAGAGGAAAGTTATGAGAAAGAGTGACGGGTTATAGAAGGTGTCAGGAAGTGGGTAAGAGAAGGATGAAAATACTGATGAAAGTCGAGTGGACGGAGAAAGGAGCATAAGAGAGAGGATGCAGGTTAGTGAGATAAAAGATGACTATTGGCTTTACATTTAAATTCTTGGAGACTGTAGCTGTCGGGGAAGCAAGTACACGGAAGGGGATTCCACAGGCGGGAAGTGCGAGAAAAGAAGCTGATGGAGTAGAATTTGCGTTTGTGCACATTTGTATTAAAAAGTGTTCAATACAATTATATTGTAGAACTTTTGAATATTTTCCATTTGTAAACGAGTTATTACGTGACCTAGGTTTTTACCATGAGTGGTGTCTTCAGGTGATTTGCAATAACATTTGTTCTTGCAAATCGACTGAAGAAACCACTCATGGTAGAAACCTAGGTCGCGTAATAACTCGTTTACAAATAGAATATATATATATATATATATATATATATATATATATATATATATATATGAAAAAATCTATATAATAAAAAGTCGAACTTGTGTCAATAGTGATATGATTATGAAATAGGTTTTTATTTCTTATTATGTTGATGGGATTATTATCAGAGCGGCTGTACGTATAAAACAACCATAATAAAGCTAACAAAAACGAAACGTTATTCTTGAATCATCAGGAAAAAAAAATCCGATAAGTGAGACCCTTAAAAATATCAAAAGTTATGAACAGATGTATTCTGTTTACGAAAGAGGAACTATGAAAGAGTTACTAACAAATCCTCAAACATTATATCTAAAAGCTGTTAACTTCGGGGAAATCTGCTGCAGTTTGTCATATTTAAAGAAACGTATAAAAGAAAACAGGTTATCATTTAGACTGTTGCAGTTGAAGACAGCGTTTATCCTGGCTATTTGTTCTGAATCCTAGTGACATAAAAATAACACCCTAGTATTACGATAATAATTCGTAAAAAAGGATTGGAAGAATATTTCATCAACTTGATAACAGGTAGTCGAATGAAGCAAGATATTTATATATCGCTTACAACTTTAGGGGAAATTCATTCTTTTTTATTTTTTATCATTTATTCCCTCACCACAATAATAAAATCTCTTAATGTTTCTTTTATGTGCATTGCCCTTTCAGGACGTAGGCGATCATGGCTTTCCACGTCTCCCTATCCCTGGTGACCCTTAGTATGTTTTCTTCTGTTACACCACCCAACCCCCGCTCTGCCATCCACTAGCTCAAGCCCATAAATCTAGAATATACATGTATAGAAATTAGCATGGCCACAAAATAAGGGATCAGTTTATATATTTATTATAATATAGAATTGATCCCCCATATTATACCCACATTATTTTTCATAAACAGTTGGCATATATATTCTTCTATGTGCATTGCCCTTTCAGGACGTAGGCGATCACGGCTTTCCACATCTCCCTATACCTGGTGACCCTTAGTATGTTTTCTCCTGTTACACCACCCAACCTCCGCTCTGCCATCCACTAGCTCAAGCCCATAAATCTAGAATATAAATGTATAGAAATTAGCATGGCCACAAAATAAGGGATCAGTTTATATATTTATTATAATATAGAATTGATCCCCCATATTATACTCACATTATTTTTCATAAACAGTTGGCATATATATTCTTCTATGTGCATTGCCCTTTCAGGACGTAGGCGATCACGGCTTTCCACATCTCCCTATCCCTGGTGGCTCTTAGCACGCTTTCTACTCTTCGTTCCGTCATCCACCTGATCAGGTCCTTCAAATATGTTATCCGCTGCTTTCCTCTGTTTCTTTTTTCTCTATCTGGCCTGTTAGTAACAGGTTCTCCAATCCCTTTTTCCTCATTGCATGTCCCAGGAACTTTAGTTGTCTCTTCCTGATGCTCAGTAATTATTTCCTTTTCGTCCCCATCCTTTCGAAAGCCTCGTCATTGCTCACATGCCCGGTCCATGATATCCAAAGCATCCTTCTGTAGAATCACATTTCAGCTGCTTCAAGTTTTTCCTTCATCTTCGAAGATATTGTCCAACATTCACTACCATATTGAAGAACCGACATCACATAGCAATCCAGTACTCTCCTCTTTGTTTCTAATGAAATTGTCCTGTTTCTTAATACTTTACTCAACTTCTGGAATGCTTCCTTCGCCATCTCAATTCGACTTCGGATCTCTTTGTCACACTTTCCGTCTTCTGTTAGAACACTTCCCAGGTAATCCGTTTAAAAGATCGAGAAGGCCTGTGAACCGGATGATAACAGCAATAATAAAAGAATAAAATAGTATTAAAATAATTGTTTTCAGGGGCGAATTTACAGTGTTGTGATAAAATAAACAATAGTATAGAACAAAAATGGTCACAAAATAATTGTTGTAAAAAAGTAAAAAGAAATTGTTAAAAACTAAAACAAGTTGGAAGTTTTTAGCATGAGGTGTGTTCCCAAAATATGCCACGCACAGCACGCAGCCTTGCATATTGGGTTAAATAGCGTCAAAGTCATGCAGCGATTGTATAATTTATGCTTATTTGCCGTCTCTGCGAGAGAAACAGTCAAACTGACGCCGCATCGAAAAGGCCGACACAGTTTTCGGAATACATTCGCGGAAATCAGTTGCATTCCTTTTTTTTATATTGTGATTTCGTGAGTTGTGAATGAAAAAAAAAAATAAAAAAATAAAAAAAATAAAAAACAAGCAAAAACAAGCAAAAACTAATTTCAGCACGAAAATCCACCGCAAGCCACAGATATGTATCAACATGGAGAAGAGCCAATAAAATTTTAAGACCACCCTTCATGACGCAATCGCTCCTAGAAGAAACCTTTTCACGAGTAGAACATACTCGTCAATTTAATACATTCAGTCCATAATACTTCTTTACGTCTTTGGAAATATCAGTCAGTTAAGTACCATACGTGATAGACGCTTGGGCGATCATGTCTCGAAAGCGACATGACTGACTGGGCAGAAGATTATCCAACAGTAGTTTGCCATTGCTTTCTGCGGTAGACTGGTTGCCAGCCAAGGCTATAGAATCTAATCTGTCATATTATTTAATCTATAACTGGAGAGGAGAGACGGATTAATACCTTTCCTAAGGGTATTTGTGCGTAAGTGAATGCGAGGAATTCAACAGGTATTCGAACTCGACTTCCCGATTTGTTGTTCCGTGCCGGTATCCACTGCACCACAACGCACTTTTGGAAATATACCGGCCTCAAAATAACGCAAATGCTGAAAACGAACACCCAATACATAAACTGCTGCGTCTACTGGCTGTAAACGACCGCGCCTTTGAAGGATTAGCCAATCAAAAAGCTAAACATCTATCATATATATATATATATATATATATATATATATATTTATTTACTCGGGTATCTATCATATATATAGATATTTACTCGGGTATCGTGCAAAATTTTAGGATCAGTTTTATTACGCCAAAATAGGGGGTCACATTACACACATCTATTTTTTTTTAATTGGTTAATAATCATGCAGTTTTGGTGACCGTTTTTGCATTTTCTGGTGGGGTTAAAATTCATGCAAAAAAGTTAGGATATCGCGTTATACATGGAGTCGGCTTAAACGAGTATATACGTTATATCTTTGTGCATTCACTTATGCACAAATACCCTTGGGAAAGGTATTAATCCGTCTATTCCCTCCAGTTATGGGTTAAATAACAGGACAGATTGGGTTCTATAGCCTTGGTTGGCAACCAGTCTACCGGAGAAAGCAATGGCAACCTACTGCGGGATAATCTTCTACCCAGTCAGTCATGTCTCTTTCGAGAGATGATCGCCCAAGCATGTTTCACGTATGGCACTTAACTGACTGAATATAATAGTTGGAAACATAATTAAAACTTCTACTGAGCATAAAGTGGGGGATCGGTTTCCTATTGTTATGAAGTAATAAACTGATCCCCCCCTAATTACTAGTTAATAATATACTACATCTCTTCCCCCTCTAGCTATGAGTCAAATAACAGGACAGATTGGGTTCTATAGCCTTGGCTGGCAACCAGTCTACCGGAGAAAGCAATGGCAACCTACTGGGGGATAATCTTCTGCCCAGTCAGTCATGTCTCTTTCGAGACATGATCGCCCAAGCGTGTATCACGTATGGCACTTAACTGACTGACTGACGTTATATCAAATATGCTTATATTGTGGTTTCCCGTTGTCTTTGCTAAAGTTTTGTATTCAGATCTCTCTTTCTCCTAGACTAGATATCACACGATGTCGTAGAATCTGTTATATCCTGCTTGTGAGAATCAAAAAAAAAAAAAAAATGAAAGCAACTCTCGAAATTACATCTTCTGCACCGATAGCAGCTTCGCTATAAACACGTTCAAATTTACCGTTATGAAGGCGTTTTTCTGAAACGACAAGGAATGAAGGCTTGGAGAATTTAACATTCACAGGGCGCATCGAAGGCAAGAGAAGCAGAGAGTAAACTTTTTGATAAGTGAGCAAATTCATAGTGAAACAAGGGCCACAAAGATAAAGAATGGATGTAAAAGAACAATAATAGACGATGATGTAAAGAGTCATGACTTCTCACGTTCTGAAGGATCATGACACAATAAATTTGTTTCTAAACGGGCGCCTTTCATTTTTGGCCTTGTGTCAGATTAGGGTTTGATATATATATATAGAACGTTTAGAACGGCTCATGATTAAACATAATAGACATTCATTATCTTATATTTAACAGTATATGTTTAGAAAAAAAAATATATATATATATATCACGTTGAATGCACCGGTTGTCGCTCGATCACCAAAGTTAAGCAACGTTGAGCCTGGTCACCACTTCGATGGGTGACCACTTTGGAATACCAGGTGCTGTAAGCGTTATTGACGGATGTGCGTTGTGGTGCACTGGATGTCGGCTTGGAGGGAGAAATCGGTGAACAGAGTCCCAATTCCAATCGAACACTTTGCATTCACTTACGCACTGGTACCCGTGGGAAAGGTATTAATCCGTCCCTTCCTTCCAGTTATGGGTTAAATAACTGAGGTGTGTTCATGCGATCTGTGGCAGACGTCTGCATCGATTGTTTGTTATCAGTAGTTCCAAAAAGTGTGGATGGTGCTACACAAGCCTTCAAAGGCTTGTGTAGCACTTTTTGTGGTTAAGATTAAGACAATCGACGGGAGAATCCATATTATATATATATATATATATAGTAAGCATTTATTAAACGCTCTCACACCCTGATTGAGCACTCTGGAAGAATGGTAAACTTCGGAAAAACAGTAGTTACTCTAGCATCTACGCATCGTTCATTCAGTAACGAGTTAGAGCACTCTAGCTACTGGCGTATGATACATCACACGCTAAAAGTCTGCCTTCGACCGAGCGCCCATAGCTCAGAGGAGGTAGAATCGCCGACTGACACCAATTCGGTCGGGTTTCAATCCTGGCTAAAAGCAATCGGATGTCTAAACGTACTGATGAGCTGTGATACAGCGAAACAAATCTGTCTGCGGATGACACACACACACACACACACACACATATATATATATATATATATATATATAGGAAAAACTGCTAAAAAGTTGTAAGTTTAAAAATATATTTTTTTGACAGTATTTGTTTATTTCTATTATTCTATTTCAGACCGTCCTCGGTCCTTTATCAGAAACAAAAAATGGAGGACCGAGGGCGGTCTGAAATATAAAATATTATAATAGAAATAAACAAATGCTGTCAAAAAATACATTTTTAAACTTACAACCTTTTAGCAGTTTTTCCTATACATATTAAGACAGTATACGTGGATCATCACTATGTTTATATATATATATATATATATATGAGAGCGAGAGAGAGAGAGTCTGGAAGTAATAAATCTGTTTTAAGAACTATAAAAAGAAACTTTTTGAAATTCTTTTTTGGTAGGCTTTCTTTTTCCAATATTGGCATGTGTGCCTGGTGCGGGGTATTTATGGAAAACATTCTAGAATTTTGGGGGAAAAAATAATTTTAAAAACATTAATGACCAAACATTAGAATATAAGATTTATTATTTGTCTCCCCCACTCTACCATTTTGTCTTGACTGAAGCTTTTGATAATTCTCCACTCCGTAATTTTATTTTTATCTCTTCCTTGCTCCTAGTGAGAGAGCTGCTTGGAGCCCGACTAACATTTTTTTAATTTTAATTTTAACTAGCAGTATAACCAGGCGTTGCTCGGGTCTAATGAAAGCTTTAAAACTAATTCATGGTCCTGGAGCTCAGACTCTTTGGACATTGGCACGAAAGACTAAAAAGCAATAGTTGTTTCCAGTTAAAGCGAAACCGTAGACTGAAAGAAAAATGAATGGATTTTGATTTCCTGGTATCGATATCAAATAAGTTTTTTTCATCGTAAACTGAATTTTGAAGGCTAAATAAGTCCTCTGAGTAAATGGTATTATGGCTGAGACTAAGAACTACAATTATACCTACTTAGAGCCAAACCCGAAGAAAAAACTCAAATAAAAGAGCTGAAAAAATACAGATATACAGACAGATAAACAGACACACACACACAAACATCTTGCTCTTTATACATATATTATCGGTTTTCTGCATTATTGTAAGAACTACAACCTTGAAAGTTCTGAATATCGTTTCTTATGTCTTTGTCTATGAGTGTATGAAATTTGATTAAAATCGGACCACTCCTTCTATAACCAGATTTTTTCGATTATCGATATTTATCGGGGGTACCTCGACACAAAACCTAGCTAAGAACACTCGCAGACGCTTATAGTACAACTGTGTAAATTTTCAAGAAAATCGGTTCAGAGGTTTCGGAGTCTATAGGTAACGGACCCCCCTCCCCCCCCCCACACACACAGACAAAGTTTAGATTTAAATATTTTCTTGTATTTTGGTACATTACCCTCATTACATGCATTAATTTTATATATTACAAAAATGTGTATATTTTCATGTCATGGGTGTTTTAGCAGTGTCCCTGTGAATATGAGATATTATAATATGCCTTGGATTAAATGGCGATGAATGAATTCTTATATTGTATGAGTAAATTTTAATGAATGAATGGGTCCTGAGCCAGGTTAACTAGGTGCAGGATTGTCAGTGACGACCAACATTTCTTCAAACCCCACTTTTGACCTTGTGCCACATGAAATGAAAAATTTCAAAATAAAACATTAAGCGTTTGACGAAAATTATTTATGTCAGTCGAAAATGAACAAATACATTTCTTTAAAAATCAGAAAAAGTCCGTATACTAAAGATATTGCTGTTATTTTAATCATCAAAGGCAACTTTAGTATCATTCATTTTATTTTTGTTTGTTTTTTCGGCCTCCAACCTTCTTCTCAATTATAATAATAACAATTGTCATTTTTACAGTTGAGTTGGTGAGATGTAACCGTAAGTTTTATGCCAACAGTTTCTTCTCTCGCACTTCTCACCTGTGGAACTTTTTTCCAGTTTCTTGATTTCCAGTTGTTAACTTTGATCTTCAAAAATTTAAATGCTATGTCAATCATTATCTTTTTTCTTAATTCCTATTCTTTTATTCTTGTCTCTCCTTAATGATGTTTTTGTTATCTCATTCTCAGTAACTCCTTGAATCTTAGGAGCTTTATTGTCTTGCTTTGGATGAAACGATAAAAAAAACAGAATAAATGCACTGACTTTATTTTTTCCACTTTCACTTCGATAGTTTTGCCATTCTCTTCTAACTCCCTTCCGTATACTTGCTTTCCTGACGGCTCCAAGAATTTAAATGCAACGTCAATTCCCATCTCTTGTCCACTTGACGTTCTCGTTCTTTCCTCATTACTCCGTGTATTTCCTTTCTCACTCTACCCTCACAACTGTCTTCACACTAGTATTCCCATCCTTCTCTTGCCCTTTTTCCAGCACTTCCTGTAACTGATTAGTCTTTCTCTTCGCTCTCCTTCTGCTTAAACGTTCACTCCTCCCTTATGTAACCCCCTGCGCACCAGTGACGATATTGCCTTGCTTGGGGTGAAAAAATTAAAAAAAAAAATTTTATTTTCAAATATTTTCACACTCGTTGCCCTATTTCAATCATGTCACTCTTCTCTCGATAAAAGCTTTCTTTCCTTCCCTACCTCCTATTGTTAGAACTCGACCTGGGTTCTCAAGGAGTCTGCATTCCTCATATCTCTACCAAGAATCAAAGTTTTGTCTGGTTTAGACCACCTTTTAATGGTCATTAGACCGATCAAAGTATACTAGATTGAAGTCTCCCTAATTGTATTTTCTGTCGCTGAACACTTTGCTGCATTGCAATGACGGAAGCGTCCTTCCAGCGACTTTAACCGTGCGACAGCACTTCTCTCACTGTCCCAAACGTCAACGGCCGTAGTATTTGGATGTTTGTATAGCACTGGTCACAAAGACTTGACAATTTTTGTGTTTTAACCTATAAGTATAGCTAATGAGTGCCTGACTTGAAACCGACCATTGCTGTCCATTCCACCTCCGTGATAGGAAAGGGGAAGTATATGATTGAACAGAACGTAGTTGATGAGTCCTCGACCTAGGATTCTTCCTTCGTCGTAATCTTGTTTTCTGTTGAAGTGGAGTAAAAGAATAAATCGATTCTGTCTGTTCCAACCCCGAGGTAGACGCTCTCCATTAAATTATGTAACTTCTTATAATTTAGCAGTAAACAGTCCGAATATTCGGACGTGTTTGTGACATTGGTCCCTACCTTAAACTAAACTGTGTAGCATATGATATTTGACGGAAGTTAAATATCGGATGAGAGAGTAGTTATTTACCTCGTTTCTACTGAGACGTGACGTGACAAGTTTGAGCTTAATAGGGGGAACCTAAACGCATACGATTAGGCCAGGCTAAAAATTATCCAGCCAATGGTTGGTTGCGCTGGCCTCGATAGCAATGGGATGGTGCAGCATCAGGTATCTGTTACTCGAGACCGGGAAATTCTCAGTATTTTATTTTTCTCTACTGCATATCTGTCTTTGGACAGGGAAGAACTAAGTCGCAATATACCCGAAGACAGATGTAACTGAGAGATGATAATCCCTACCTGGCAGGTGTCAGAAAAGACAGCCTGGAGACTGACACTCAGAGGAAATGTTTAATGCAAGAGGGACAGAGATAAGCAGTGAGTAAGCAGAGTCGATATAGATTTAATAGATTGCCCCACGTTGCACTGGTTAGGTATTCGGACCACAAACTCGTTTGTGCCCGGATGGCGTTAGATGGTACTGCCTAGGTTGGCTAGACACGGGAAGTTCAACGTGTCTTTACTGGACAATCTAGACTTCCGGCAACAGACTAATTTTCCACGTTTTTTGCTTGACTTTTTATTTTGTCTTCTTTTGTTTGCAAGACCTTTTTGTATATGAGTTTACTTTCCGTTTAGGCTGCAATTAGCTTGAACCTTTCGAACAAAGCGAACGTTTATTTGTTTGGTCGCGGTGATTTCGCGTCACTATGGCAGAAAATTCTAATTCATCAGTGGTGCAAAATCAAAACCCGTCATTGCCTAAAAAACCCGCTTGGAGAAAAAAATGGACCTAAAAAAACATTGAGTATTATAACAACTTGAGAGGAAAATATGATTCGTTCGTTAATGGCAACGAGTTCCTCGCAATACCAGAAGCCATTGATGCAGTAAAAAAAAAACTATTTCCCTGCTAACCTCCGACGTAGAAACTCGTAAGCTTATTGGGGTCAGCAGGGAAACAATAGAAGAAGCCCTAAAGAGCCTTCAGATAGGGCCCAAGTTCTCACCAAGATCATTTAATTCTTTATAGGACATTTTGTCTCATCGAGGGGGGTGGAAGCAAATCCCTACCCGACAGGTGCCAGAAAAGACAGTCTAGAGACTGACTCAGAGGAAATTTTTAATGCAAGACGGACAGAGAAACAGCAGTGAGTAAGCATTGTGTGAATGTATGACAGAACATTGGAATATGTGTAAAACCAAGGAACACCCCAGTACACGATCTATGGAAGCAGTATCATCAAAATCATAGCCATACTTAGAAGCAATTGACAGAGATTTGAAATTTCTGGGGTATATAATGAGGAAAATGAGTTTGGAGAATGGCACTCACATGACATTAAATGCGAGAGAGAAAAACTGCGAGTAGCTATCAGAGCTTTTGTAAATGAATGACTGAACAGTGATACGGATAATTAAAGAAAACTAAGAGCTACAGATGTCTACGACTATATCGTGTTGAATACACCGGTTCCCATCCGATCACCGAAGTTAAGCAATATCGAGCCAGCTCAGTACTTAAATGGGTGACCATTTAGGAACACCAGGTGCTGTAAACGTAAGGACCAATAATGGTCCACTGGTCCACCGGTCCTCCAGGTTTGGGGGTTGGGTGCAGGGCTAACAACCCTGTCCCGTAAAAATCAGTTTGTTACAGAAACAGCAACAAAAAGTTGCTGCTCTATGCACTATCTGGGTGTGATGGATAAATGATGAAGAGCTACAGATGATGGGAAGTTGTAGAGAGCCATCATCGCCCATATCCTGAAGGAACACAGGATAGACTAAGAAAGACAACAGAGATTTAGTCAGTTTTTTTTCCTGCAATAAGCTGCCTTTTTTTCTGCGGTAGACTGGTTGACAACCAAGGCTATAGAACTCAGTTTATCCTGCTATTCACACCCATAACCCAGACAGAAGATACGTATTTCATAAGAGTATTTGTACGAAAGTGCATGTAACGAACCTGACTGGTATTCGAACACAAATCTCCGATTTTCGGTTCCGAGCCCTTATCCATTACACTGCAACAGAAATGATCAACTGAAATTTCATCGTCAAATCAACAAAGATGGTATTTCACACACTCCGCATTTTTAATGTCTTACCGCTTTTTAGGATTTCCCATCAGGTGAATTCTTTTAAGTTGACGTAACGACATGACAAAATTATTTAATTTAGAGCACTTTCGGTCAGCTTCGTGTGATTTGTCTTTCTGTCCGCCTACAAAGCGTTCAGCGTAAACCACGAAAGACACGTTCGTCAAACAATAAGAAAAGAAAAAGTATTTTGTATAATGTTTTCTAACCACATTTTGGCCTAAATTTAACCTCTTTATATTTACCATGTTAAAGCGGTTGTTAGGCATACCTGCCTAGAGAAATACAGTTATACAGCGTATATTTCGGCTGAAGTCACTAGCGTTCACTCCTTGAGAAACGCGAGAATCCATTTTTTTTTCCTGAATTCTATCACTGAGCCGGATAGCAAAAATATCTCGTTCACAATTATTAACGAAGAAGAGATCAGATGAGAAAGTATTTGATTAAATATTCTATAACTATTATTTGCATAACCAGGAGAACTGAAAGAGAAAATTCCATGTATTAAAACTCCAGAGAGTCATTCATATATATGTATACTCCTTCGAGAGTTTGTATATATATATTGTCATCCGCAGACAGATCTGTTTCGCTGTATCACAGCTCATCAGTACGGTTAGACTCCGATTGCTTTTTTAACCCAGAATTGAAACCCGACCGAATTGGCGTCAGCCGGCGATTCTACCTCCGGGCTATGGGCGTTCGGTAGAAGATCGCAGACTTTTTAGCGCATATATTATCATTATACGCGCCCAGTAGCCAGAGTGCTCTAATTCATTTTACTGAATGAGCGATGCGTACATGCTAGAGTAGCTACTGTTTTTCAAAGTCTACCATTCTTCCAGAGTGCTCAATCAGGGTGTGAGAGCGTAAATTTTTAGAGATACAAAATTTGTTTTAAAAACAAGGAATTTATTGACAGTCCCTAAGGCCCTTTCGTCCAACATCTCATCAGGAGAAAATCGTTGGAAATATAAGTTAAACGAAAAGAACAGCAAGGAAAATGAAGAGCAAAAAAATTGGGGGAGGAAACACGTTAAAATAAATAAATAAATATATATATATATATATATATATATATATATTTATAACGAGGGGAGGAGAAATCGCGTGTAAATAATTAGCGAGGGACAGTTAAAATAAAATATACCCCAACAAATTTAGAGACTTCAATAAATTCTTCTGCCGGCAAAGAGAAATATATACAGACTGATTACAAAATGTTTAAATGATTATTGGAACCAGCTATATGTAAAATTTTGAACCACTCTTTCCTATACGACTTGACACAGGCTATATTCTCCACTAGGTGTTGAGCAATAGCCGATTCCATATTTGTAGAGGGAAGATAATACATGTTATCGTATTTTAGAAGGTACATGTTGATCAATTCTTGTTTCTATAACGAGCAAAAATTTTAGAACAAAAATTACTGTCCACGGAGTTCCGGTGGACATTAACGGAAATAGGTTGGGAGCATTTTTCACTGTGCGGACAGTAATTTTTGTTCTTCTAGTACCCATTCAGTATGGAGGCGGACTGTCTTTGTGGTCAGGATACTTCTCGCCAGTCTCTTCGCTGGGAACTTTATTCTACTAGTCACACTAACTAAAGAGTTTTCAAGAGATTTTTTTTTAATCGTGTCACCCCCAAGCAAGGCATTCCACTGCCACTATAGCGCAGGGGGTTACATAGAGAGATTGGTTATAGGAAATGTCAGAAGGAGGGTTATAGACGACTTAGGATGTACATAGGGAGAGAGTGGGTGTGAGTTAGTGTGTTAGGAGGTGTCTATTGACCTTACATTTAAACTCCTGGAGGTTGTAGCCGTCGAGAAACAAGCATGCGGTAGGGAATTCCACAGGCGGGAAGTGCGAGGAAAGAAGCTGTTGGAGTAGAAATTGCGGTTACATTTTATCGGTTTCATTGTAAAAGGGTGGGACCTAGTTGCCAATCTAGTATCTCGTGCAAATTCACATCTAGGGGGCACCAGTGATGTAAGTTCTTCAGAGCAGAAGCCATGAAAGTACCCAAATATCTTGAAGTGTCGGGAAAAAATTATGCCCGTCGTGGTGGAGGTCAGGCGACCATATTTTTGGGCTTATGGTGCCTCAGGACAAATGTCAAAAAATGTCCCTGAAAACAAAGCGCACCACAGCTGAAACAAGCTTCAGAAGCAGTAGATAAGCCTAGCAAAGCCCCCGATAACATTTAGAAGGAGGTGGCCAAAAAGGGCAGGAAAACAATCCCTTCCCCTCAACAGGAGACATTACAGCAACAACCCGAATGGAAGCCGGTGCATACTTGATGGGTTTGAGTAAATGGATGGCAGATCGGGGTTTGAAAGGGTGGCAGGAAGATGTGGAAGGCCGTGATTGTCTACGTCCTGAAGGCACATGGCATATAGAAGAAAAATCAAGTCAACAAAAAGCCTAGTAAAAGAAGAATGACGGACAAGTGGGGTTTCTTCAGTTTGATGCCAGTAGAGAACACTAAGTGCGTCATTCAAGGACACGGACTGAAGAGATTAATTTCAACAAAGAAACCAGCATTAAACAAAAGCATTTGATAGCAACATTAAATTTGATCAAAGTGGTACGAACAGTGATCTGCCGATGGTGGAGCTGCATTTTAATAAGTGTGAATTTATCAAAAGACCGACATGAAAGCTAAATGACTCACGCTACACGATGAAGTAAAAAAACTGACGTTTGGAGGTAAGAGATAGATGCTTTAGGCCTGCATAAAAAGGTACGTTTCTAGAAAATTGGTCAAGATTAGCGATTTAGCTTGTACAGGGTCAAATACATCCTGTTTCGGAAAAAAACATTTGATAGCAGATCTAGATTATGGCAATACTTAACATTCATATCATAGATTTCATGCAACAGAACAGAGAATGATTGGTGAATATATCACCATATTAAAAGACTGGACAGATTAAAGCCCTGACTTAAATGATGGATCGGATATTGACAGAATGAATGAGTAGAATACATCAGAAAAATCCACGCGATCTTGAGTTGTGGGAGCCAAACCACAGGGATTGTATCTAGTAACTGAGAAGATGGTCAAGAATTTGTACGCATCCCAACTCAAACGCATTGAAGCAATTTTTCAAGCTCTAGGAATGTGCTTTGTGGTGCAGTGGATATTGGCTCAGAACGAGAAATCGGGGAGCCGAGTTTGAATTCGTTGAATTCACTTACGGGCAAATACCCTTGGGAAATGTATTAATCCGTCTCTTCCTTCCAGTTATGGGTTAAATAACAGGACAGATTGGGTTCTATAGCCTTGGCTAGCAACCAGTCTACTGCAGAAAGCAATGGCAACCTACTGCGGGATGATCTTCTGACATTCATGTATCTTTCGAGACATGATCGCCCAAGCGTGTTTCATGTATGGCACTTAACTGACTGACTAGATTGGATGTGCAGTAGTGCAGTGGATATCGGCTCGAAACGAGAAATCAGAGCGCCGAGTTTTATTCTAGTTGAATTTACGCGAAATTGAATTTTAAAGCCTTGGTTGGCAACCACTCTATCGCAGAAAGTAATGGTAACCTACTGCGGGAAAATATTCTTCCCAGTCAGTCATGTCTTTTTTGAGACATGATCGCCCAAGCGTGTATCTTATACAGCACTTAACTGACGGACTGACAGGAATTCAAGCAAAAAAGTTGCAATAACTTCCTGAAGTCAACTTTATATAATTTTCTTTAGATATATTTTTCTGTTTTAAAACCTAATATTCGACTTGGTTTATTTGAAGTGGTCGAGATCTTTTGCACAGCCACTTTTGTGGGGGTGGGTGGAGGGTCGTTTTAGATTTTAAACAGTACTTTAGACGCTCCGCTAAAAGAGTCTGATAATTAAGTGTGAAAATGACACCAATATGGCCAAAGATTCATCTGTAGACATCGAAATAATAAACATTCCTATATAAGGTCACAATTGTTAGAAATTTGCAATACAGGTTGAGTATCTTTTCTCAGAAATTTCATAACCCGAAAATCTTCAAAATCTTGAAGTTTTTCCGGTGCTGACGTGACAGACCACAAATGGAAATTTTCACAAAGCACAGGGAAAGTTCCTATGTGCAGCGATTGTAAGTGACCTCGTCCGCCTTGGGTGGAGGGTTCCTCAGCCAGGCTACATAGCCTACTTTGGCGCCAGTTTATTTCCTTTTTTTTTTTAGCAATCGTTACAGCAACACTCGAGTTCGTGGAGTACTTGCTAGGTGTTTCATGCTCAGATGTCAAACAGTTCTTCAGATACACATATGGGCAACGAAAAGAAAAAAAGAAGTCACCCGTGTTTATCAATATCACAAAAAGTCAAACTGTTGGAATGTATGTGGGAAGCGTCTGACTTGAAGAATTTGGCGTTGGGACGACTACTATATGCAACCGAAGGAAACAGGAGAAATTGTTAGGGTTTTACGCTGAAAGTGAGGAATATAATGAAAAATAGAAAAACATCGTTAAAAAAAAAAAAAAAAAAAAATTTAATCTCAATCGTGTATCGATGGGGTGTGATTTGTTAGCGTGGGAGTGAGTACATACCGTTTAAGATTACCTTCAGGGATATGTGAAAGGATATCGTGTTTATGCCTGGGTTTGATTTCCAAGCTGCTACATTTTATAAATGCTATATACAAATTAAAATGCTCTAACGTACTTAGGTCACTGGTGCCCCCTCCACAAGAATTTACTCGTGCGACCAGACTGGCAACATGGCCCCACCCTTTTACAGTTAAATCAACCAAATTTAGCCGACAATTCTACTCCCTCAGTTTCTTTTCTTGCACTTCCCGCCTGTGGAACTCCCTTCCGTATACTTGCTTTTTTGACTTCTACAACATTCAGGAATTTAAATGCAATGTCAATTCCCATCTCTTATCCACTTGACTCCAGTCTTTTCTGCATCACCCCGTGTATCTTGTTCTTTTCCTTTCTATCTACCTTCGCAACGGTCTTCATACCTGTGTTCCCATCCTTCTCTTACCCTTTTTCTGACACTCCCTGTAACTGATTCGTCTTTCTCTTTACTCTCTTCCTGCCTAACCTTTTAACTCTCTTGTGTAGCCCCTTGCGCATCAGTGGCGGTACCGCCTTGTTTGGTGTAACAAGATAAAAAAAAAATTGGCCTGTAATCAAGAAACTTAAAAAACTGAAGCACTTCCGGTCCCAAGAATTTCGGATGAAGGATTTTCAACCTGTAGTTCAAAATTGCCTATATCTTTTAACAGGTACTGTACATGATATATATTATTAAAAACATACTGTGACCTTGAGTTAGAAGTTACGTTTTTGTTAAGTCTATCCACATATATACTCTGTTTTCGTGTGAGTGTAACTTGACCTAAACGATAAAAAAAAACAACACATGAAAGGAACGACTTTCTGTCTTTTTTCCTCTTTTCACACTTTTTGTTAAAACTTGTCTCTTTGCATTGGAGAGCAAATAAATAAAATATGTTTAAAGGCGTCGTCCTAACTTCAGAGGATTTAGATTTACCTCAACAGAAATTAATTATATATATATATATATATATATAAAATACATTCTCTCCGTCTACGAAAAAGAAAACATTTAAAACAAAAATTCTACTTCATTAGTTTATTCAGGGTAGGATATATATATTTTCAAGAATCTAAATTTAATTGCTGAAAAATAAATATAAAATTTAATATTCTAAGAGTTTAGAAAACATCATTGAAACAAATGTCGTCCGGTAACAGGCGGAAAGTGTAATAAACTATTAAAACCCACTAATATTCAGGGTGGTCCAAAAATAGGGAGACAGGAGATGACAATATTTATTTTAGGATTACATACACAATTATATTTACTAATACAATTATTACATTGACAATTAAATTCTATTTTGTACAATAATACAAAAGCGCTTAAATTTTACCAACGCTGAAATTGTTGTTCATCACAATTTACACAACTTTGAAGTCTACCCCTCACGCTTCGACAAATGTTTTAGCATCCGTCTCTGTGTATTCATTTCTTGAAATTCTTCTTTTATGTAATTTTTAAAATCACCAACACTTTTTGGTTTACGATTATAAATTTTGTCCTTAAGTACTCCCCCCAAAAAAAGAAATCGGTTGTGGTCAAGTCAGGTGAACGTGCTGGCCAATTAGTTTGACCTCTTTCTTAGGAAATGGGTAATCGAGATCCTCATGGATTGCTCTTGAACAACGTGCAAGAGATGACCATTTTTTAAAAAATATAACCGACACACAAACCTATTTTATTTACAGTCCAACCACTTTTGTACCACCCTGTATATTCGACTCATGTGACAAAACACGGAAATGTTAGTCGTCATTATACCTGTAAAACAATTTCAAGGGCATAGTAACAAGTTTGAAATCGCTGCGTATGTGTGGGTGTATATTTGTATATTTCATGAAAATCAGCCTCACCTTTCAGGGAAAAAGACATGAACACAGATTGGCTTAACTTTGTTTGTTTTACGGCATATCAGCCTCAATGGGTTATTTAATACCAACAAGATCTTTAGGATAGGTTCGTATGAATAGAATATATATTAATTGTAAGAAATCAGTTTATAGAGCAGGTTTCATTGATGTATTTTTGCAAAGAGGGTTTTGCCGAGAGTCAAATCTATTCTGTTAATTTTTTCTCAAAATGTATTGCTGGTATTTTTTTTTTTTTTTACTACAGAAATCAAATTTTATGCATTCATAGTGTATTGAGCCAAGTTTGGGGTTTTTCTATTAGCCCAAAGCTGAGACCCCTAACAGGTGCTACCACGCCGGGTCAAGGTGGACCTGAGAATAGCAGCAATTAACAGGTGATTCCACGTTCATTAAAGCCTTCCGCTCAGAGGCTTTGCTGTCGAATGCAGTTTATCATCATACCCAGGACCCATGAAAACAGAAATCTGTTTTTGAATATATATAAATATTTCACAACGAAATTGCCAGTTTATCATAATTTTTAAAAAAATCATATTCAATTAGATGATTGTCCTCTATTTTAAATCGAGAAGGATTCATTTCTTGGAGAACCTGATACTCACATGTCAAGGAAAAAGCATCAGGAGAAAGCAACGCGTAACATACTTGATAGGCTTGAGTAAGTGGGTGACAAATCGGGGTTTGAATGGGTGACAGGAAAAAGCGTGCTAAGAGACCCTAGTGACAGGAAGATGTGGAAGGCCGTGATTGTCTACGTCCTGAAGGCACATGGCATATAGAAGAAAAATCAAGTCAACAAAAAACCTAGTAAAAGAAGAATGACGGACAAGTGGGGTTTCTTCAATTTGATGCCAGTAGAGAATAATAAGTGCGTCATTCAAGGACATGGACTGAAGAGATTAATTTCAACAAAGAAACCAGCATTAAAGCCTTCCGCTCAGAGGCTTGGCTGCCGAATGCAGTTTATCATCATACCCAGGACCCATGAAAACAGAAATCTGTTTTTTGATATACGTAAATATTGCACAACGAAATTATCAGTTTGTCATTATTTTTTTTAAAATCATATTCAATTAGATGCTTGACCTCTATTTTAAATCGAGCAGGATTCATTTCTATCGCGGGAAGGGACAAAAGTAACCGGTTTTATTACAGGCCGGTAATATTGTCATTGAAAAGTCTTGATCATCTGTGAAAGAAAGAGAGAAAGAAAGAAAGAAAAGAATGTTCTATAAAATCTACTCGGGTGCCCCTGCTATTCACCTCGGAGTTCTTGACAAAATACAACGTGCAATTTACAATGTGATCGATTCCAACTTGGTAGTTCAGCTGCAGTCACTTTCCCACCGGCGGAGTGTGGCTTCCCTGTGTCTCATCTACTAATACTTTCATGGCGCCTACTCCGACGAGTTTAACTCTTTAGTGCCCCATCTGCATGAATTTACTCGATCTACTAAACTAGTAACTGGGTCCCACCCTTTTACAGTGAAACCAATAAAATGTAACCGCAACTTCTACTATACTAGTTTCTTTTCTTGCACTTCTTGCCTGTGGAATTCTCTTCCGTATATTTGCTTCCCCGACAGCTACAATCTCCAAGAATTTAAATGTAAGATCAATTGTCAACTATCTCTCTGACTCGCATCCTCTCCCACGTTGTTCTTTTCTGTCCACTCTACTCTGATCACACCAGTATTCTTATCATTCTCTTACCCATTCTCTGACACCTCCTATAACTAGTTCATCCCTCGCATCACTTTCCTCCAATGTGACCCCCGGCACACCAGTGGCAGTACAACTACCTTTGGGGTGAAATGATTAAAAAAGTATATATATATATATATATAGTCATCCGCAGACAGATCTGTTTCGCTGTATCACAACTCATCAGTACGGTTAGACATCCGATTGCTTTAACCCAGGATTGAAACCCTACCGAATTGACGTCAGTCGGCGATTCTACCTCTGAGCTATGGGCGCTCGGTAGAAGGGGGCAGCGTATCATTTGCGTATGATAAATCATACGCCAATGCCCAAAGTGCTCTAATTCATTACTGAATGAGCGATATATATATATTTGTGTGTGTGAGTGATGTATCATACGCCAATGGCCAGAGTGCTCTAATTCATTACTGAATTAGAGCACTCTGGCCATTGGCGTATGATACATCACATGAAAAAAAAATTATGACTGAGAAGAGCGAGGACCAAAGAGAATAAATATAGAAGATAAATTTGGAGAGCAATATTTTCGTAGGTTTTAATTATAAATAGAATTCCTGAGTCCTAGTTACGCGTTCTTCCAGGACATAAAAAGTTGTGGAGAGCCATGATCTTATCTCGTCTGGTTCTTCAGTTTTTTCTTTTGTTAATGCACTCGATTTCTATTTTTCTTTTAATCATTTCGCCCCAAGCAAGACAATATCACTTGTTCTATGGGCTAGTGACATTATTGTCTTAACAAGGATTGAAAGAGAAGATTGAAAACACGGCAGATTGAGGAAAGGACAAAAAGTGAAGAGGACTCAAGAAAATTATAGATGGCGATTTACGTTGCATTCAAATTTATCTAATCATTTCACTCCAAGCAAGGCGGGAACGACACTAGTACGCAGAGGGTTACAGGGAGAGAAAGTGATAAAAAAAAAGACTGAGTATAGGGAGGATTGAAGAAAGGACAAACGATGAACCTCATTCAAAAAGATAGCGACTAATGTTGCATTAAGATCTTTTAAAATTGTACTTATCAGGGAAGCAAGAAATCGATCGAGAGTTGCACAGGTGGAAAGTACGAGAAAAACTGTTCGAGTAGAGGCGGAGGCTGCATTTACCTATTTCAGTAGAAATAAGGTGGGACTTCGATGCGCGCTTAAATTCATGTATTCGGGACACTAGGGAAAAAAGCCCGCTAGAGCAGTTGCCAGAAAACTATTTGTAGAAAGAAAGAGTTTGTGTTTTGTTTAATGGCTTATCAACACCTCTGTGGGTTATTTAATGACAAAAAGGTGGGGGTTTAAGGTATATTTTTAATGTTCAGTTATAGGGAAAAATTTGATTTAGTCAGATTTTAATGAAAATCTTTTTTATTTCTATTTTAAAAAACTGAAAATGTCTTCTAGTTTTATATTAAAAATATATATTGCCAGTAATAATCTTTTCCCCTTCAAAAATTCATTATGGCAATAACTTTCTTTTTTTTCCTTAAAAAAATTAATGGCAATGATTTTTCCTTTTTATTCCTTCAAAAATTCAATATGGCAATTTTTTCTTTTTTTTTTCCATAAAAAATTCAATATGGCAATTTTTTTTCTTTTTTTTTTCCATAAAAATTCAATATGGCATTTTTTTCCTTTTTTTTTCCATAAAAAATTCAATATGGCAATTTTTTTTTTTTTCCGCCAAAAATTTAATATGGCAATCATTTATTCGTTTTTTTTATTCGTTTGAAAATTCATTATGACAAATTTTTTTTCTTTTTTTCCTTCAAAGATTCATGGTAATAATTTTTTTTCCTTTTTTCTTTTAAAAATGTCATGTTGCTAATATTTTTCTTCAAAAATCTAAAATTTTCTATAAAAGTCTATTTTTATATAAAAAAAACGTGGGGTCTTAAGGTATGTTTTTAATGTTCGGTTATAGCGAGTGTATGAAATTTGATTAAAATCGGACCACATCTTTCTATAACCCGATTTTTTCGATTATCGATATTTATCGGGGGTTACTTATTTTGGTGCATCATTTTACTTACAATTATTAACACGTGACGCAAACAATTAAACGAATTAGCAGTAAATATTCAATTTCTTTTTACAACCATCCTTCAGTTATATTATTGCAAACCAAAGCTGTTCTTACAGTTAAATAAGTAGCATTCCAAGTAACATTGTTAATCGAAATAAGTATTACGTTTATCGGCCTGCGCATTGTAGACATTTCCAAAAAGGACATTTCTCGAATACGCAGGCCGATAGTGTTTAAAGTAAAAACAAATACTGAATTAAAATAAATCCATTAACTTTTATATATATTAATGCAGGTTTCGTTAAATAATATAGACAAGTTTTGTTTATTTATTTTATGCAGGATCCTTTCGTTTATGCACGATGTAGTAAATTGTTTATAATGGCTATTTTATAATAGTGGGGGCATTCACTAATATAATTAAGTGTGGAGGGATTTTTGTTAGTGGGTTTTTTATACGGTGAGACAGTGAATTTATTGTCATCAGTATTAATTAGTATGTCAAGGAAAGGAATTTTGTTGTCATTGCTAAGTTCATAAGTGAATTTTAAGACCGAGTTATGTTGGAACTGTTTTTGAAGTTGTAGGATTTCATCGTTATTTTTTATTAATAGTAGGATATCATCAACGTATCTTAGGTATATGGATGTTTTTTTTTTAATTTGTAAAATCAGTATTTTCGAGGTTCGACATGTAGAAATTGCTAAACGTGTGTCCGACGTCGGACAAACCGAAAAAAAAAAAAAAAAAAAAGAAAACCAATTCGTCTACAAAACAGATCTTCCACAGCGAACTAAAAAAACATAAAACAGACACTCATCAACAATACGTTTCCCAATTACATCGTTGAACAAATACGACATTTTCTTAAAAACCTTAACACGAAAAAAACAACACATGGTACTAGCCCAACCAATCCCAAATATATCACTCTTTTATATCATAGCCAAATGCACCCCAACTAACAACTAGACGAAAATATCCTAAAAAACTCATAAACACTAATATCTCTTCGACAGACCATAACAAAGGAATTAAGTTTATCAAATATTATGCTAAAACCACTACATTCAATTCAATCGTCCGCAACGACTCCTCCCCCACCGATAGCGATTTGCAAAAAAACAATGTAGTTTATAAATTCAAATGCCCCTTTCGAGAATGTATCTCTAACAAACTAAATAATATCTACATTGGCCATACTACCAACTCGCTCTCAAGGCTTCTTACACTACACTTAAATGACAATTCAAACATATTCCGACATTTAAAACACCACTGTTATCAACGCACACTTCTCAGAAAAACACTTGTTGAAAATACATGTATACTTAGACAAGAAAATAATAAACGAAAACTCAATTTTTTTTCATTTTACTATTCCGAGCAGATTTTCGGAAAAACAACCAACTGTTTAAAAAAATAATAGAAGATTTACATCTAAGAAAACAAATTTTCGAAACAAAATTTATTTCTTAAAATTTCATGAATTTACATGGAGAATAGGGTAACAAACCTTAAAACAAAAACAAAAAAGCAACAAATTTCTAAAAATCACAATTTCAAAAATAATTTAATTCAGTTATAAGTAAGTCCTGAAAGTTTCATTAAAATCTGACAATTATTCGATTTTGCAAGAATTTCTAAATTAATGTGTTACGTAATATTTTTACCAGAATTTCGAATCTAATAATAAAAAAAAATAATTCAAAATACTTTGATCTTTCTTTTTTAATAAAAACGAAAATTTTCCATAAAAATATTTGTTATTAAGTTTGTGGTCTTTTTTCTTCATACTATGCTATTTCTTCAACCCAGTAATAGACATACCTAGAGTAAAATGATGAATTCGTCTGAGCTTATAGCTTTCATTACACCCGAGGAAAGCCGGGCTATACTGCTAGTTTCTTATAAAATTTATATTTTAGTGGATGTTTAATTCAGTCAGTTTAGTGTCATATGTGAGACACAATTGAGCGATTATGTCTCGAAAGCGACATGACTGACTGGGCAGAACATTATCCCGCAGTAGGTTATCATTACCTTCTGTGGTAGATTGGTTGCCAGCCAAAGCTACAGAATTTAATTTGTTTTGTTATTTAACCCATAGCTGGAAGAAGAAATGGATTTATACCTTTCTCGGGGATATTTGCGCCTAAGTGAATGCAACAAATTCAACTGGAATTCGAACTCTGCTCTCCGACTTCTCGTTTCCAGCCGATATCTACAGCACCAGAACGCACAAGTTTAATTAAACATCCATATTCTTTTGGTATAAAAAATTCTTATGTGGTGTTGGCTGTATGGACTACACAAGAAATGGTAGTGGAAAGCTGAACAGTGTTATGTGTTAAAGAGCAAAGTGAACTGGACTCTCTAATTTTGGCTGGCAATTAATTTGAAGGAAACAATACCCTGAATTCAAAACCCCACGGAAGAGAACAGAAAACCGCTACACTGTCTTTAATTTTGATATAATAATCGAAAAAAAAAACTGTTTAGCGCCATAATCGTCTATAATCGGAAGAACATTAAATAATTTTGCAAAGATACACTGTAGCCGGAGGCGGTTGGTTAATGGTTCTTTAATTTGGCCTTGTGTCAGACTTAACCGAACTCCCTACAGCTTACAGGATTTATGCAGAATTATCATCAGAAGGTTGGTTGTCGGCAGGATGGAATGTGTGGAGTAGTGTAAAAGGAATATATACATTTTGCATGTTAAAATAGAAACTTATTATGAGGAAAAAATAACAAAATGTTCGTAGTAGTAATTGTTGAAAGAGATAAAGGAGGAGAAAGAGAACAAGGTGCAACCTGACCTTATCTCCGGGTCGATTTGAAGTTGGCGTTACATTTTAGTTCTTTCGTCTCTTGGCTCCCATCTGTCTCTTGAATTTCGCACTGGATCGCTAAATCATTGGTCAAAAATTATTTTAACACATACTTGCGAAAAGCACATGGTCAATCCTTTTTTCATTTGGGAAAACCAGGATTTCACACATCATTGTGAATTTTTGTAAAAGTTAAGGAGAGAGTTGATTTTAATTAATTTCTTATTCGCTACAGCACCATACTGACAGAATTTATTACACTTTGGCGATTACTAGTTTCTTGAAGGCTTGGTTTTGTATTAAGATTCTAAAGGAATCCTCAATGTGCTGTGTCTCTTCCAGATGTATGTATCATAGCTCTCCACAACTTTCTATCCTTTGTTGCCCTTAGTAATGTTTGTTTATCCCCTTTCTATACTTCCTGCCATCATTTACACAATATTAGGTATGCTATTTTTTGTTTCCCCTTCGATATATTGTGAGTGTCAAATTTTCAAAACCCTCTTTCCTCATTGTATGTGCCAGAAATTTCAACTCTTTCTGATTCGAAATATCAGCGACCTTCATGTTTCTATTTTCTTTAAAACTTCCTCGTTGCTCACTTTCCCCGTACATTGTATTCTCATCACCCTTCTGTAGAGCCATATTTCTTTTGCCTCAAGTCTCTTCTTCATCAATAAGGAAGTTTAATAGCATTCACTGCCATATAGGAGGATTAGGATTACATTGCAATTCAGCAGTTTTTTCAAAGTATCTCTATTCAAAATAGTTATCCTAACAGATGCTGGAATGTTCGCGAGCCAATGTATTTTCCAAAATCGATTTAATTAACAAACAGGTTGTGAACTTTTACCATTTATTATTTTATTAGAATAAAAAGCCTCGATGTTCAAAGCCTGGCAGCTGATCTCTCCAGCGCTAACAGATCAGTCGTGTGTGTGGAGGGGGGATCTGATAACATTCTTCTTCCATGTGCCGTGTCCCTTCAGGACGTAGGAAATCATGGCCCTCCACATCTCTCTATCCCTTGAAGCTCTTAACAACCTTTCTCTTTTTACCCCTCTAAAACCCCAGTCACCATTTGCTCAAGCCCATCAAGTATATCATGCGTTGCTTTCCCCCGTCTCTCTTTCCATCTGTTCTATGAGTATCAGATCCTCCAAGCCCTCCCTTCTCATTTCAGGTCCCAGGAACTTCAGATATCTCTTCCTGGTGTATTCTTAGCATCCTTTTGTAGAACCACCATTTCAGTTGCTTCAAGTCTTTCCTTCATCTTTGATGATATTGTCCCGCATTGACTGCTATATTGAAGAACAGACATTACATAACAGTCCAGTACTGTTTTCTTTGTTTCCAACAAAATTTTCCTGTCTCTTAATACTTTGCTTAGCTTTTGAAATGCATCTTTGGCCATACCAATACACCTTCGGATAGAATATCGCACCTTCCATCCTCTGCTAGAACACATCCCAGGAATTTAAGTATCCCCGATCTGTAATTTTGGGCTCTTCTTTTTACTGGTGACCTGAAAAACCAAACTAGTGACCTTCCACCATCGCCTATCGAACCTCGAACTTTCACCAACCGTGAAGAACAGATGTTCCCTCAGAGACTTAAACTCATGACCTTACACTACCGGCCATAATTATTAGGCCACCACAGTTCTTTAAAAGAAATGATGTATTTCATACTATTTTTAGTATTTATTACCAAATGAAAATAGAATATTTCTTTTGTTATTATTACTTTGCTTCCTTGCCTTGTAAAATTTTGCAAAGATGAACTCGTTCGAATCACCCTAAATTTTCTTCATTCTTTCATTGATGAAACTGCAATATAGGTAATTATTAAATATTTCTAAATTCCAATGCCTCTAAAACGAAGCTGTTATCAACTAACCACCATAGACAATCGCATCTACCTCCCATTAGCATGGGACAGGCTAGCCTCCCAGAGAGTAAAATACTACGCCTCCTTGGCCTCACACTTTTGGCGGACCTCAAATGGAATGACTATATCGAATCCATTGCCAAATCTGCTGCTATGAAAGTCGGTTCTCTGTGCAGGGCCCGGAAGTTTTTCCCGTCTGAATCTATTCTGCACATATACAAATCTACCATCCGCCCGTGTATTGAATATTGCTGCCATATCTGGTCGGGTGCCCCTGCTGCTCTCCTTAGGCTTCTTGACAAAATACAAAGGAGGATCTGTAACGTGGTTGATACTGACTTGGCAGACCGGCTGCAACCACTCTCTCACCGGCGTGATGTGGCTTCCCTGTGTCTCTTCTACAAGTACTTTCATGGCTTCTGCTCCGATGAGCTTAGATCACTGGTGCCGCCTAAGCAGGAATTTACACGAGATACTAGATTAGCAACTAGGTCCCACCCTTTTACAGTTAAACAAATAAGATGTAACCGTAAATTCTACTCCAACAGCTTCTTTTCTCGCGCTTCCCGCCTGTGGAACTCCCTTCCACAAGTCTGCTTTCCCGACAGCTACAATCTCCAGGTGTTGAAATGTAGGGTCAATAGACACCTCTTATCACACTAACTCCTAATTATTCTCAGAACACTCTCATCTACCCAACCCTCATTCTCAGTATCCTTACCCGCCTATCACCCACCCTCTGTCATTTCCTATATTTAATCATCCTTTCTCCACTCTATGTAGCCCCCTGCACAGTAGTGGCAGTGACATGCCTTGCTCGGGGTGAAACGCTTATAAAAAAAAAAAAAATTAATGCACATGTTATTGTGCAGTATTAACAAAAGAACCATTCTATTTTCATTTACAATTATTCACTTGGCAATAAATACTAAAAAATAGTATGAAATACATCATTTTTTTTAAACATTCGGGTGGCCTAATAATTATGGCCAGTAGTGTAAGTGAAACTCGTACATGCGATTCAACGCTGAAGATGTCGGAAAAAAATGGTCGGTTCCCTGTACCGTTACAATAAGTACTCCATAAAAGTCAGGCAGCATCTGTAGAGTCAGTCAGTTAAGTGCCATACGTGATATACTCTTGGGGGATCATATCTCGAAAGAGACATGACTGACTGGGTAGATGATTATTCCGCAGTAGGTTGCCATTACTTTCTGCGGTAGATTGGTTGCCAACCAAGGCTATAGAACCCAATCTTTCCTGTTATTTAACCCATAACTGGAGGGAATAGACGGGCTAATACCTTTCTCAAGGGTATTTGCGCGTAAGTGAATGCAGCGAATTCAACTGGAATTCGAACTAGGCCCTCCGATTTCTCGTTCCGAGCCGATATCCACTGCACCACAATGCACATGGGCAGGAGCTGCGCAGTCTTCACTTTCCACTCTCGATAGAGTTTAAAAGCATCTCTACGTCCTTGTAGACGATAGATTATTTTCCGCCCTTTCCTCATAGACGAAACATCGCAAACTTTTCGATCTCACTCGCTATTTCTATAAAGAATGTTCAGATAAATTACACTCTTTAGCTTCACCAGTCCCAACCTTCACGATTAGGACTCACCATACCACGCACATTTTAGCGAGCCATCCTCATTCCCTTCATATTTCCGTGGTGAGTCGTAAGTTCCACTCAAACCACTGCCTTATAAACCGACTCCCAAGAGGTTGCTTCCCAGATCACTACAATCTTAACGTGTTTAAGTCTAGTGTTAACCGTTACCTTCCGCGAATATCTGTATAAACCGTACCTCTTACTCTGTAGCACTACCTCGAGAAACCTTCGGGCCTTATACAAGGTCTTGGTCAAGCTGAGAACTTTTCAGTCCTCTCTCTCGTAGTAACTTTATCCATATTGGCTTTAAGTTCATGTATTTAGTATCGAATTTTCACATCAAGCCTCGACAATAACTTGTGTCGTGCTCTTTAACCATAGCACTGAATGCTACGATATTTTTCTACGAGTTGATTATCGCAAATTTTATGACTAACTGCCACGAGGATTAGGAAAAAGAAATGAATTTTGCTGTTAGATCATCTGTCATTTTCGAGTTGCTTCGGGAGTCCAAATGGAACCTTAATCTTTTCATTCTACAGTTTTTTGGTCTAACTGCTGAGTTATTGTCACACGCCTGGACGTCGGTGGGGTCCTAAGAAAGAGGACATGTTGAATCAAGTTGACAGATCCAACTTTACCACAACCACATTCATTCAGTTGTGGAGGTCACTCTAAGCAGCAGCGACTTGAATAAAGATAGCCCCCACTAACATTTTACCGTCAGTATTAAAATCACTTACCTGGCGACATCTAAGCCGGCTCGTAAGAAAAGATAAGTAGTACAAATAGCACTTGTTATAATAATAGTCATAATAACAGCAAATACCAATTGGAGAGAGAAAAGAAATGAGTAAACAAAAGAAAGAAAATTCGGAACTGTTATTGTTTAAGTTTGTTACAGATGTGCTTCTTGAATAATTTGAACGCGTGCATTTTAGAATGACATAGGTGATTAACAACACGTTCAGCGAATAAAGATTAAAGTATATACATATTTATCAACATACCTCTATATCTCGACTAAGTCCTCGTATTTGACACTGAAGTGTCGAGTAATAAAGACAAGAAAAAAAAAACAAAAGAAAGGAGCAAATTTTTGCAGCCAACACTTGTAGTTAAAAAGACTTCATTAATTACTTGAGCATTAAACAAAGAACACGCAACAAAAGGTTGTTTATTGAATGAAGTTGTAGACATATTTGCGTATTGAAGTGGAATTCAGAAAAGAGAAAGAAGTAAGGATACAAATAATACAAGGAAAAGAGTATGAAATTTATAAAGGTAAGGATTTTTTATATTTATTTTCAGAGTCACTCCATGTTTTTTTTTTGCGTAAACAGGCTATATATATACAAGTATATATATTTTTATTGCTATAAACGTTATTTTTAGCAGATACACGTGTTTGCGGTGATTTTCATTTCTTTTCAATTGTGAAATAAATGCTAACCGGCGAAACATCTTACTATATATATATATATATATATATATATATATATATATATATATATGCAATTTTCATTAAAGATGAAAGACATGATGTGATACTTAATTGTTTTTTTTTTTTAAGTGATACATATTTATACATATCTTTTTCGTGTGATCTTATTTTAAGTTCTTTTTCAGGACATAAATTATGTAAAAAAATTTCTAACATTTTATTTTTCAAGTGCTTTTGGCTAGACGTTTAGCCATTATCAAAAATGAATTTTATTTTACTTTTAACTGAATATAAAGGTTCAGTTATGTACGTCTGTAGAGTCATAGATATGTTTTATATTCCAAACACGGTAAGGACACCGTTGCCATATTCATAGTTGATATTGTTAAGTGTTGGATTGTGCTTCCATCATATTTGGTCATTTGTTTTTTGTTTTTTTACATGTAGATGGTGCTATTAGAAAGACATACATTTTTAAGTTATAAATTTACATCTTGAAATTGGTTCCAACAGAATTAGCCAAAATCAGTCAGTTAAACAGACAAAACGATGAAATCCTTGACAACGAATATAGAAAATTCGAAAGTCCACGGAGAAAAAAAAAGTTTACCGATAAAGTAAAAATAAAACTAATTCGAAAAAGTTTTAAAAATTGGATCCACAGAACTAGTTGATATTATTCAACTAAATTTCTTTCAAGAAATTCTTGCTGCCAAAATGCATATATATATATATATATATATATATATATATATATATATATATATACAAAGGAGTGGTTTGCTTTTTAAAAAAATGGTATACAGACCATTTCTCTCGGGATTCACTCTTTTTTAGTTATACTTCTCGATCTATACTGGTTAACATTGATTTCATTGTTCAAGAAAAGAAAAAAAAAAGCAGTACCTACTCAAACATGTAGATCTACTACCAATAATGTTTACCATAATAAGAAAATCATATAAAATCAAGATGTATTAAATTCAGCTAACAAAGCGTGTTTAATTTTTTTTTTTTACTGTATTAGTCAAATTTGCAATTGTGAAACTTTACAAAGTACAATATATCTTAAAGTATTTTCCTTTTCGATAAGTTATTGTTTCAGACTTCTCTTTGGAAAACATGTTTTATTTGTAAAGATTTTTCCAATATTTAAAAAATATTTCTTTTTTTTCTTTGATTTACAAAACGGAGAATCTTTATCAAGAAAGAAGGTTCTTTTTGTTACTTAAAACGTTATATTTGTAAACTGTGAATTGCATACCAGCATTCGAGAATTTCTTTTAAAATTTTCAAAGACACACACCGGTAGATGTTATTTACACTGATTGATGTAAAAACAATCGTATCCACTAAAGTATAAAGTTATATATATATATATATATATATATATATATATATAATACACACGCGTATATTTATACGTATTCATGTGTAGGAGTACTGATCATATGGTCACTCAGTTGTTCAATGAACCCTTTCTTCTTCCCTAACCTTTGAATTTTTTTTTTTTTTTTTTTGGTGGGGATGTTTTGAGGAAATGTAAACCAAACGAAATCGTGAGCTGAGGAAATAAGCATATTAGCTTGTCGAAATAAATTATGAATTATAACTACTTTAGATGTGTTAAGTTTATATAGGGGGTATAAAAATACTTACTTTGAGGGCGGGTTCCTCACACCAAAACAAGAACAGTCCATATAAACATACACACGCAAATCATTTATCTTTTAGTTAAGTTTACGACAGAGAGCGCTGTGTTGCTATGTAGACTAGGTTACATTTGTCATTTGTGGCTAGTCTGTCTTTAAAGTTTATCGTGATTAGTAGTAAATTAACTGAGGAGTATTCCGTTTAACAATGACAGGATATTCATTTCGTGAGAAGGCAAATATGATCGTGCTAATGGTAATGAACGGGAGGCTGCACAGCAGTATCAAATTGGGTTTCTAGACCGAACGCAGCCGAGTTACCCAACCTTTGCTGCTGTTAATCGCAGAGTTGCTGAGACAGGATCCGTGTCAACACAAACTATGGATCAAGAATTGTGAGAGTATTTTTGATATTCAACACACATATATAAAATACTTTCACAATATTTTTATACACAATATATAAAACAAAATATGTATGGCGTAAAGCAACCTCTACGACTTGAATTACTGTCAGTGTGTCTGTAAAGAAAAAAATGACTAAGAGAAAAAAAACAAAACTATTCTTAACCGACGCGTTTCCTCCTCAGAGGAACATTATCAAAGCAAAAGTAAGGATTTATTTTCTTGTATGTGTTTACATTCAAAATCAAGGATACACAAAAACTAATGTGGACGGTGAACATCGGTTAAATATCATTGAATTCTGCGTCTGGCTGGGGTTGGATAAAGTAGCTTCTACGAACCTGTTGAAATGGGTATTACCCGATTGTAAAATATTGAAATAAATAAATATATATATATATATATATATATATGCATACATACATTATATATATATATATATATATATATATATATACACACACACGAAATATATATCTATGCATATTTTATATATATATATATACTCAAACATTATATATATATATATATAAACACACACAAACACAAATATATATATACACACACAAAGACATATATATACATATATATATACACACACACAAAGACATATATATACATATATATATACACACACACAAAGACATATATATATATATATATACACACACACAAAGACATATATATATATATATACACACATAAAAACATATATATACGCACACACACAAAAACATATATATATACATAGATATATATACACACACAAAAACATATACATACATATAGATATATACACACACAAAAACATATACATACATATAGATATATACACATACATACATATAGATATATACACACACAAAAACATATATATACATATACATATAGATATATACACACACAAAAACATACATACATATAGATATATACACACACAAAAACATATACATACATATAGATATATACACACACAAACATATACATACATATAGATATATATACACACACAAAAACATACATACATATATAGATATATACACACACAAAAACATATACATACATATAGATATATACACACAAAAACATATACATACATATAGATATATACACACACAGAAACATATACATACACATATAGATATATACACACACACAAAAACATATACATACATATAGATATATACACACACAAAAACATATACATACATATAGATATATACACACAAAAACATATACATACATATAGATATATACACACACAAAAACATATACATACATATAGATATATACATACACACAAAAACATATACATACATATAGATATACACACACAAAAACATATACATACATACATATGTAGATATATACACACACAGAAAACATATACATACATATATATAGATATATACACACACAAAAACATATACATACATATATATAAGATATATACACACAAAAACATATACATACATATATATAGATATATACATACACAGAAACATATACATACATATATATAGATATATACACACACACACAAACATATACATACATATATATATAGATATATACACAAAAACATATACATACATATATATAGATATATACACACAAAAACATATACATACATATATATAGATACATACACACAAAAACATATACATACATATATATAGATATATACACACACAAAAACATATACATACATATATATAGATATATGTATACACAAAAACATATACATACATATATATAGATATATACACACACAAAAACATATACATACATATATATAGATATATACACACACAAAACATATACATACATATATATAGATATATACACACACATACATATACACATATATATAGATATATACACACACAAAACATACATACATATATATAGATATATATATACACACACAAAAACATATATACATACATATATATAGATATATACACACACAAAAACATATACATACATATATATAGATATATACACACACAAAAACATATACATACATATATATAGATATATATACACACACACAAAAACATATACATACATATATATAGAATATATATATACACACACAAACATACATACATATATATAGATATATACACACACAAAAACATATACATACATATATATAGATATATATATACACACACAAAAACATATACATACATATATATAGATATATACACACACAAACATACATACATATATATAGATATATATATACACACAAAAACATATACATACATATATATAGATATATATATACACACACAAAAACATATACATACATATAGATATATATATATATACACACACACAAAAACATATACATACATATAGATATATATATACACACACAAAAACATATACATACATATAGATATATATATACACACACAAAAACATATACATACATATATATAGATATATACACACACAAAAACATATACATACATATATATAGATATATATACATACACACAAAAACATATACATACATATATATAGATATATATATACACACACAAAAACATATACATACATATATATAGATACATACACACACAAAAACATATACATACATATATATAGATATATATACACACACAAAAACATATACATACATATATAGATATATACACACAAAACATATACATACATATATATAGATATATATACACACACAAAAACATATACATACATATATATATAGATATATATATACACACAAAAACATATACATACATATAGATATATATATACACACACAAAACATATACATACATATAGATATATATATACACACACACAAAACATATATACATATAGATATATATATACACACACAAAAACATATACATACATATATATAGATATATATATACACACACAAACATACATACATATATATAGATATATATATATACACACACAAGAAAACATATACATACATATATATAGATATATATATACACACACAAACATACATACATATATAGATATATATATACACACACACAAAACATTTATGTACATATATATGCACACACACAAAAACATTTATGTACATATATATGTACACACACACAAAAACATTTATATACATATATATACACACACACACAAACATATATACACACATACAAAAACATATATATATACACACACAAAAACATATATATACACACAAACATATATATATATATATATATATATATATATATATATATATATATACACAAAAACATATATATATATATACACACACAAAAACATTATATATATACACACACATATACACACAAAAACATATACACACACACATAAAAACATATATATATATATACACAAAAACATATATATATATATATATATACACACACACACAAAAACATATATACACGCACAAAAAACATATATAAATATATACACACACAAAAACATATATATATATATATTACAATGGTTTGTAAAAGCATTACTTTACTATACAAAAATGTTCATGTTTCAGAACAAGTGTCAATATCATTCAATCAAAAATGAGAATTAGGTTGAGCTATGAAGTTGAAGATTTGGGTCGCGAAAAGCAACAGGGTAGCCTGATGTCATGGCATGACACTTTAATTTTGTCTGGGGTAAGATACATAGTGGGACTATACATTATTTAAATGGGAAGACATTTTTTAACAGCAGGTTGAATTTTAGAGTTTTTTTAAATTTTGGTTTTTACTACCTCATGGGTTGAAAAGTTAGAAGGTTTAGGTTAGAATTAGAATGAAATAATTATGGTATACTAAGGTATATTGTAGTTATGAAAACCAAATAAGTATTATGTAGGTCAATTTTTAGTAAAATTATTTCTAAGTTATATTGAAGCATACGTTATAAATGAACAATTGTAATTAATTAAATTTTAGAGATAATATTTTATCTGTGTTATTCAGTAGTCAGTTAAGTGCCATACGTGATACACGCTTGGGCGATCATGTCTCGAAAGAGACATGACTGACTGGGCAGAAGATTATCCCGCAGTAGGTTGACATTGCTTTCTGCGGTAGACTGGTTGCCGACCAAGGCTATATAACGCAATCTGTTCTATTATTTAACCCATAACTGGAAGGAAGAGACGGATTAATACCTTTCCCAATGGTATTTGCGCGTAAGTGAATACAATGGATTCAACTGGAATTCGAACTCGGCTCCCCGGTTTCTCGTTCCGAGCCGATAACCATTGTACCACAACGCACATCCTCAGTAGTACTTTATTCTAAAGAAACCTTAACATCTGCAGCTTTTCATTAAGGCACGGAGGGCAGATGACATCTAATTCAAACTTAAACTATCCATTCCATTTAACTCATGAGGTAGTAGAAAATCAAACATGAACATTTTGTGTAATGATATAATGCTTGTATAAACCATTGTAATAACAAAATAACAATATTAAGCTCTACTTTGTATTGAGCACTCTTTATAAGAGTAAATGCATGAACAGTGAGTTTTAATCTACATGTTCTTTTACTTCCTTACAATCTATATATTTTCTAAACATATACTGTTAAATATAAGAGACTGAATGTCTATTATGTTTAACATAAGCCGTTCTAAACATCGTATTTTGGCTTTAATTTCAGGTGAAAATAAAGACAAAAATTCTACAACATTTGGATATTTTTTATTATATTAGTTTTAAACTTTCAGCTCACATGAGCCATCTTCAGAGAGGTTACAGGGACGTTAACATAAAAACATCCACCGTCAAAGATGATTTTATTTTGTGTTGACATAAAACTTTGCTAAGAAACGATAACAGTTACCAAATAGCAAACGCAGTTCGCAAATTTGTAATGCGGTTCTATGACGTCACACCGCGTGAGAGCTCGAAATGTTAACAGAACCATATATTTAAATGCAATGTAATGTATTGTAACTTAGAATCACCATAATAAAAAAATATCCAAATGTTGAAGAACTTTTGTCTTTAATTTTAACTGAAATTAAAGCCAAAATACAATGTTTAAAAAGGCTCATGATTAAGCATAAGAGACATTCACACACACACACACATCGACTTTCTACAGGTGAATGTATTCGAAATGCCGAAACGAATCATTCATTAAATCCTAATTAGAATTAATATGGTATAATTTCTGAAGTTGGCGTTGGACTTCGGTTCAATATCATTAGATTCTTACTGAAATCCAACAGAACTGAAGAAGGCTGAAGGGTTGAAATGTTAGAACTATAATATCAAAACTGAGTACACTGGTCTAAAAATAAATCAGTTCTTAATAATAAATATTACTAGTCTCTGACATTTACGCAATTTTTTAGAATCTTTTGAACAAGTTAGAAATTATACAGAGGCTGACATTTAAACGACCGATTTAAAGGGATTTTGCCGTAAAAAGAATCTGGAGACTTCTCTTTATCAGATTAGCCATGACAGAAAACCCGAGTAAATATTTACACTTTATGAATTCACCATAAAAATTCAGTATGTGAAATTAATAAACAAACACTTCAGATACCACTGTGTATGGATCAGTTATAGAAAAAGTATTAAAGAAAATAAGGACATTGTACACGCTGTAGGCTACGCTAAGGGGATTTTTTGTCCAACATCATTAGCTGCTGCAAACCCAAAATATAAAGAACTCCAGTCATATCCTTAAGGATATGACTCGAGTCATATCTTAAGGATATGACTCCAGTTCTGAAGAACTCCAGTCTTATCCTTAAGGATATGACTGGAGTTCTTCAGAACTGGAGTCATATCTTCAGATCTGTGGAACTCGCTTCCATATTCTTGCTTTCCTGATGGCTACAATCTCCAGGAATTTACATGCAATGTCAATACTCATCTATTAACCACTTGACTCTAGTTCTTTTACCACCACGTATATGCTCTCCTTTCTCTCCACCCTTGCAACTGTCATCACACCTGTATTCCCATCCTTCTCTTGCTTCTTTCTAACTGGTTCGTCTTCTTCTTCATTCTCTTCTAATTAATCTTAATACTCTTATGTAGATCCCTGCACATCAGTAGAATTACCGCCTTACTTGAGGTGATACTATTTAAAAAAAAAAGATCTAGACTCTCGTATGGATGTCATGCATGGCGCCCAACTGCAAAGGGAATGTCTAAACCAGTGTTTAGAAGACGCTAGCGCCCCTTGTGGGTTCTGTTGAAAAGCTACAATGACAGTTCTTTCACTTGGGGCGGTGAGTATTCAACCATTTTCTTTTTAATTCTAAAAAAATTATTTACAAATCTTCCTTAATATAAAGAATTATTGATTCATTGTGACCGTTTCGTATAAGGACATGAGCTGTTGATATATTCATATGGAAATATCTGACAGACTGATAAGGTCATTTATTGACGATTATGCAAATGAAGTTGACTCTACGGTGCATGAAGAGTTAATTACTTATAAAAAAAAACTGAATTAAATCCCTTCTTCAAAAAGATCATACCAGTAATTTTGGCTACAAAAGGAAATTTAAGAAAGGTATCTAAAGCTGTGTGAATCTATCAAACATTGCTTTTCCAACATCCTACTGAATGTGAAATGTGGTTTAGTGGATAAATACCCTTGGAAAGATATTAATCCACCGCTATGAGTTAAATAGCAAGACAGATTGGGTGCTATAGCCTTGGCTGGCAAACAGTCTACCGGAGAAAGTAATGGTAACCTACTGCGGAAAAATCTGCCCAGTAAGAGACTATGATCGCCCAAGCGTGTATGACGTATGACACTAAACGGACTGATATCGTTTAATGTGATTTCGACGCAGTTACACAACTTCTTACTAAACAAAGAAACAGCCCGCAAATTACAAAACGAGGAGATCAACGATTGCTTCAGCAGCATGGAAACTAGAGTAAGCGCCTTAGTCAGCACCAAAATCAACGATCACATTGAAATCATTATAATAACTTATCAAATAAAAGTTGTTTTTTTTTATCATTGGCATTTATAACAAAACTAGCAGTATAGCCCGGCGTTGCTCGGGTGTAATGAAAGCTTTAAAACTAATCCATGGTCCTGAAGATCAGACTCTTTAGACGTTGGCACGAAAGACTAAAAAGCAATAGTTGTTTCCAGTTAAAGCGAAACCGTAGATTTAACGAAAAAAGAACGGATACAGGTCAAATTTTGATTTCCGGTATGGATGTTAAATAAGTTCCCCGTCGTAAACTGAATTTTGAAGGCTAAATAAGTCCTCTAAGTAAATGGTATCATGGCTGAGACTAAGAACTACAATTATACCTACTTAGAGCCAAACCCGAAGCAAAAACCCAAAATAAAAGGGATGAAAGCCTGATTTTGATCAGACCCGATAAGATATCGGGGTATCGATTTCCAATATCGGAGTCAAATAAGTCATCCAAAGATAATATGACGTAAGTAAGTCCATGAAGACTTAACGTATCCATCGAGAGTAAAATTGGAGAAAATGAGTCATATTGGTGGCTGAATATCGATTTCCGATATCGGGGAAAATTAGTCCTCTGAGAAGATCCACTAATATTTGAGACTAAAAAACTATTTAATTTTAATTTTACCAAGTTAGAGCAAATTCTACAGAAAAACCACGATAAAAGAGCTGGAATCCTCATCTTGATCAGACCTGATCGGATATTAGGGGGGATCAGAAAAAATAAGTTGCCCATGACCTGACCGGAAGCCTAACAAATATTTGTGTGAAGTTTGGTGAGAATCGGATGAAAATTGTAGATTTGTATAAAGAACATACAGACAGACAGAAACATTTTGCCTTTTATATACACTAATACCTAAGCGTTATTTTGTTATGAAAGATGAATTCAGTATAATATAAAAACTTTAATCTGACAAAGAAAGCGTTGACAAAACGTTGTGTCTAAAAGGGGAGCCTGGTTGAAAAAAAGGGTGGGAAACACTGGTCTGTTAGCCGTATACAAACATTTTCTCACATCAAGGATTTAAAATGGTTTCAAGCGAATGAGCCCTGTGGATTGTAGGGAGAATTGCTCTTTATTAGATCCTGCAGACAAGCGGCAAACGCTACAAAATAAGATGGCCTCACTTGAATATTTCCAAAAGCAGCAATAATCAAAATGAGTGGCACATGTAAAAAGAATAGAACATAATGATATAATCAAAATATTGACTTTAGACAATACCTTGAGAATGTTATTTCCTTGAAAAAAAAAAACAAAAAAAAAAAAGAGGGAGAAAGATTTTGAAAATGTCAACCGACAATATCGCTATCTGTTCGGGTCAATGAATGCTGAATGTTTCTTCATAAGGAAACGGGTAATCTTACAAATTTTTCTACAAGTAGATAGATAATTACGAAACAGAGTGCAATTATCAAATGCAGCCGGTTATGAAACAATATCGGCTGCAAAAATTTTATTTAGGTTATAGTTTCGTGTGAAAAGTTTTTTCTTATATTGACGAGATAAAACCTGTAAAAACTCTTAAAAAAAAAAAAATAAAATAAAAAGCACGCACACGAATCAGCCATATTTCACCGGGTATGGCTACGTGGGGATAGAGCACGATATAACACATCTATCGACATGGTAATGGTTGACCATCCTCGAAATTTCTTCATTCACTAATTATTATTATTATTCATGTACCATGTCCTCTCGGGGCGTAGGCGATCAAGAACCTCTATTTGCGCCAGTCTCGTGCCGCTTTTAATATTTTTCTCTTCTTGGGTATCACCCAAACCCCGCCTCGCTGCGCCATTTGCTCAAAAACCATCAAATATATCTCGGGCTACTTTCCCCGTTTCTCTTTTTTTCTATTCTTCCTGTGAGTATAAGATTCTCCAGACCTTCCTTCCTCTTCACGTCTCCCCAAAACCTCAGCTGTCTGTTCCTGGTGTTCTTCTCGTTTGCATCCTCTCCAACACCTCGTCTTTGCTCACGTGCTCGCTCCATGGATCATCAGCCTCCTTATGTAGAACGACATTTCTGCTACCTCGAGCCTCTCCATCGTCTAACCCGAACACGCAATGACATGGCCAAGATCGCATTTCAAAAGCTAACAAGAGTACTGAGAGACAGGAAGATCTCATTGGAAACAAAGGAAAGAGTGCTATCTGTCCTTCTGTATGGCAGCGAATATTTCATTGACACACTTTTTATCCTCTGTCAGAACGTTTCTAAAGTGTGTAAATCTTTTGTACTGGGTTGGAACAAAAATAATCATAGCGTTTGTCACTTACTGAAGCCTGAACATTGGATTTCGTTTTACAGGTGACTCTTTTCCAATCTTTTACTCATTTCCATTCTTTGCCTCTTTTTTTTTCAATTGGAGTAGATAGACTAAACTATCGCCCGGTTCACACTCCACCCACGTCTATTGAACGGGTGAAGAGGCTCATCCCTTGTTTCCTGTTTAGGATGTGGTTTCCGGCTTTCTCTCTTCTAATCTTTTCACTCTTACGTAGCCCCCTGCACATCAGTGGCGTTACCGCCTTGCTAGGGGTGATATGATTAAAAAACTATATATTTTCAGAAGGATGACTTTCAACAGATATTTCTATATAATTCGTTCATGGATTATGAATTTTAATTTTTTTTTTTTACATTAAAATAAAAAATAAAGAAAAATAAGATGCTTTTATAATCGCCTAAAAAAAAATAAAAATAAATAAAAATATCTGTACAAACAGTAGATGTCACCATAGCTGGGAGTACTGTTCGTACGTGGTCGTGGTTCACTAGGCTCAAAAGGGCTATTTTTAATCTGGTAGATCAATAACGTTCCGGCACGCCAGCAGTCTCTGATGACGACCTTATCGAAATGCTTATTAAAAATAAACCCGGTCACATGACACGGGAGATTGCAGTAATACTCTATCTCCATAAATGTTGTAAATACATGCATTTGAAAATACGTGATTACTTTACCAACTACATGTTTGGGTACCTCACAATTTAACGAGAAAATTTTGAAATGGCTGAATTCCAATCTGCGATTCTTTGCTTAACTGAATCAAAACGATCCATTTTTGTAAAGAACGACCAGAAGTGATGATGAGTGGATTGCTTACGACAATGTAGAGTAAGAAAGGTCATAAGTAAAAAATTAACTTAACCACTCTAAAAGACAAATAAAGAGTAGATGGGTTTTTACCTATCCTCCGACCCGGGTTTTTTTTAGACAAGTGTAAAAGTTTATCTTGTTTTCTCTTTAGGATAATGTTTCTGGTTTCCTCTAAAGTCTTTTTCTCTTTCCCTTTCGATGGCCACTTGCGTCTTGGTGTCATTATTACCTTTCTTTTAATCCTCTACCTCTGGTGGCTCTTGAGCCTTGTACAGAGTGATCATCACTGTGTATCTGACGAGATTTGAAAAGCATTGTAGAGTAGGCGCTCATCCTGACGTTGTCCCTACTTTAATTAAATGTAGCAATCGATAAAATAAAATCGTTCGGAAGTGGCCAGTCGGAAAGGCGTCGTCTTTCATCAGGACAATGCCAAACCCTTCACATTCGGATTAATTTTTATTTCACTCCAAAATTATCAAAATGAGAAAAAATAATTGCCTGAAAATCTTCAAAAACCACTGAGATCATCAGAAAGAAGCCAAGTTCCAAGACGATGAAATGAAGTTGCTTCAAATATGGCGAAATATAATCGAACAAAATGGAGCACATGTAACTGAACAAAATATGTACAAATTTCTTACAGAGTCCGCAGACTGACTCAGAATGTCAAACTACCGGTCAGAAGACCCCGGGGGCGTAAACTTCCGACAATGATGGATTACCTTCGTTTAAGTTTTGATATCCGACTTAATTTTACGACATTGTCTAGGAGTTCCCTGCAGTTTTCTTCCTGTGTCATCAACATTGTGTATTCGTTCATTTCTCTTCTTTTTTTTTTTTTAATAGTTTCACCCCAAACAAAGCAATAAAGTCACTAAAATGAAAAGGGTTCCTGAATCTGAAAAGCATTCATCCATTTCTTTCCTTAGCTAGATATGGTTTAAATATCAAAGCAGACTTCACGATTTTGAATGAGGAGTTATACTGTCTAGAAAGGAAAGAGAGAGAAGGGAGAGGAATAGAAAGAAGAGAAAGAGAGAGAAGAGGGAGAGGAATAGAAAGAGAGAAAAGAGAGAGAGAGGAATAGAAAGAGAGAAAGAGAGAGAGGAATAGAAAGAGAGAGAGAGAGAGGAAAGAGAGAGAGAGAGAGAGAGAAAGAGAGAGAGAGAGAGAGAGAGAGAGAGAGAGAGAGAGAGAGAGAGAGAGAGAGAGAGAGAGAGAGAGAGAGAGAGAGAGAGAGAGAGAGAGAGAAGAGAGAGAGAGAGAGAGAAAGAGAGAAAGAGAGAGAGAGAGAGAGAGAGAGAGAGAGAGAGAGAGAGAGAAGAGAGAGAGAGAGAGAGAGATAGAAGAGAGAGAGAGAGAGAGAGAGAGAGGAATAGAGAGAGAGAGAGAGAGAGGAGAAAGAGAGAAAGAGAGAGAGAGGAATAGAAAGAGAGAGAGAGAGAGGAATAGAGAGAGAAAGAGAGAGAGAAGGAATAGAAAGAAAGAGAGAGAGAGGGACAGAAGAGAGAGAGAGAACGACAGAGAAGAAGAGAGAGAGAGAACGACAGAGAAGGAAGAGAGAGAGAACGACAGAGAAGGAAGAGAGAGAAAGACGAGGGAAGAAAGAGAGAGAGAACGACAGGGAAGAAAGAGAGAGAGAACGACAAGAAAGAGAGAGAGAACGACGGGAGAAAGAAGAGAGAGAGACGACAAGAAAGAGAGAGAGAAGAGAGAAGAAAGAGAGAGAGAACGAGAGAAAGAAAGAGAGAGAGAACGACAGAGAAAGAAAGAGAGAGAACGACAGAGAAGAAAGAGAGAGAGAACGACAGAGAAGAAAGAGAGAGAGAACGACAGAGAAGAAAGACTTGCGTAGATTTAATAGTAAAAACTGAAATAAAATTTTATCGTATACATTTTTTATTAGCATAAACACGACTAAAGTTACTTTAGAAATGTAGCTTATTTTGCGTGTGGCATGAAAGGATTTTCATTTGTTTCTTGTTTTTTTTTTCTTGCGACCTTATCAGGCAGAAATATCTGAAATTTCCAACTCACCTTCGGGTTATATTTTAAACATAAGAATAAAAAAGGAAATAAGCCTACCAAATTTGAGAATTTCCTAAACATGTTCAGACTTTGTTAAAATTTATTGATAATAACTGAACACCTGACCACCATTTAAAAAAGTGTATTTAATATTTTGGAAGTTTAAGTTGACAATATCTGTTCATAAAGCATATCTACATTGCTTATTCAATACAATTATCAACAGACATCCCCGTCAGAACGTATATTCTATGTACCGTGTCTCTTCTGTATGTAAAGGTGATGTCTGTCCACAACTTCCTCTCCTTTTTAGCGATTAGCATTTTTTAACTATCCTCTTTCCAGCTGAATTCATTGCATTCACTTACGCGCAAATACCCTTGGGAAAGGTATTAATCCGTCTCTTCCTTCCAGTTATGGGTTAAATAACATGACAGATTGGGTTCTATAGCCTTGGCTGGCAACCTAACTGACATCAGTCGGCGTTTCTACCACTGAGCTATGGGCGCTTGCTACAAGGCGGACTTTTAGTGTGTTATAATGTATAATGTAGCATACGCCAGTCGCTGAGAGTGTTCAAATTCATTACTGAATAAACAATGCGTAGATGCTTGAGTAGCTACTATTTTTTCAAAGCCTACCATTTCCCCACAGTGCTCAATCAGGGTGTGAGAGCGTAATAATAATCCGCAGACAGTTCTGTTCGCTGTATCACAGCTCATCAGTATGGTTTTGTAAACGAGTTATTACGCGACCTAGGTTTCTACCATGAGTGGTGTCTTCAGGCGATTTGCAATAACTGATTTTACCGTTTACCTTTTTTTTCTTTCTTTTTTTACAAGAACATTCACGTAACGGGGAATTTTTGAACGCGCAGTTTTTAAAATTACAAGAAATTATAAAGTTTTCATCCATGGTTGTATGAACCTAAGAGGTATTTTTTGGTATGGTTACACTTTGTCATAATTTCTGTTCTTTCATTTAATAATTCATGTTTGTTTGGGAATAACTTTTCTTCCTGGCACAGTCTACATATTTTGCCACCGTTGTAAGGCTTGGTTAGTTTCACTATACTCCGCGTTATGTCTGGGTCTTTTCCATATTTTAATTTCAATTTCCACACGTGGCTAACTAATTTAAAAACAAATCACCGTGAGAGTTCTTAAAAAAAAAAAACGGCAAACAATAAAATCAGTTATTGCAAATCGCCTGAAGACACCACTCATGGTAGAAACCTAGGTCGCGTAATAACTCGTTTACAAATGAAGAATATTCAAAAGTTCAACAATATAATTGTATTGAACAATTTTTTTATACAAATGTGTACTGATCAAATTTTATTATGACCAAACACTAAGTGATTAAGCTATATATATATATATTTCAAGGTGGTGATGGTGTGTTGGGCTGCTGGATCATGTAATTTAAATTGTGTGTATTTTGGCAGCATTTTTTCATTAATGCAGGTTTCATTGAATAATATAGACAAGTTTTGTCTATTAATTTTGTGTAGGATCCGTTCATACCGTCTGATATACTTGATGGTGATGTCGTTGAAAGACAGTGATTTTTTGTTGTCTTTCAACGACATCACCATCAAGTATATCAGACGGTATGAACGGATCCTACACAAAATTAATAGACAAAACTTGTCTATATTATTCAATGAAACCTGCATATATATATATATATATATATATACGTTATAGAAAACCGAAAGCTCAGCAAAGTAAGACAATATATAACCGATAACCTATGGGTTAAATAGCTGGACAGATTGGATTTATCGCATTGGTTGGCCACCAGTGTACTGCAGGATAATTTACTGCCCAGTCAGTTATGTCTCTTTTGAAGCATAATCGAACAAGCGTCTATCACGTATAGCACTTAACTGACTTATATATCTTGTGCGGGTAGGTGTAACGGGTATCAGAGTTCAAATTTTGGCTAGTCTGTTGGGTTCAGTTCCGCAATAATATTCTTGAGGAAAGACATGAACCTATATCTTCTCCCCCACAGCTATAGATTAAAAAGTAACAGACTATGTTCTATAGGATTGGAAGCAACCAGTCTAAAAGATTAAAACTTAATAAAAACCGTTTCGTATGCAACGGAAAATGAGTAATTTCAGATAAAGAAAATAATTTTTGAACGTCATAATCACCTACGCCATTATATATATATATATATATATATATATATATATATATATATATATGTATGTATGTATGTTATATTTATGGGTTCAAATGTACCAGGGAGAAAGCGTACATAAATATGAAAGCGGGCATTGGGGGTCAATCTTTTTCACGTTTCAGGTCAGAAGATAGCATTTAAGCATGAAAAACTGTCGCTGCTGGGTGTTGACCTCCTAATGTTCATTTGGGAACTTGGTGGCCAGAAATGTCTTTTTAAAAGAGAGAAGTTGCCGGAAAATTAATTTCAGTATTTTATGGCGGAATAATCCTGAAAAATGTGTGATATATACGGCGAGACACGGAAAACGCTAATTTGACAGATGAACGGCTGGATTTATTTTGCTCCGATTGGTCGAATGTTCGATTAACATTGTGTATATGACCGGTAGATTTGGCTGAGTAGGTGGTTGTTGCAACAACCCAGTGGTTACAAGCGTAGTTGATGGACGTCTACGATATGTTAAAGAGCGTATCTTGCAAAGACCATTGTGATTTCTTTTAAGTTCATTGCTCACTCAAAGCTCTCTTATTATGGATTTGTGGAATACTAATTTAAACTTAGACGCTTATCGTAGAGCAATGATTTGTAAGGTCATTTGCTATTTTATAAAGATTTATTTTCAGTGGGCGCTTTATTAGTGTGACTTTGAACAGCCCTACGAGCTTTGTAAATCCTCTCGATTTTATTTACATAGATAAGCAAAACAGGAAATGAAATCTAAATACAAAACAAGATAACATTATCACAATTTATCGATTTGGGTGACTAATACAAAATACAAGTGCTGTTAATTTTCCTACATAAAAAAATATTTGTAATCAGCGTGTATGTTTTCAGCCGATGGAAGCAGTACTCAGTTAAGTGCTTACGTGATACACGCTTGGGCGATCATGTCTCGAAAGAGACATGACTGACTTGGCAGAAGATTACCCTGCAGTAGGTTGGCATTGCTTTCTGCGGTAGACTGGTTGCCGACCAAGGCTATAGAACCCAATCTGTCCTGCTATTTAACCCATAACTGGAAGGAAGAGACGGATTGATACCTTTCCCAAGGGTATTTGCGCGTAAGTGAATACAATGGATTCAACTGGAATTCGAACTCGGCTCCCCGGTTTCTCGTTCCGAGCCGATATCCACTGTACCACAACGCACATCCGCAGTACTCACAAAGCAAAAAAAATTAATCTCAAAATAATCGCTGATCAGTTTATCGTTATTTTTTATTTTTATTTTTTTAATCATATCACCCTGAGCAAGGCGGTAACGCCACTGATGTGCAGGGGGCTACGTAAGACTGAAAAGATTGGAAAAAAGAAAGCCGGAAACCACATCCTCAACAGGGAACAAGGGATGAGCCTCTACATCTGTACAATAGACGTGGGTGGAGTGTGAACCGGGCACGTCTATTCTTACAATAGATTCGACATTGAAGCATAACGTGTCTCCTTAAGCAGCCCTTCTCTCCAAAGAACTAGGGCTAATTTTTTAACTGCGGCGTCCTCTACAGGGAAAATACCGAAGATACTGAGTACTTTTAGTATCATATCTCATGCACACATGAAATCCCCCCTTTAAAATGGTGTCATATCCGTTCGAGTAGGTGTTCAGGTAAATACCGTTTATATTAAGAAATTTAACTTTAGTGAAGTGAACATGAAACCTGTCTTTTCTACGAAGTCATAATTTCGAGATAAAAATAAACACTGAAACAAAAGACAACTCCTCGTGAAGATTAGACTGGTTCGGCGTTGGGAACCAAATTTAAAACCATACTCGTATCGCATTCCTTCCAAATAAGAGTACGGATGAATTACCATCACTTCTTGGCTTTTTGGTCCAGATGCAAATATTAACCGAAACCCTAGTTTTGAGGAAGGTATTACGTAGGCTGAATTTTCGCACTGAACTTAAACGAAGAGGATCCTTTTAGGCTTCCAAAAAGAAGTGGTAGTGATGGAAATGGACAATGTTTTAAGTGTGACCGCGTGTCAAACCTAGAGTCGGAGAGTGAAAGTGAAAATCTTTTAAAAACCCGTTGGTTAAGAAACAGTATAAGAAGATCAGTTGAAGAATGGAACTCCACACCAGGAATAAGAAATACAGATTTATTGTACTAAGGTACAATTACCAATAATACACATATAGGCAAGCTACGGGTTGGAGCGGAATCGACTATCGAATAGTGAATGCCTTCGCCTAAGACTTTTTCTTTTTTTACTAGCCATCCCACGCAAGACCAGATGTGACACATGGCCATATAACCGGGTCAAAAAATCTCTGTCTATTTTTCCCCAGTCGTGGATCTACCCTTCGGCGGAACCACGACTGGGTTTGTGCTCTCTGCTCGGAAGCAGAGAGATGACAGTGTCATAGATCAGTCAGGCGAATGCCTGAGAGCTTTTTGTATTTACTAGCCTTCCCACGCAAGGCCGGATGTGACACATGGTCATTTTATAGTGGGCATTCCCGGCCATATAGCCGGGCCAAAAAATCTCTGTCTATTTTTCCCCAGTCGTGATTCTACCCTTCGGCGGAACCACGACTGGGTTTGTGCTCTCTGCTCGGAAGCAGAGAGCTGACAGTGTCATAGAGCAGTCAGGCGAATGCCTGAGAGCTTTTTCCCGTCGTACCTCTCGTTACCTCTCGGTAGAGTATTCCATTCTCGAGGGATGACAGAATGTTCCACTATAACACAGCATAAAACAAGTAGAAATATTTAAATACCTGAGAGGTATTCTGATAGAGTATGGAAAGCATGACGTTGAGATCCAAAGACGCATTGGCATGGCCAAGGATGCATTTCAAAAGCTAACCAGATTAATGAAAGACAGGAAAATCTCATTGGAAACAAAGAAAAGAGTGCTGGACTGCTATGTGATATCTGTCTTTCTGTATATTGGCTGATGGAGAGACTTGAGGCAGCATAAATGTGGTGTTACGGAAGGATGCTGACGATACCATGGAATGAGCAACGATGAAGTTTTGGAGAGGATGCAAACGAGAAGAAAACTCATACTTAACATCAGGAAGAGACAGATTAGACCCCTGGGACACGTAATGAGGAAGGAGGTCTTGGAGAATTTAATACTCACAGGACGGATAGAAAAAAAAGAGACAGACAGGGTAAAGCAGCGCGAAACATACTTGATAGCCCTGAGCAAATGGATGGCTGGGTGGGGTTTGGGAGAGATAACAAGAGGAAAATATGAAGAGCGACAAGAGATAGAACCAAGTAGAAATCTATGATCGCCTACGTCCTGAAGGGACACAGTATATCAAATTCTAGTTTCCATTTTTAGACCTTCATTGTTGCTCACATTCTCTGTCTATGGCTTTCTCAACATCCTACTGTAGATCAACATTTTTGTCGTTTCATGTCTATTTTATCTGTAAGGATATTGTCCAAATTCGCTGTCATGTAGCAGGACAGATATTAGGTAGCAGGACAGATATTAGGTAGCAGCTTTGTTCCTAACGAAACCTTCCGACATCATTGCTCTTGGGATGGGCCTTCCGATCATTGTGTTACCCTTTCAGCCTACTGTAGATCAACATTTTTGTCGTTTCATGTCTATTTTATCTGTAAGGATATTGTCCAAATTCGCTGTCATGTAGCAGGACAGATATTAGGTAGCAGGACAGATATTAGGTAGCAGCTTTGTTCCTAACGAAACCTTCCGACATCATTGCTCTTGGGATGGGCCTTCCGATCATTGTGTTACCCTTTCAGCCTACTGTAGATCAACATTTTTGTCGTTTCATGTCTATTTTATCTGTAAGGATATTGTCCAAATTCGCTGTCATGTAGCAGGACAGATATTAGGTAGCAGTTCAACATTCTTGGCTTTGTTCCTAACGAAACCTTCCGACATCATTGCTATTGGGATGGGCCTTCCGATCATTGTGTTACCCTTTCAGCCATCTGTTACTATACTACCCAGGTAAATTTCCGTACAGACTCGATTCTGAAGTTTGCAATTTTAAGTTCACGCATTTGCTTGCGTCTCTTACGGACGGACGACTATGAATTTTGTATTGTTATAGATTGTCTTTTCTTCCCGCTATCCTTTACCAACATGATTAGTGTTTTTTGCAGTTGTCTTTTTTTCAGCTCGCCATCAACACGTTCTGTGTGTGTGTCTGTGTGTGTGATGGATAAAGCCGTTGAAATGACAAATCGAAGAGTCAAGTTCGAATTCCAGTCGAATTCGTTACATTTACTAATGCGCAAATACCCTTCAGAAAAGTATGAACCCATCTCCTCGTTATGGGTTAAATAGCAGCACAGACTGGGCTCTAGGGTCTAGGTTGGCAACCAGTCTACCGCAGAAAGTAACGTCACCCCATCGGCGGCATTCTTTTAATATGTCAGGAATTGATAAACATTCATACAAGCGTGCCTCTAAGAAATAAGTGTATGTGTGTGTGTGTGTATATATATATATATATATATATATATATATATATATATATACACTTGTGTGCGCGTGGATTAAGTACTTTCTTTCAAACTCGGAACAGTTTTGGGACCAAAATGTCGTTGGGTATGCAAGTATTTGATTGGCCGCATATTGTTTTATATCTGAAAGTCAATTATCTGATGTTCTTTTTAAGAAAAAAAAGAAAAAACTGCTGATGCGGCATTACCCGAGTTTTAAGTTGAACAGCTGCGTTAATTTTTTTTTCTTTTTTTAACATATAACAACACATTTACAACCAAAGTTTGAAAAATTCTTTTTGCATACATTTTCACTGGCATGTAATTATTTATGCATGCTTCACTTAATATACATACATACATATGTGTGCGTGTGCGTGTGTTAAAGAGAAATCGTGCTCAGTATTGAAGATTGTGCTTATATGAATATGGAGAAAAGAATTAAGTTTTGATTCCAGTCACTTTATATATATATATATATATATATATATATATATATATATATATATTTGTAAAAATATACTCAGTTATGATCTGAGATTAAGAACAGGATGGTTAAATAAAATAAAGACAAGAGGAAAACTGTATTTTAAATCACCTACGCGTTTCGTCCTGTGATGGACTTTATCAAGGCAAAAACACGAAATGAGCTTTATTTTTAATTACGTATCTATAAACACACAGTGTTGGCAACCACAAAGATGCTCACAAATCATTTCGAAAGATTAACAGAATATTTTAGTTTTTCGAATTCCTTCATGTGTAGTGCAAAGTCATGAGATATTAAAATGAAGGGAATTCAACCGTTTTCTTTGAATTTTTTATTATGTATGTTAGTCTGTTTTAGTATAATTTCCATGAGTAAAGGTGAAATTGGGAAAAATCCGGGGCGCAAATTGATGTTTTGGTAGTACTGGATAGCGGCTCTCTCGAGAAATTTTCTTCTGGATAAATTGTTTACTCTTTTTATTAGTGTGGCATTTTTGAAATCGAAATTGTGGTTGAATTTATTTCTGTGAATCTCCAATGCATTTGTAAGATTATTATTAATGATGCCACTTTTGTGTTCATATTTACGTTTCTTTAGATTTCTACTTGTTTCTCCGATGTACATGGATGAAGAATCCCGGCAATTTATTCTGTATACACCTGTTTGTTCATCATTTTGATTTCGGTTATTTTTAGATCTGATAATGTCCATAATAGTTTTCGAGGTAGTTGTTACTATGTGTGTGTTTTTTATATGAGATAGATTGTTTTGGATATTAGATGCATTTGAGCTGGTGGGTAGTATGATGTATTTGTTATTGTTTAGATTATTATTGTTAACAGTGTTTCTTTTGTTGTGGTTGAATATATTATGTGCCTTTCTTTTTGCATTGTGAATAAAGTGATATGGGTAATGCAAGTTTCTGAATGTGATTTCTATGTATTTTTCTTTTTTTGTTAAATATTGGGAGCCGCATGTTCTTAGTGCTCTTAAAAAAACTATAATAATACCAGATTTGATTTTGGAAGAGTGGCTGGAGTAGAAATTTATCAGGTCGTTTTTGTTGATGACTTTTCTGCAGACGTCAAAATTGAGTTTGTTGCTATTTTTGTGTAATATATCTAGGAAAGGAAGAGTATGATTAGATTCAGTTTCAAAGGTAAAATTTATAGTAGGTTCAATGTTATTGAATTTGTTGACAGAATCTGCTATGTTAGTAGTTTCTGGATAGATCAGAAGGGAGTCATCTATAGTAAGGGAGTCATCTATCAGAAGGGAGTCATCTAAAGTAAGAAGAATTAATAAAAACACTATTAAATTAAGTTACAGCTGTAGGAACCATCTAGAAAAAATCATACAAAAAACACAATAATAATATTTTAGAAAACTTCAACAAAATCAATAAAAAAACCGGATAACAGAAAATAACAGTTCAGACAAGAAAAAATGTAATTGTAAAAACCCCATAGACTGTCCGTTAGAAAACAGGTGCTTGACGGAATCAATAATCACACCTCTTGATTTAATAATAACAAATACAAAAATAGAACATCCCTATCTAAATAACATTGGTACCTAAAGAAAAAAAAAAAACAGCTACAAGTGGAAAATTCTAAAAGAAGCTAAAACATGTAAGTCCTTAAATGAACCATGTTCATTATATTTATATGAAAAACTATTTATTATTAAATCCCTTAAGAATAAATATTTATTAAATAAACGCAACGAAATTAATGTCATAGGTAGACATTGTAAATTATTCACATTAGAAAATGGATAAAATCTAAATGAAATAACATGCATATAACCAACAAGTGCTTAAGGAAAATAATTACTGACGAACTATATAAAAATAAATTGGAACATAGAATTACTCTTTTAAAATAAATCTCTCTTATATATACATATATATATAACTTTACAACAAATAAATAGATAGAACAAAAAAATTATATTTTATAAAAAAAATAAACTTTCATTTAAAAAAAAATTACAACAAATGAATAAATAGACTAAAAATGATAAGTAATTAAAAATAAATACAGAACTGGTGCTGAATGAGAATACCACATCAAAAGTAATAAAACTGAAGGGAAAGAAGGAAAAATAATAAGATCAGGTTAAAGGCAGGTTAACATCTTGACGGTCAAGGAGGGAAAAGAAACAAGGGAAGAGGGTAGGATGAGGGAGGAAAAAAAGAAAAAAGTTGGTTAGTATGTATTCTTTGGGGCCAAATCCCAAAATGAATCTTCACTTTGATTAGCCAAAAGAAGCATACATGTAAATTTTTATATCTTCCCACATACATACACAGCAAACCAAAGTTTTTGTCATTTAAATGTAAATCATCTGCACAACCAACAGCAACATTACCTGATGATGAGAATCTATCTCGAAACATAGAAATTTCCGTGTCGCAATGTACAATCAATTCATAACTACATAATTATATTAAGCTCTATAATACTCATTATATTGAGCACTGTTCGTAATAGAATAAATGCCAGAGCACTCAATATAAAAAATAGAAAAAATACTTGAGTCCTCTTCACCTGGAATTTATATATATATATATATATATATATATAATAAATGGTCGCTCTGGTGTGGGCCAATATCGGAGGAGGTTAATGGCAAGTTAGTAGAAGCAGTGCCTTCCTGCCAATTTAGTATCTTTTTGGAAATCTGGTAAAATTTTATGTGGTATGAAAATGCTTACTAAATAAACTGTGTCACTGACTTCCTACATGAGAAAAAGAAATTGTACTCGTTGATATTCATCGACACTTTCTGAATGTTTATAGAAACGAAACAGTGGACGTGATCAGTCAGGCGATGGGTAATGCAGTTCACTTGTCGCGATAGCCGTTTTTGGCGATGACTCGTCCGAATCAATGAAAGGATTCGCTACATAAACAACATTTATTCTAAACAACGACAATGTTAGCAAAAAAATGAGAAAAATACTACTTTATGATTAATATCTTTTTATATCCAACGGTGTTATGAAATTCGTATGTGTTGTTTTCGTAAAATTAAACAGGAAGCATTAATTTTAGAGTGTCTGTCGCCTACGCATATGGGATGTTGAAAATATTTCGACTCTACCAAGATGGCTTTGTAAAAAAAAGGAAACAAAAATACAAAAAGATAGAAAACAAAAAATAACAAAATTTCCAGTACCCACTTCAGATATACAGTATCACCCACAAAAAAAAATGTAGACTCATTTTTAAAACTGAATAACTTCCGTAAAACTAGAGACAATTCGAACCTGCTTTATTCAACACTGAAAATAGTTTTCTCTTAGAAATCTTTAAGATTGAACGCCTTATGATTCCGACACTTAAGTCTTATGCAGAAGCCACGATAAAACTTCTTGTGCTTGGACTTAAATTAATGAAACCATAAAGTGCATTGGAGCTGTATTTAACAAACGAATGCGTTTTATTTGTCAAATAAATAAACATATTTTCTCTATTCCCCAGATAAATGTTTTTAAAGCTGCGTAACTTTTACCAAGGTGGCATTAATATCAATGAAATTTGGGTTCGAGCACGCGTTCATGTCATATTTTATCAGACCTGGATCTACTTTCAACACATCAAATCTTTGACATATAGACTATTGTCCTAATTTTTGCTGCAATAACAGCCACAAAGGCGAGGTCGATAGGATGCATGCAAATAGCGTAGATAATGATAAATCTTTATCCCAGTAATGTAAACATTAAATGTCAAATATTTTTCGGTGGCCATAGAAAACTATTTGGAATTTGATTGGTCATAGTTCAATATTTATGCAAGTTATTTTATTTTTTTAAAAATGTTTACATTTTTCAGTTTTAAGAGAGATGGTAGAATTCTACTAGTCTTTCTGACTGCCTGAATCTTATGTTTGGTGAAACCACTAAGACACAAGGGGTTACTGAGTGTGAAAGAATAAGAGAAAGAAAAACATTAAGGATAGAAAAATAAAAAGAGGAATCAAGCAGGCCAGTAGTTGATATTGCATTTAAACTTTTAAAAATCAAAGTTGGCTGGAAAGCGAGAAGCCAGAACAATTTCAGAGGCGAGAAAAGAAACTGTCAGCAAAGAACTTACGATTACATCTCGCCATTTCAACTGTTAAATGATGAAACCTTATTGCTAATCAGGTACTGTATATCCAATCTAAGCCGCATGCACCCTAGAAAGTTTCATTGGGATTTGTTTAAGGGCAGGGCTCCATAATTGGAGGGAAGGGACGGATTAATACCTTTCCCAAGGGTACCAGTGCGTAAGTGAATGCAGAGTGTTCTCGAACTCGGCTCACCGATTTCTCTTCCCGAGCCGATATCCTCTGCACCACAATGCATATCCGTCGATAAATGCTTACAGCACCTGGTATTCCCAAGCGGTCACCCATTTAAGTACTGACGTTACTTAACTTCGGAGATCGAGCGAGAACCGGTGTATTTAACATTGATATGACCGTATTTTCCGGTCGAGTGAAAGCAGTCTTTTTTTTTTTTCAAATAGTTGCACAAAAATTACCCTGTATCCAATACAGCAGTATTACTTACTAGAGGCACAGTGAAACTACGAAAAAAAACGTAAGGTTGACCAGGAATCAGTGCACGCATAAATTATAACTCGCACACTGGTACTCCCAAAAGTGAACAAATATATCAGTACAAAACATTCAAAAACATTCTCGGAAAGTTCACTTAAGAAATAGAAATAAAGAAATTTATGGAATTGGACAATATTTTGATGCTTGTTTTGTAGAAATACTAGAATTTACAGAAATATTCCCTTTGCCTTGCATTTTGCTCCTGGCTGTGTGTGTTTTTGCTAATGTACGAGTATTAGAATTTGTTTTTCTGCATATATAGTATCGGACTTCGTTTACTAACAAGTACCATATTTTCTTTTGTTTTGCCTATTACCATATGTGCCAGCGTTAACTGACGCCAGTACATTTTTGTAGCTATTATCAGTTTATTGTATGTGTAAATGTTGCTCCCTGAAAAAAAAAAGAAAAAGTAAAACAATTTTCAATAAATGCAAGATTAAATGTACTAAAATTCTTTTTTTTTAAATGTCCTGTAATTAAAATTTACCTCATTTTTATTAAGAAATAAAGTCAGTCAGTTAAGTGCTATACGTGAAACACGCTTGGGCGATCATGTCTCGAAAGAGACATGACTGACTAGGTCGAAGATTATCCCGCAGTAGGTTGTCATTGCTTTCTGCTGTAGACTGGTTACCGACCAAGGATATAGAACCCAATCTGTCTTATTATTTAACCCATAACTGGAGGAAAGAGACGGATTAATACCTTTCCCAAGGGTATTTGCGTGTAAGTGAATGCAAGGAATTCAGCATGGAATTTGAACTCGGCTCTCCAATTCCTCCCTCTGAGTCGATATCCACTGCACCACAACGCACATCCAAGAAATAAAGTACCAGTAGAAATACAGAAACTTATGCTAATATTACAAGTGTTTCTTTATGATTAGTGAAAAATGTTACATAAAGGTGAGGTTATAATATTGATTTATTTTATTTTTTGCTGTAATGTGTGCTTTTTCCTCTAAATATTCAATGCAAAAATCTGGCTGCATCTAATGAGTAGATGCATCTCATAGGCCGGACATTACGGTAGTTAAAGCTTAATTTCGGATACGAAAACAAAGTTAGCAGATACAAATTTTGAAAAATCCCAACGAGTGATGCGCATTTCTTGAACAGGATAACTGGACTTTGTTTTACTGTGATGACTTCCCTTAGCTTAATGGTAGAACACACTAAACTTGAAAGTTGGTTTTCAGATTTCTGTGACGTAGCACTTTTTCTTTTTTTCTTTTTTAATTAAACGCTTAATAAATTAATTTCACTTTTTATAAAATGGTATATATACTGGTTTAAAACAATGTTGGATGGGAAAGTTCTTAATGTATGCCTACGTCTCTACGTATTTCGAGTGTTAACTGGTCGTTTACCATCCCCCATAAAAAGGTTCTTGCCTTCTTTGACGGGTTTTGTCTTTCATCCTGCTCCGTGTCTAGCTACCCTCTGTTTAGTTACCGAATACAGAACTTCATCGTGCCAATAAAAGATATGTACAGCCAACTACAAGACTATTCTTGGAAAGTGGAGACAAAACTACTGAAATACATGAATAAACTTAAAACCTAAATTTAAAAAGAGTACTTACATAAAATATTTGTGGAGTCAGGCATAGAACATTTACGAATTACAAAGTAGAGCACTGACCTAATATTCCTTCAGGCTGCTCAAGTGGTGCTGTCCCTAGCCCTATATGTCTCAAGCTGGCCTTAAAAGCAAAGCTACTCTCTACTGTTTATAATGGTGGAGGCTTGTGCAGTACCAACCACACTTTTAGGAAGAACCGAACACAGGTACGGTTCACAGTATGCTATAATTGTCTCCAAGCAACTCTCCTCAGGTTTCGAGTTAAAAGTTTTCCTTCTGTTAAACTGGTTGCAATATATATATACACCTTTCCAAAGGTTATTTGCACTTAAGTGAATGCAAAGAACTTAGAGTCGCTATCGACCACATGATCGCGCAGATGTGTGTATAGACCTTATTTCGTAGAACGTGGTCTCCAAATTCTTGCATAGTATATCGTCATAAACATACATATATATATATATATATATATATATATATATATATATATAAACTTATTTATAAATGGAACTTTGTGTGTATGTGTGTCCGTTACCTATAGACTTCGAAACGGCTGAATCGATGTTCTTGAAAATTTACACAGTTGTACTATAAGCATCTGCGAGTGTTCTTAGCTAGGTTTTGTGTTGAGGTACCCCCAATAAATATCAAATCGATAATCGAAAAAATCGGGTTATAGAAGGAGTGGTCCAATTTTAATCAAATTCGATACACTAATAGACAAAAATATAAGAAATGATATTCAGAAGTTTCAAGGTTGTAGTTTTTACAATAGTGCAGAAAATCGATAATATATATATATATATATATATATATATATAGAGAGAGAGAGAGAGATAGATAAGGCAAGATGCTTGTGCTTTCATTACACCCGAGAAAAGCCGGGCTATACTGCTAATAGATATATATATAGTCATCCGCAGACCAATCTGTTTCACTGTATCAAAGCTCATCAGTCCAGTTAGACAAAATTTGTAAAAAGTATTTTTGATGCATCCTCTGTGTGTGTGTGTGTGTATATATATATATATATACATACATACATTAGCTAGGATTGAAACCCGACCGAATTGACATCAGTCGGTGATTTTACCTCTGAGCTATGGTCGCTCGGTAGAGGAAGGCGGGCCTTTAGCGTGTTATATACAATGTAAACATACGCCAGTAGGTGAGAGTGTTCAAATTCATTAGTGAATGAACGATGTGTAGATACTTGAGTAGCTAATGTTTTAATGTTTTGTTTTTTTCAAAGTCTACCATTCCTCCACCGTACTCAATCAGGGTGTGAGAGCGTTATATATATATATATATATATATATATATATATATATATATATATATATATATATATAAAATGCATTAAGTCCCACTGAACATGACCGACCGCGACTGTTTCATGTACATGATCACAATCCTCAGGCAGTCGGTCCTCTAAGTGTGTGTATGTGTATATATATATATATATATACATACACATAGAGGGTGCATCAAAAATACTTTTTACAAACTTTGGCATACAGTTCCTCACACAAGGACACGAGTTCATATAATCATATGTCTACAAATAATTCTTTTTTTAGTTATTAAGTTTAAATCAGAGAGTAGACGCTGTTAAACGTACGATGCAAGATACAACCCGAATATACTTTTACCAATTTTGGGTGCGGATTCCACCAAAACAAGGTAAAATGTCATTATAAACATAGGACCAAATTGCTACCGTTGTACCTCAGCACAGAATATTGAAAATGTCCTCCGCTTTCTTCTATAAAGGCCATCGGATCATTAATGTGTGGGCCGTTTCGAATACTCCCACACGTTGTCGAATGGTTTCACCAGTCCCAATTGGTTTGGTGTGAGGGACCCATCCCAGAGTTTTTGTCAAAGTATTTTTCGTGTGTGTGTGTTTTATAGACACGTGTATAATTCCGAATCCTTTCGTATTATGAACAAGAGCCTTTACTTGACATCCTATTTGCTTATTTTCATATTAGAACTCCTCCTTTTACCTACACTTGACTCAGCATTTCATTGATTGATCGATTCATCTTTTACAGCTTATCAACCCTTTGTAGGTTAATTAAAGCTAGAAAATATTTGTTGATTTTAAGTATTTTTTGTTTTTTTAGATAATAGTTTAGTGATGCAAGTTTTACTAATTAACCCATAGCTAGGGTAGAAAAGAGGCACATTTATACCCGAGGATATTTTCGTGTAAGTGAATATAATAGATCCAAAGGAGATTAGAACTCGGCTTTGTGATTAACAATTTTGAATCATTACACCCGCCGCACATCTAAGCTTACAAAATCAAATTACTCAATAAGTCCCAAGCCTGACATATACATGATGCCACTAATAAAAAATTCACATGATTTTTCTGAAGTATTAACCTTCAAATGGCACGTGACAAAATTTGAGTCAAATCAGATTATTAGTTTACAAATTACAGTTATTTAAGTGAAGCTACTGTTGCGAATTTTCAAAATGAAAAAATCTGAATTTCGCGTGTTGAAACAACATTGCTTTCTGTTAGGGAAAATACTGTTCAAGCAAAGCAATGGCCTGATAAGTGTTATTCGGACTCTGTTCCGTCGGAAACAAAGGTTAAGAGGTGGCATGCTTACTTTAAACGCAGACGTACAGACACAAATAATGCTGAACCAAGGCCTCCTCTATATTACCAGGCCTGTTCTTTGATTAAAGTTGACTTGCTGACGTCACACATAGTAGAGTTCTGTTTTATTTACTACACGGCGTCCGTTAGCGTTGACTTCTTTTCAGAACCAAATAGCAAAAGAAATTATAAAAATGGACCGAAAGTTCATTGTTTTTCGTTTCCAAAAAATAAACATTTATTTGATAAATGGAAACATGCCATTAAAAGGGAGAATTTTACCCCAAGTCCATTTAGCAAAGTGAGTAGTTAAAATTTTATCACCATTTATTTCAACAGTCGCCAAAATCAAAATTTGCTAAAAAATTAGTTTTGCCGTAGCACAAGAAAGAAAGCACTTTGTTTATATATTTTAAATTAAGATAATAAAATAAGATTATTTTTATTTCTTTGAATAAAATTGAAATAAAAATTATCTTTAAAATATCTGAATTAAAAAAAGTTTAAATATGGTTATTCGTTCGTAAGTTTTTTTTCGAAATGTTTTAAAACTTAAATTGAAGCCGAAAAAAGTTGTTAAACATATTTTCTAAAAATATTTGAATTGATATTTTATTTAAGAAAATAATGTTTTCTTTTCAATGAAATGTTAAAAAATTTCTTAGAAAACGAATGTAAAAACTTACTTAATTTTTCTATACTTGCAACTTTATGAATCAGTTTTAAAGATGAAAAAATATTCCTGAATTAAATTTTTTTTATTCTTTTTCTTGTATTAACAAAAACTACAAAATTTATTTTTTAGTCAATTTTAAAAGAATTTGTTTTATTTTTAAGTTTTTTTTTTATTTGAAAACCCCGTGAAATTATTTGTTACAAAAGTCAAGTCACTATTACCGAAAATTTAAACTTGAAAATGATTATTTAAGCTTCGTTTAAACCTATTATTTCTGAATAAGTTTTGAATTTATTTGAAGCATAAAGGCCTAAATCACACCACACTTGAATTTTAAAACCTAATTTTTTTAAATATGTAATTTTTAGAAAATATTTAGCACAAAATGAACACCCTCAAAAAATATTTTCCAAAAATGTTTTTCCTATTTTTGATAATTTGAAACTTAATTATCGATATTAATCCATAGAAAAAATTGGAAATAAAAAATTAGAATTTTAACTGAATAATTCTTTTATAGTTGGTTTAGGGTTTTTTTAATCCCTAAAAAATTAATTAGTAAGTAAAACATTAACCAAAAAAGAGTTTTGCAAAAAATTATTTTTTTAATAAACAGTTTAACATCATAAATGAAATAGAAACATTAATTTTTACTTTTTTTTTCATTTTTTACTATTAAAATATTTTAAAAATGTAATTGAATTACCAAATATCCTAGAATTTTTTAAGTGTATCTTTTTTGAAAGGTAAAAATTTCTTTTTATTTCATCCAGTAGGAAACCTGATATAAACAGTTATTTTTAAGGAATTAATAGAGGTTCTCTGTTATATCCCAATGATGTAACAATAAATTTAGTACTATACAATTATATCATTAATAAACTTGTAAAGAATCCTTCTTTTCTTCATTCAATGAATCAAAGAAAACTGTTCATGTACATAACATTGGATGTTTTGGCTAATGATGAACTTCTTTTTCATGTTGACTCATGTAGCATTGAAAAATGATTATCTGGAGCTCTTCTAATGCATTATTAAATCATTTTTGTAGCAAGGAAAATGATAATATTACTTGCAAGAAGTAAAAAAAGAAAACTTCAAACATTCAACTGAATTTTGAGACATAAAAAAACTTTTATAAGTTTGATTTAAAAAAAAACAGTAACTTAAACTTATTCAGTTTGAATTAATTTGATTGAATTTAAAGTGTGCATTTTTTAATAATTTTAATTAATTTGCTTATTTAATGTTGCTTCTTATTTGTTCTAAATTCTAATGGTTGCTTGATTGCTATATTTGAGTGATTCTGATTTAAAAATTCTTGCAGATAAAACAAAAGTGATTGTGATTTTTCATAAATTAAAAATATGAAAATTTAAGCAGTGTTTGTTAAATTTTTAGAATTTAGACGAATAAACGAAAAGTTTTGCCTTTAAAACTGCGTTTATGTACAAACACGACCGACAGTCAGTAGTCAACAATGATGTTTATATTTTCTTATTAATTATTGTTTTTCTTAATTTTAATTAAAATTAATAAAACCAGCACAAATCAAAACATGTGTCTTTCTTTTTTTTTTCTTGTTACATTTTTAAAAGTTTTAAAATCTTTATTAAAAAACGACTTTGTGATTATCAACATTGTCATGAAGCGAGAGACACGGCTGCTACGCTGATCCATGGCTCTACTACCGTGACGTCACATTTCATCGCTTAGACCTGGGTAATATAGAGGAGGCCTTGCCTGAACGCTCAGGTCGCCCAAAATCGGTAGTTCCGGAAAACACAAAAATTCCACAAACTCGTTTTGGCCGATCGTAAATTGAAATTGCATGAGATAGTAGAGGAGTTAAACATATGAGAAGGCAGTGTATTCACCATTTTGCATGGACCTTTGTCAATGAGAAAGCTGTGTTTAAAGTAGGTCGTATGCAACCTTGTAAAAGGAAAATCGCTGAAATTGTGTGCGATGCTCCGAGTATTAGCGACCCTCGTTGTTCGTTTTTTTCGGACGAAGATCGAAGTCGAAACGTCGACATTCGACAAACAGCATATTTGACACTAGAAAAAACTAAATGAAATGCTTAACAGACATTCCTTGTTCGTCCTATTTAATAAAACATTTCAAAACATGGAATTGCTGCCTATATATATATATATATATATATATATACACACACCCACACAGACATGTTCACCCAATGCAAGCCTAAAGAGCGACTCAAGATAGATTATTACCGTGTGGAGTTGGGTCATATTAGTCTAGCAAAGGACAAGAGTTAGGAGTATACAGCTGAAGGACATTTTAGAATAGTAGTCGGCAACTCCCGGTTCACAATCAGCCCTCAAAGAAATTTGGTCTGGCCCGCCAAATTTCTACCTAATTATCTAATTCATTTGTGGAGCAAGTGAAAAAAAATCAGTTGGAGTTAATTCATCTGCAATGTGTCGAATTTTTTTAAAATCAAAATTTCATTCGAATCCCCTGCTAACTTCTACAAAAATATGTTTTGCCAAGCGAAAAATATAAGTATCTTGAAGAATATGAAAATGATGATATTATCTGGAAGTACGTATGCTTGGGAACGACTTTTTTCGAATTTTTTTTATAATCGTTTCGCCCCAAGCAAGGCATTTTACTGCCACTGTTTTGCAGGGTGTTGCATAGGAGAAAAGTTATGAGAAAAAGTGGCAGGGGGTCTCAGGAAGTGGGTAAGAGAAGGATGAGAATACGGATGAGAGTGGAGTGGACGGAGAAAGGAACATGAGAGAGAGAGGATGCAAGTTAATGAAATAAGAGATGACTATTGACTTTACATTTAAATTCTTGAAGATTGTAGCTGTCGGGGAAGCAAGTAAACGGAAGGGAATTCCACAGGCGGGAAGTGCTTGAAATAAGCTGCTGGAGTAGATTTTGCGTTTACAATTTATTGGTTTCACAGTAAAAGGGTGGGGCCTAGTTGCTAATCTTGTGGGTCGAGTAAATTCATATATAGGGGGCACCAGTGAGCTAAGTTCATCAGAGCAGAAGCCGTGAAAGTATTTGTATAAGAAAAACAGGGACATTGAGCCGTTGAGAAAGTGACTGTATCTGAGCTGCCAAGTTGGAATCGATCACAGATTCTCTGTTGGATTTTGTCAAGGACCCCTAGGTGGGTAACAGCAGCACCCGACCAGATATGACAGCAGTATTCAATGCACGGGCGGATGGTATGCCGTTTAAGAACAGGGTTCTGTGATAGCCATGTGGATGTTGTTCTGCTCCTGTCATTGACAAATATTTTACCTGATGCGGAGAAGTTATCGAACAATGTGCAGAAAAAATGTGCCTGACTGAATAATTTGTCATTTCTGACTAGGTTTCGTTTGTAGGAAAAACATTTGCATTTATTGTTGGTTGTGTTAGTTGTCATCCCTGCAGTAAAATAAGAAATCGTGTTTAAATAATAAAATATTTAACTTTGTTTTTTCTTTAAACCGCCAGACCAAGGTAACCTTCTGGACGGAGCGGTGACGATATTGTTATTATAATACATTTGATATCACGGCCCTTCTCAGAGACACTGCAAAGCTGTCTGGTTCGCTCTCTCCAAAACGCTGCCGACAACTGGGTGCCGGTTTAGTATGTGCTCTATCCTTCTGGTATAGAATGTGGCCTACCCGGTTCGAATGTGTCCTGACTCAGTAAGAGTATATTGGGTGCTACTATAGCGTGAGGTCTACTGTAGCATCGAAATATAATACAATATTGTATGTGCATACATATTTATTGAAACCTTATATTAATATTTATTTATCTACATACTATTTATATTAAAAGGTAGAGTGAAAATAATAAACACGCTATCAAATGCAATACATTTATTTTAGCGATAAACACTTCGTATATCTTTTAGAAATGATACGAAGAGATCATTGGATTTTTTTTCATCATCTTCCAGTAAAAAAGTGACTGGAACCGCTTACTACCAAGACTACGCCTTTTCTTGAGAATCACTCAATTGCCTAAGTGCGTGCTCTTGCAAGACAACTGAAAACTTTTCGATGGTCTCGGCTTTTGTCTCGGGATGACCGCGTGGGAGAGGGGCACTGTAGACCTACGCGCTGCACCTGGATAGACAATATATTGAGGCAGACCTCACGCTATAGTAGCACTGAAAAAACTGTGCGTGAGAAAAATGCCTTGCGATCTCTGAGGATATGTGGGAACCATAAGTCAAATTAATTACCTTAGCTTATCACCACACAATGTTTAAACTTAGAGTGTATGTCCGCCTGTTTTTTTTTTTTTTTTACAGGGATGTTTTAAGTGCTAGATTGCTATGTGATGTTAGTTCTTCAATACGGCAGGGAATATTGGACAATATCATCGGAGATGAAGGAAAAACTTAAAGCAGCGGAAATGTGGTTCTACAGAAAAAAGGCAACGAAAAGAAAATTAATACTGAGCATCAGGAAGAGACAACTGAAGTTCCGGGACATGCAATGAGGAAGGAGGGCTTGGAGACCTGATACTAACAGGCCAGATAGAGAGAAAAAGAGACAGTTGTCTTTTCCTGATGCTCAAGATTAATTTCTTTTTCGTTTCCATCCTTCCCAACATCTCATTATTGCTCACATGCTCGGTCCATGACATCCGCAGATATCTTTCTGTAGAACCACATTTCAGCTGCTTCAAATTTTTTCTTCATCTTTGTTGATATTGTCCAACATTCACTGCCAAATTGAAGAACTGATATCACATAGCAATCTAGTCTCTTCTTTGTTATTTATTTTAGCGATAAACTCTTCATATATCTTCTAGAAATGGCACGAATAGATCATTAGAATTATTACTTATCTTCCAGTAAAAAAGTGACTGGAACCGCTTACTACCAAGATCACGCATTTTCTTGAGAATCATCGTTTTAGCATTCAACCACAATCACTCAATTGCCTGATTTTATTTTATTTGATTTGGGAATTACGACATATCGGCCTCAATGGGTCATTCAATGCCGACAAAATGTTTTGTTGGTAATCTAAACTTATTTATAGATGGAACTTTGTGTGCGTGTGTGTATCCATTACCTATAGACTCCGAAACGGCTGAACCGATTTTCTTAAAATTTACACAGTTGTACTATAAGCGTCTGCGAGTGTTCTTAGCTAGATTTTGTGTCAAGGTACCCCCGATAAATATCGAAAATCGAAAAAATCGGGTTATAGAAGGAGTGGTCCAATTTTAATCAAATTTGATACACTCATAGACAAAGACATAAGAAACGATATTCAAAAGTTTCAAGGTTGCAGTGCTTACAATATCGTAGAAAATTTGATATCGATACCAAGAAATCAAAATTTGATTTACATCTATTCATTTTTCTTTCAATCTACGGTTTCGCTTTAACTGGAAACAATTACTGCTTTTTAGTCTTTCGTGCCAACGTCCAAAGAGTCTGAGCTCCAGGACCATGGATTAGTTTTAAAGCTTTTATTACACCCGAGCAACGCCGGGCTATACTGCTAATATTTTTATATATCTATTTCTGGTAATAGTTTTCAATTATGTGTTGCTAGTAATGTTTTTCTTTTTTAAAAATGTATAGCAGATAATAAATATTTTCTTTTTCCAAAAATATATATATAGCTGGTAATATTTATTTTCCAAAAGAGCATTGTATGTGGGGTTTTTTTTTGTTTGTTTTTTTAGATTTTTTCTGTACGAATAGATTCTTTAGGTTATCCGATTTGTAGTATTTGTTACGGATTCATCGGACATTTTGGCAATTTATGAGGATATTTGACAGTCTAAGTTTTTTGGCATGGGATAAATGTTGGAGGTGCCTCATTTATTAGGAGATATTGGTGGGTTATGTATGTATGGCCAATACAGAGTCTGGCTAGAACCATCTCCTCTCTCCTTGTCTTTCTGGAACGTGCCAGTCTTTTATCGATGATAAGTTGGATTTTTTATAAGTTTGTTGTTATCGAAATTGTTCCATAATTGCTGCCATTTGCCATTAATGGCCCCGTTTATGCAGGGTCGGAAGTCCGTGTGAGGCAACATTACTTTACAGGGAGCCGTGTTCAGAGCTTACTTAGCTATTTTATTCGCTTTTCTATTTCCTTAGTGCATTGGATATCGGCTCGGAACGAGAAATCGGGGAGCCGAGTTCGAATTCCAGCTGAATTCATTGCATTCACTTACGCGCAAATACCCTTGGGAAAGGTATTAATCCGTCTATTCCTCCCAGTTATGGGTTAAATAACAGGATAGATTGGGTTTTATAGCCATGGTCGGCAACCAGTCTACCGCAGAAAGCAATGGCAACCTACTACGGGATAATCTTCTCCCCAGGCAGTCATGTCTCGAAAGAGACATGATCGCCCAAGCGTGTATCACGTATGGTATACTGGGTATAAAGTAGGGATCAGTTTTATACTGTATGAAGTAATAAAACGATCTCCCACTTATTACTATTTATTAATATAATACATCTCTTCCCCCTCTAGTTATGAGTCAAATAACATGACAGATTGGGTTCTATAGCCTTAGCTGGCAACCAGTCTACCGCAGAAAGCAATGGCAACCTACTGCGGGATAATCTGCCCAGTTAGTCATGTCTTTTTCGAGACATGATCGCCCAAGCGAGTATCACGTATGGCACTTAACTGACTGACTTAATTTCTATTCTGTTATCCATTTACTCAAGTAGGTTACTCACTGTTTCTCTTTGTCCCTCTTGTTTTAAAATATACCTTGCGAGTATTAAATATATGTCATCCGCAGACAGATCTGTATCACAGCTCATCAGTACGGTTAGACATTTGATTGCTTCTAGCCAAGATTGAACATGATCGCCCAAGCGTGTATCACGTATGACACTTAACTGACTGATCCAGCATAAAACTATTACTGTATCTTTTTCCTTATAAATAAAGTCAAATCTATTTAATAACTTATTAATTAAGGTTTTTTTTAATGTTTTTATACTTTAAAGCTGTGAGAACAGGTAAAGAGTCTGAAAAGTTGATGAATCAATGTGACTCTCTAGATGTTATAATATCTAAAGCCAAATGTATTACTGTGGCTTCTGCACTACGCTCAATTGCCTGAGCGTGTGTCCCTGTCACTGGATCAACATAATGACCACGTGAGAGAAGGGGCACGGTAGACCTCAGCACTGCACCTGAGAAGACGATATATTGAGGCAGAACTCACGCTATAGAAGCACCGTATATTTATAGATATAAATATTCGGTTATTTATTGAACCTAACTATTTGTCCTTTCCCTCACTAGACAGTTATAATACTTCATAACAAGACGCTTTTTAAAGTAGGCCACATACTATAGCAGTGACAGAATTTCGTCTACATTCGTTGTGGTGCAGTGGATATCGGCTCGGATCGAGAAATCGGGGGGCTGTTTTCGAATTCCAGATGAATTCCTTGCATTCACTTACATGGGTTAAATAAGAGGAAAGATTGGATTCTATAGCCTTGGTTGGCAACCAGTCTACCGCAGAAAGTAATAGCAACCTACTGCGTAATAATCTTCTGCCCAGTCAGGCATGTCTATTTTGAGACATGATCGCCCTAGCATTTATCATATATAGCACTTAATTGACTGACTGACAATCAATAGTGGTATCGACCACTGATTTAGAAGAAAGTGGAAGCCCAACATATAAACCTCTACATTTGTTCAAAAGACTAGGAGGAGTGTGGACCGGTCAATAGGCGAAGCTGTCTATTATATGAGACATAGAAATATTACTCAGGGCAAAAACATTTGGATTATGCTAATATTTGAATACAGAACCATAAAAACTTTTACAGTTTTTACATTAACATATGTTTCTCGGCATTCCGACAAAACCAAATAAAACGACGAAGTTAAAAGTTTAGTTCAAAACCGCCACCACATCCGCCCCTTCACCCCCTGAAAAGATTTAGTGTTCTCGACAAACGAGATACGAATGAAAACATATTGTTATTTAATTATTGTTTTATGTAATATTGGTGACATGATGTTGACGTAGCGATTGTCAACATGGCAAATACGGATTCAGCGTCTGTGCCTCGAAATCGCCCGGTTTAGTCAAAAGATAATCATTGGCCAGATTTATACGCATAAATAAGGATTGTCGGTAATTTGATTGTGTGTTTTCATCGTGTTTTGTTTTTGGAAGGAGAGTCCACAATTTGCCCATATCTGGGACTCTAACAAGTCCTACCACTCCCGGTCAAGTTGGACATTGGAACAGCAGAAATTAAAAATGTGGTGGATATCGGCTCGGAACGAGAAATCGGGGAGCCGAGTTCGAATTCCAGTTGAATTCCTTGCATTCACTTACATGGGTTAAATAACGCTCCTCAAAACTTGCAGTTTCTCGATCATAGGCCTCCCTTTGTCTGTTCTATAAATACTTTCATGGCTTCTGCTCAGACGAACTTAAGTCACTGATGCCTCCTCAACAGGTGTTTACTCGTGCAACCAGACTGGCAACTGGGTCCCACCCATTCACAGTCAGGTTAGCCAAATGCAGACGACAATTCTACTCCTGCAGCTTCTTCTCTCGCACTTCCCGCCTGTGGAACTCGCTCCCATATTCTTGCTTTCCTGACGGCTACAACATCCAGAAATTTAAATGCAAAGTCAATACTCATCTACTAGCCACTGGACTCTAGCTCTCTCCCCAACCCCGTATAACCCTCCCTTTCTCTCCACCTATGTATCTGTCATCGCACCTGCTTTCTCAGCTTTCTATTGTTCCTTTCTAACTAGTTTGTACTCCTCACTCTTTTCTAATTAATCTTTTTACATTTATGTAGCCCCCTGCACATCAGTGGCGTTTCCGCCTTGCTCGGGGTGAAATGATTAAAAAAAAAAATATCCCGCGCTAAGCTGCCAAATAATTGAAAAATTACGTCAATCGTTTTGTTTGCTTAATTATAATGAAATTATCCCATAAAAGTTTCCTTAAAATGTTGCCTCTTTTTTATTTATCTATCTTACTGACTTTTTGGTATTCTTAGAACTGAAGGATTAAAAAAAAAATGGATGCCATGCACTGAATGGTTTTATCCTCGTAGCTTAGTAGGAGTTAATTATACTAAAGAAAGCATGAAACTTAGCACATCCAGAAGCAGAACTGAAATTTTTACCTACAGTGTAATTTTGGAAAACATGATTTGCAGACCCTCAATATACGCTGAAGTAACAAGAACAATTGATGCTTTTAATATTTGAATGGATATTCACCAAATCCTCAGAATATCAGGATAAAAATAAAATCTGATTATGATTAAAATAGATATCGAAATATTAGTAAAACATAACAATCAATTGTCGTTAAATTTTAATCACAACCTTACTGATAATCGTTCTATAACCGTACAACTTCTGATCTCAAATATTCAGTGATTTATCATATATACGATAAAATATAAGGTATGCTATATTTATGGGTAAGTGCTCAGTATCTGTTATAGAAGTGTGTGTAAAGTGGACATTGATGTCAAAACTGAGTGGCGACAGCTTTCGTAACTTGATGTTGACCAGAGTGATCACATATATACACACACGATGGTAAATAAAAATTATCCGCATTTTCGCCATAATATCTATTCAGATTTGTCTGTTCGTGTATGCTTATAGTTGGTATCGTCGCAGTCATGTGATCGAAATATGAGTTTGATCGCGCCAGTTTTCTTGCTGCTGTTACAGTGTAGACATGGCCACTCCACTAGCAGTGTGCACCAAGGAGGAACGACATATCGAGAACTTGTCGGTTCGCCATTACTATCTTTCGAGCTTCCTGAATCTCCTTACCAGTGATGAAGGTAGACGGGCGTCCTGCTCCTTCGACAGGGCGGGGTCAGACGGACAAAAGCGACTGACGGAGTCTACTGGCAGGATGAGCCAATAGACAGACAGGGTGGACATTAGGCCGAGGTTTCATTTGTTCGATTCAAGAACTCCACGCTCATTTGATTACCGTACTTTAAGTTAATTAAGGTAATTTTCCAGAAAAAAATAAAACAAACCATATCGGTGGTTAGAGGCGATGAAGCGAAGTCTATTTGTTCTCAAAAAAAGTAATTAAGATTTTATCACACATAAATTAGAGAGAAAGTTATAAAAATGAGGGCAAAATTAAACCGACATATTTGACTATGTGAACCAAATGTGCTCCCAACTGTAAGAATGAACAAACAAGATATCTTTAACGATATTATGTTATTCAGCAATCAGAAAAAAATGCACAGCAAATTCGCACAGCAGTGAGAAAATATGCAAATGATACAGAATTGGCATTTCTCTACTCGCTATTTATATAGAAATCTATACAGGTTAATAGCAAGTGGCGCAGTTGTTAATGGCAAGGAGCATAAAAATCAAGAAATGAATTCAGTCTTCGGCTAATAAAGCTGATTTTTAAAGCGAGATTTTTTTATAACTTCAAAGTTTACAGAATATCTTAAGAATTCAATTAGAAGCATTCGAAATAAAATATTAAATATTCAAATTGTATTTTAAAATTTCAAAAATTTGAAAGGTTGAGATTGGCTTTAAATTTCATTGTATGTTTACAAAAAAAAAAAATCAGTTAAATGAATAAGTATCCAAAGCATGAGAACAGGTACGAGTGGGATATATATATATATATATATATATATATATATATATAATACAGCTCTGTTCATACATTGAGTATTGTTTTATTAACACTTGAATAATAATACTATACATATGTACACACACCTCATATGCATATTTATTAATTTGTCACCATACATATATTTATCATACGCTAAAAGTCTGCCCCCTTCTACCGAGCGCCCATAGCTCAGAGGTAGAATCGCCGACTGACGCCAGTTCGGCCGGGCTTCAATCCTGGATTAAAAGCCATCGGATGTCTAACCGTACTGATTATCTGTAATAAAGTGAAACTGATCTGTCTGCGGATGACTATATATATATATATATATATATATATATATATATACACACACACACACACACACACACGATTCTTGTACCAGTAACGCAATAATCGAATAGCATACACCTGGACAGAAGCACGGTAGAGGAATAGGAGAGCTGAGTTCGAATTCCAGTCGGATTTATTACATTTACTTAGGCGCTAATAACCTTGACAAAGGTATGAATCCATCTCTTGTCTTATAGGGAAAATAACAGGACAGACTGGGTTCTACATCCTTGGGTGATAACCGGTCTAGAAGAAAGAAAACTCCGAACTCACACCAGCTGGAGACGGTTGGTTCTCCGTAAGGCTGTCGTACCCAAAGGAACGCTACGGCTGCAGTACATGTACTGTGACTCTAATGAGTCACGGGATATCTGGATACAAGTGGACAATAACATGTATTTTTTTAATTCACTTCCTAATTTGACTAGAGTTCATTTAGTACTTGTGCTTTGTTTATTATCCAAATATGGTTTTGAACTTTGCTAAACTCAATCATTGATGACAGTGACTCCCCGATTAAAGTTTAAATGTCCAACTTGAGATACTGAACCGCTGGATTTCTCAATATATATATATATATAATTTTTAATCTGAGTATGTCATCAATACATAAAATCTATACTTGCTAAATGTTCGTGTGTAAATAAATTCTATACTGACTATAAATAAGTTGGTATTGCTTGTGTCTGACTCGTTTTATAAAAATAAGATTCAGCTCGGAACAATAGCGGATGGGGTGAGAAGGACACCGATTTGCAGGTCAAGACGGATTTTATTATCGTTTTACACCTGACGTTTTTATTATTATTATTCAGTATTAACGATTTGGAATTTTATTTTTCTGCTCTACATAGTTAACCTGTTATAAGGTGTATCATACCAAACGCTTAATATTCAGATTTAAAAAAAAAAATTGACCCCCCCCCCCCCAACCTGGTGAGAAAGAAATTTAGACTTAAAAATAGAAACAAGAACTGTGCACAAAGAAACATTGATTGTATCAGTTGTGTAAAAACCTCCAAGCAGAAAAAACGTCCAATTTTTAATTCTTTAAGAAAGTTGGACATTTTTTTACCCATATTTAAGAAACATTTAAAAAGACAAAAAGCTTACGATCAAAAGAAGCATTAAAATGGAGGACATTTGAAAAAAATCAACAAACAAACAAAAAACAAAAACAAAAAACAGACAACAAACAAAAACAAACAAAAAACAAAAACAAACAGAAAACAACAAAAAAGCAACGAAAACAAAACAAACTGAAAAGCAACAAACAACAAAAAAACAAGCAACCATAAAACAACCAAAAAACAACAAAAACAACCAAAAAAAAAGCAACAACCAGAAAAAAAAACAAAAAAAAACAAAAAAAATAACAAAGAAAAAAAAAACAGTTCAATTTCTATACAGAAGGATTGTGAAAGCGAAGAAAATTATCACAAAGAAAAATATAAATAAAAAGATCTGTAGTACAAAGTTTAGTAAGGAAGATTTGATAAACACACTGAGAGAGAGAGAGAGAGAGAGAGAGAGAAAGAGAGAGAGAGAGAGAGAAGGTTAGGAACGGTGGTAAAACAGTGTCCGACAGTGTGGACAGAAAAAAAATATCGCACGGTTAATGTTAGTTTCACGCCTGAATGCGATCTTCACATCAAATAGATCTAAAAAATTCTAAACAGTGTGTGTGAAAAACAACATTATCAGACAGCCATAAGATCGGTTTCCTTTTGTGACAATATCTTGTCTTCTTTACAATGAGGATAGTACGAGTGCTAAATTAACAATGATACGGTTTCAAATGGAAATACAATAGGATATCGACATAAACTTCGAAGAAGGTAATATTTTATTTTCCAACAATATGCCATAAATAAATGCCATTGCTGCCTGGGCTAATTACAGGTTAATCTTACAAATGGTTACTAATCGCAATATTTTGCTTCCGCTCAGTATTTTGGCTGGGTGAGAGGAATGGTTATCTGCACTGAAAAATGAAATCGTTAAACCATGTTCAAATTCCAGTTGATTCTACTTCTTTCACTTTGTCCTGATGACGTTGAAAATATGGGCACTTGTCCATTTTCCGCCAGCTATATGTGCGTTGTGGTGCAGTGGATATCGACTCGGAATGACAAATCGGGGAACCGAGTTCGAATTCCAGTTGAATTCCTTACATTCACTTACGCGCAAATACCCTTAGGAAAGGTATTAATCCGTGAATTCTCTCCAGTTATGCGCTAAATAACAGGACAGATTGGGTTCTATAGCCTTGGTCGGCAACCAGTCTACCGCAGAAAGGAATGGCAACCAACTGCGGGATAATCTTCTCCCCAGTCAGTCATGTCTCTTTCGAGACATGATCGCCCGAGCGTGTATCACGTATGGCACTTAACTAACTGACAACTATTCGCCTGAAGAACTGTTCAGGGCCTAATAGTTCTGAAATCTTTCGTCTTTGCTTTTGCTCTTCTTTTGATTTTTGCTTCAACTTATTCATGCGAGTAAATTTTCTTTCATATAAAAGCAGTGTTAAATCTACAACGAAGTTGCCTAACACCTTAACTTCTAGAAAATAGTGTAAAACTCAAAGTAAAAAAGTATATTGGTGATATATATAAATTTTTATAATAAAAAAAAGTAAAAACAATTCTTTTAAAATTTCATTATTAAATCGAAAAAAATTCATTCAGACTATAATGTCTAAAATCTATATTATTTATTAAAGTAATTAAAGGTTTATCTAATTAAATAATGTCATAATTTTATTGCATTTTTTAATTTACTATTCGAAACAGATTTTCGGTAAAAGGTGTTAAATAGTTGAAGATTTCTTGAAATTTCCTGAATATATGTGGAGTCGGGGAGGATAACAAATATACAAAAATATTTTTATCCATATTTTTTAAAAATATGGATTTAAAAAATAATTTAATTTGCTTGTGAATAAGTCCTGAAAGTTTCATTAAAATTCGACAATTATTTGATTTTTGCAAGAATTTCCAAATTAATGTGTGTCACCAGAAGAAGCGAGTTATGTAATATTACATTTTCCATTGTAAACTCTCGTAACGATTTGGCTTCTCGCTAACAAAAATACAAACAAGATTTTTACTAAAATTTCGAACGTGTTACAAAGGATTGAAAAAATTTGAAAAATAATTTTAAAAAATACTTTGATTTTTCCTCTTGATAATAAACATTTTAATTTTTTAAAAAAAAGTTGTTTTTTATTACGTTTGGGACCTTTCCTCTTCATACTATGCTGTTTTTTCAGCGATTTAGTGGAGGTAACTAGTTTATAGTAATGTATACATTGTATATATTACTATATAAAATCTATTGTAGAACAGGTATAGTGACCATGACATGTATAATAATACGTATGCTGTTGGCACACTGAATGATTTTAAAACCCTAAGTCGGTATATAGTTAGCAAAACGTTGCTGATCTCTAATTTATTCCATGCAAGCCTCCATACTATCATAATTAAATCAATTGGAGTAGATAGATCTATCGCCCGGTTCACACTCCACCCACGTCTATTAAACAGGTTAAGAGGCTCATCCCTTGTTCCCTGGTTAGGATGTGGTTTCCGGATTTCTCTTTTCCAATCTTTTCACTATTACGTCGCCCTCTGCACAACAGTGGCGTTACCGCCTTGCTCGGGGTGATACGATTAAAAAAAACTGGCTGGATAGTGTGGTGGTTCAATTCTAAACTGATGGGCCCCTCATACATTGAAATCAACGGGAGAGTCCACTGCATATTGGAGCAAACTCACTGATTGGGTTAATACTCTAGAGTACTAACCCAAAGAGAATTCTTCTACGATCACCATAATTTAGGTGATCGTGGCCCTTTACAGCTTCCGTTTCTTCTTTCTGTGAATTACTATAATTTATTGACAAAGATAATAGTATAGTTTCCCATTGAATTTTTCGTGGTTTGGATTTCAGTGTTGACTTTCCTTTAGACTGGTTACCAATCAAAGCTTGAAAGCCGTAGTTACAATTGTAATATGAACTGCGGAAGTAATCTAAATTTATTCATAAATGGAACTTTGTGTGTGTGTCCGTTACCTATAGACTCCAAAACGGCTGAACCGATTTTCTTGAAAATTTACACAGTTGTACTATAAGCGTTTGCGAGTGTTCTTAGCTAGGTTTTGTGTCGAGGTACCCCGATAAAAATCGATAATCGAAAACATCGGGTTATAGAAGGAGTGGTCCAATTTTAATCAAATTTGATACACTCATAGACAAAGACATAAGAGACGATATTCATAAGTTCCAAGGTTGCAGTTCTTACAATAGTGCAGAAAATCGATAATATATATATATATATATATATATATATATAGCAAAATGTTTGTGTGTGTGTGTCTATTTATCTGCCTGTATGTCTGTATTTTTTCAGCCCTTTTATTTTAGTTTTTGCTTCGGGTTTGGCTCTAAGTAGGTATAATTATAGTTCTTAGTCTCAGCCATGATACCATTTACTCAGAGGACTTATTTAGCCTTCAAAATTCAGTTTACAACGAAAAAAACTTATTTAATATCGATACCAGGAAATCAAAATTTGACTTACATCCATTCATTTTTCTACGGTTTCGCTTTAACTGGAAACAACTATTGCTTTTTAGTCTTTCGTGCCAATGTCCAAAGAGTGTGAGCTCCAGGACCATAGATTAGTTTTAAAGCTTTCATTACACCCGAGCAACACCGGGCTATACTGCTAGTTGACATATATATCCAGTCGTAGATAAATCAACAAAGTGACAACCTGGAAAAGCAAAGATCCGTTCGGTGAAGAGATATTGCCTTGTGGGTTACGTGGAAGTTGTAAGATTATATCAATTCTAGAATTTTGGCTGAAGAGAAAGAGACTCTCGCTGGCTTCCGACAGTCCCTTCGTGTGCGTGAACTCTCCCCGACTGCTCTCCTGCTCCACACAAGCGTCACTGTCGAAGAACAAAAATTCAAGATTATATTTTTATATATGCGTGTGCATCCTTGTTTTCCAACAATAGTATATAAACACACTGCTGGTGATAGCCAAGGGGGGTCGGTAGAAGAGAATCGTAACTCCCTAGTGTCATTAATACAAAAGTGAGCGCAGTATTCTATGTCGGAATTTTGAATCCTGTTTAAAAAGTTGCACACGCACCTGTTATTCATCTCAGTGTTCTTGACAGGCTCCAAAGGAGAATCAGTAATGTGTTAGGTACCGACTTGGCGGCTCGACTCCAGCCACTTCCCCACCGATGGGATGTGGCTTCCCTCTGTCTGTTCTATAAATACTTTCATGGCTTCTGCTCAAACGAACTTAAGTCACTGGTGCCCTGCAATGGGTGTTTACTCATGCAACCAGACTGGCAACTGGGTCTCACCCATTCACAGATCAAACAAATGCAGACGACAATTCTATTCTTGCAGCTTCTTTTCTCGCACTTCCCGCCTGTGGAACTCGCTTCCATATTCTTGCTTTCCTGATGGCTACAACCTCCAGGAATTTAAATGCAATGTCAATACTCATCTCTTAACCACTTGACTCTAGTTCTTTCTCCACCACCCTGTATATCCTTTCCTTTCTCTCCATCTTTGCAATTGTCATCACACCTGTATTCCCATCCTTCTCTTGCTCCTTTCTAACTGGTTCGTCTTTCTCTTCATTCTACTCCTATCTAATATTTTTACTCTTATGGAACCCACTAATCTTTTTACTCTTGTGTAGCCCCCTAACTGTTTAACTCTTATATTTCTGGCAACATTAACGTTGTGGCAGTATCGAGAACGGGTGACGAACCCAACAATTCAATGTACAAAGTAACTAGTCTTTGTATTAAACCGGAAAAGCGCAATCATTTTGACTACAAAGAGTGAAAAGGCGACGCAGCGAGATAAGTTTAAAAGAAAAAACTGACCTCTAAATTTTTTTCTCGATTTTTCGACTTATACATGAGCTTATACGGCACTGTTGCCAATGACAATGTTAAACTGAAAACATTCAATAAGCTCAATGGCAATCCATTTACGTGAGACCGATTGAAAAAGGGGTTCATTCACTTAAGTTCAAAGTTGCAGGGTGACTCCCCCCCACACACAAAAACAAAATCAGAACTAAAATATTGTAATAACCCCTACAAAGATGCAGTTATTTTCAAGAAACTTGGTGGATTTGCATTTCAGTCTATGTACGCTCATTCCTGAAAGTTTTAGTCAAATTGGTTGCTTTGAAGAAAAGTCACGATCTTTAAAAAAAAACGCTTTAAATGTGCTTCGCGGAGTTAAAGGCAAACTTGCCAACGTCGCGCAAAATTGTCATTTACTCGGGTACATTCTTCTTTGGGAATCTCCATGATTTTTGCAGTAATTACTGTCTTCAGTTCACCAATCGTTTGAGATTTGTTGCGGTACACATTATTCTTGACATAACCCCACAAATAAAAATATTTGGGTGGGGGGGGGGCTTCAAGCCCGGTGAGTACGGTGCCTACGTCTCACTTCCTGCTGATCATTCTCTCCTGAAACCGATCTCTCAGCCAGGCAAGGAAGTTGTTTATTGTCTAGGGGGTGGTCACGTCTTGCTGAAACCCCTGTTCTTCTCGCTCTCTCCCTCTGCGTCGTCCCAGAGATTTTATCAAAAAATTTGTAGATTCTGTTTTTCTTTTTTGGTCACCATGTACTCAAGCGTCCGTTTTAGTGCAGTGGATATGGGAGCTGAGTTCGAATTCCATTTGAATTCCTTGCATTCACTTACGCACAAATACGCTTGGGAAAGGTATTAATCCGCCTTTTCCATCCAGTTATGGGTTAAATAACAGGACAGCTTGGATTCTAAAACCTTGATCGGAAACCAGTCTACCGCAGAAAGTAATGGCAACCTACTGCTGGAAAATGTTCTGCTCAGTCAGGGACAGAATCGCTTAAGTGTGTATCACGTATGGCACTTAACTGACTGTACTTAAACTCATTCCCTAATGCGAAAGATGACACTAGCATATTTGGCTCTCAATCTCGCAAGTGCACCGCGAAAAACGTTGAGCGAAGATGGCAATATATCCTTTGCCGCGACCTCGTAGGTGTGCCGCGTAAAACAATGATCAAAGATGGCAAGTGATCCTTTTGCCGCGACCTCGTAGGTGCGCCGCGTAAAACAATGATCAAAGATGGCAATTGATCCTTTTGCCGCGACCTCGTAGGTGCGCCGCGTAAAACAATGATCAAAGATGGCAATTGATCCTTTTGCCGCGACCTCGTAGGTGTACCGCGTAAAACAATGATCAAATAAGGCAGTAGATCCTTTTGCCGCGACCTCGTAGGTGCGCCGCGTAAAACAATGATCAAAGAAGGCAATAGATCCTTTTGCCGCGACTCGTAGGTGCGCTGCGTAAAACAATGATCAAAGAAGGCAATAGATCCTTTTGCCGCGACTCGTAGGTGCGCTGCGTAAAACAATGATCAAAGAAGGCAATAGATCCTTTTGCCGCGACCTCGTAGGTGCGCCGCGTAAAACAATGATCAAAGAAGGCAATAGATCCTTTTGCCGCGACCTCGTAGGTGCGCCGCGTAAAACAATGATCAAAGAAGGCAATAGATCCTTTTGCCGCGACTCGTAGGTGCGCTGCGTAAAACAATGATCAAAGAAGGCAATAGATCCTTTTGCCGCGACCTCGTAGGTTCGCCGTATAAAAAGCACGTGCATCCAACATTTACGACTGTTCGCTTTCCTCGTCTTCTAAAGAAGCATTTGAGAAAGCCATTTCTTATCACATTATTTTAATGTGAATTTAAGTTTTTCCTTCCGTTGCTTTCTTGTGAGGTCGAGATTGTGCAAACACCCTGTTATGAACATCTGATTTTTTTTTTTAGAAGACAAAACAGGAAACGAGTAAAAACACTAAGAGGAAATTATATCCACTCATTTTTTATCGTCACAATAAGCGTAATATAATTAACAAGACGATGACAAATATAAACGCATGACACAGGCCTATCAAAAATTGTCAATGAAAATAATTATTCTTGATAGCAAGAACACGAATTCCAAAGTTTTCGTCCTTTTTGATAATTATATAATTATATTTAATACAAGGCACGAGAGAATCAGAGTTTACATTCTAACCATTAATACCGAAGATTACATTCTAACCATTAATACCGAAGATTACATTCTAACCATTAATACCGAAGATTACATTCTAACCATTAATACCGAAGATTACATTCTAACCATTAATACCGAAGATTACATTCTAACCATTAATACCGAAGATTACATTCTAACCATTAATACCGAAGATTACATTCTAACCATTAATACCGAAGATTACATTCTAACCATTAATACCGAAGATTACATTCTAACCATTAATACCGAAGATTACATTCTAACCATTAATACCGAAGATTACATTCTAACCATTAATACCGAAGATTACATTCTAACCATTAATACCGAAGATTACATTCTAACCATTAATACCGAAGATTACATTCTAACCATTAATACCGAAGATAACTTGGGGATTATGATTTGAAAAGGTGGTCGGAAATGAAGTTAATTGGGAAAGAAAGAAAATTTCAGGAAAGCAACCATGCTTGCCCAGTCGGCTAGGGCTTCAGAATACGCCGACTGCATTCTGCAGAGGGGTACCCTTCCAATAAGACACACACACACACATATATATATATCCGGTTCCTGGGTTCGATGATTAACCGCAACCGGCAGCAAGGATTCTAATTGGGAAGTTTGAGGTGCATGAAACCACCTCTTAATTGCTGTTATTCCCAGGTCCACCCGAAGTGGTAGCACCTGTTAAGGTTCCAGCTATGGACAAATAGTTAACTCCCAAACTGGGGTCAAAACCCTATGAAAAATATAAAAATGTTTTTATAGTGAACATTCCAGCAATATTACTAACAATACATTTTTAGAAAAAAAATTTTTTTTTAAGAAAACAATGGATATACCATTAATACAGCTGACTCAACAAAACCCTTTTTACAAAATTACGTTAATGAAACCAGATCTACAAACTGATTGCTTACAAAGAATACATATTCTAATCATACGAATCTATTGTAAAAATCCTGTTGGCATTAAATAACTCATTAAGGTTGATATAACAAAACAAAATGGACAAACCAAGCAACCATGCGGAAATCTGTTGCACAAAAATCACATTTCTCAAAAAACAGACTGGGGAAATTTAGAACTGGGGAAATGAGGATAATTCAACCCCGTGGACGTAACATAGCGAGTTCTTGCTTTAAATTTCTGAGCTGATCAACAATGGAGATTGCTTAATTACTGTGCATAGTAATCACAGTACAGTAATGGTGATTTTCTAAGCGGAGCTTAGATGTGGCACATGGCCGAAAGTATGGGACACCCAGTGAGGATCGAACTCAGTACTCAATTCTAATGGGCCTAGTGGGACAGCTTGCTAACCATTACACCACCTGAAGGTGCCCAACCACAGTACAGTAATGATTGACTTGTAAGTTTGCATCTCTGAGGACAGAGCAGTCATGTGGTGGATAATGTATTTTGAACACTATGAAGGCCTGGAAGCAAGTATTGAGCCTCTCCAACCAACATATGGTGGCAAAGATTGAGCATCTCTAGACAAAATATGTCGTCAATTCTTCATTCAATTGCATGTCCTCTTTAGACCGCCTGGCAAAATTTTTCTAAAATAATTGGGACCAGACAAGAGATGATGTATCTATCTTGGCTAAACTTAGTTACAGCACAAGATCAAATGGGGGCAAATACACACCACCCTTTGAAATGGAAAGAACCCGCTTGTCTCAACATCTACTCAGATAAGTACTGCACAATGTCAAAAAAGTAAGAGGCAGAAAAAGATTATGCTACAGCAGTCTACGAAATAGTGATGGCCTGTAACGTGAAATAAGGCACTAAGGCAAGTCATTACAGTAAATATTTGTCAGATTAAACAACAAGTTACCTTAAGAGCTTGTTCATGGATCATTTAAAAATTCATCGCGTGCAAAATCCTCTGCTCTACGAGCATACCTTAAAACGACACAGAGAATGTACTCCATGACGGCAAAATATTTTAAAGGATTATTAGCTTCATCCTCTAGTTTTCCTCACTGAGCGTGACAAAAGGATTTTTTTTATTCTCTACTCGACGACATAATTATGGCAAGAAAATAAATAAGGCAATTTTTAAAAGCAAACAAGCGACAAGGTCTTCCATAACCGATAGTAAGTAAAAAAGAATGAACTGAGCAGACGCTGCTTCGCCGCATTCTCTCTCTTCATGAGCGTGACAGGAGTGAAATTATATATATATATATATATATATATATATATATATATATATATATATATATAAAGCATACATTGTAGATTTAGAAGAATCCAAAAGAGTATACTGTACATACAGTGGTAGGATAACTGTCTATGAGAGCTCTAAATATATATGTATATAAATACATATAGAGCAAATATAAGAAAATATTTTGGCAGACTCGTTATTTCATGGTAAATCGGAAGTGTAGGCCTATTTCAGGCGAACCATCATCAGCTTCCGTCTTTATTGTACAGATTCGTGTAATATCTTCTGCATAATAAAGACGGAAGCTGATGATGGTTCGCCTGAAATAGGCCTACACTTCTGATTTACCATGAAATAACGTGTTTCCCAAAGTCTTTTCTTATATATATCTTATGTGACACAGATTAAAATAAGCGGATTATCAAAGTTTTATCCCTTATTTCCTGTTTAGGATTGGGTTTCCGGTTCCTTCTAAGGCCTATATCATCTAATGTCTCCACCTGAACTCTATAATTTACTTCTCCCTTCTCAATACGAGAAGGTACTTTCGTCCGGTTCACACACCTTCCCAGCCTTTGAAAAGTAGTGAAGGTTTACAACACCACATTTTATTCCCCTACCTTGCGTGGCTCAGGAGCCTTGAATTTGGTTAATATAGGTAAGTGAAAGAAAGTAAAAGGTAATCCATTGGAGGCAAGAGAAAAAGATCTAAACCTCTGGAGATGTCCAAATCAACTAAGTACAGAACTTTTAAATATCTGGAAATCATTTTCACAGATGAAGAAAAATTTGACACCGAAATCCCAAAGCGGGTTGGAAGGGCACAAAGTTCCTTCCAAAAATTAAAAGTTTAAGAAAGGAAGATTTCGTAAGAAAGAAGAGCGTGTTAAAATGATATGTAATATAAATTCTCCTACCCTGTAGAGAATGCTGAACAATTTCCTCACACGAAAACTTTAAGCAACAGAGACGTGGCTCTACAGAAAGATGCTGAGAATGCCATAGAAGGAGCATGTAAACAAAGCGTAAGTTAAGAAAAAGTTAAACAAAAAAGAAATCAGTATTTGTCTATATTTCTGAGATGAGGTAGTATTTACACTATTTACATTATTCGGAGTATTGTCATCATCGTTGTTGCCATTTGTACGACGTTTCTGCCGTTGTACGCTCCGGCCTTCTTCAGGTGCTAGGAATTTCAAACCGAACCCTTTATTACGATCACTGGGGAAATTATACATAAAAACAGAAAGATATTTGAAATTTCTGGTGAGCATAACGAGAAAAGAGATTTTGGCAAATTTGTCACTCACAGGATATATTGAAGATAAAGGAGAAAGAGGAAAGCAGCGAGTAAACTACCTAACGAGTTTGTATAAATGAAAGGTAAAACAAGAAATGGGAAGGATAGTAATACAGAAATCATTACTAAGAATGATAGGAAGTTGTGGATAACCATGACCACTTAGGTTCTGAAGGTAGACGGCGCATAAAACCCATCCGAGAGACCAACTTATTGGTTATTACTCCATGGAATATACACTCAACACAAATAATTTGTAAAATCCTCCCTCAGATAAGTTACCTAAGCTCATAAAATTAAGTGTAACAGGCTGTTTACATTGGGTTTGCAACCAAAAAAGACTCGAACATTCCAAATGGAACCGACAGCTTCCAATGTTATTTTTTTATGATATAAGCTGTGCGACTTGCTCCTGACATGAGAAAAATTAAGTTATTCTCGGAACGTTCTAGATAAAACAATGTTCACTGAATAATTATTGATTACCTGTTAATTAGTACACCTGCAAACCGGGGTAAAGATAGTCACGAGCCCTTTTATTTAGTATGAATGAGAATGACTCATATCCACTGTGTCCCAATTACTACGAAGATAAGAGTCTTTGTCAAAAGGACCACCAAAGACTGCAATTATGACAAGATCAACCGGATGTTAACCTCCTCTGTACTTTCTCCTTATAGGGACGATACGAATGGATATATATTCATTTTACGCGACATGAACGTTAAATACAATTTATCTGCTGCCTTTTTCTGAAAATCATCGCCTGAAAGCTTCGTGAATGCAACATGCTCGGAGTCATGAGACGTATGGTTCAATATCAGACAAGAAGTGCCAGCTTCGCTTCTTACAGTTTCAGTTTTGTTTAACGGCATATAAACCTCTGTGGATTATTTAAGGCTACAAAGATGGAGTTTTAAGTTTTTTTTAATGTTCGCTTATAGTGAGAAGGTTGATTTAGTCAGATTCTAATGAATTTTTTTTGTTTTTATTCTTTTTATTTTAGAAAAAATGAAAATGTCTTCTAGTTTTGTATTCAAAAATGTTTTACTGAGAATATTTGTTTTCCTTCAAAAACGTATTGTTGGTAATATCTTTCCTTCGAAAATGTATATTTTTCTAAAAAATTCTATTATTTTTTATGTTCTGTGTGTTATTTAATGCTAAAAAGGTATGTTTTTAATGTTCAGTTATCGTGAGAAGGTTGATTTAGTCAAATTTTGATTATTATTATTATTATTATTTTTTTTTTTTAGAAAACTGAAGATATCTTCTAGTTTTGTATTCAGAAATGTATAGCTAGTAAAAAAAAATTTCTTTCAAAAATCTATTATGGCAATAATTTTTTTTTCCTTCAAAAATGTGTTATCGTAATTTTTTTTACTTCTAAAATGTATTGTTGGTAATATTTTTCTATAAAAGTCTATTTTTATGTATATATTTCTATACGTCTAATTTTATACTTTCATAGTGTTTTGACTCCAGTTCGGAGTTAATTATTTGCCCATAGCTAGGACCCTAGCAGGAGCTAACACTCCGAGTCAGGGTGGACCTGGGAACAACAGCAATTAAAAGGTGATTCCACGTTCTTCACAACCTCCCCATCAGAGACCTTGCTGACGGATGCAGTTTAACGTCATGCGCAGGACCGCTTCTTACAGTGTTCAATTTAATACACATATGCTTTCTGATCTTTGAATTATAATAGACATTAGAAATGAGTTCATATATTGGTTGGTGAAAGAAAGAGACATTGTTCAGATACGTATTTAATGGAAAAGAACTTCTTGCCACTCTCAAAATTAGCTTCAATTATCGTTTATATTCCTGGTTGAAAATCAACATTTTAGTCTCTAAAATACGTAGTTATTTTATTTAGTGCGATTCAGATCAGATTTGGTTATTTACAATTTATTCTAGGTAAAAACCAAAATAACACATTTTTCATTTATAAAGGGATTTCCTTACCATAATCAGCAGAGCGAACTCCGAACTACTATTTGAGAATATTAGAGATGTTATACATTAGGTCTGGACGACATTTTCTCTAAGCAGAAGGAATGGCTGCTGAAACTTAATATAATCACACTCCAATGATATCAAGATTTTCCTCCTTTGCTGATGCCCTGGCAGTTCCTAGCGTTTTGAAATGGTGTGCACACAATTTACACGTTTCTCCTCGATTGGCTCCGAAAAACGAGGATGAAAAACTGGTTAAACTCTTTATCGCTATTTTCATTATATATATATCTGAATCTAAACTTATTTATCAATGAAACTTTGTCTCTGTGTGTGCGTTACCTATAGACTCCGAAATGGCTGAACAAATTTTCTTGAAAATTTACACAGTTGTACTATAAGCGTCTGCGAGTGTTCTTAGCTAGGTTTTGTGTCGAGGTACCCCCCGATAAATATCGAAAATCGATAATCGAAAAAATAGGGTTATAGAAGGAGTGGTGCGATTTTAATCAAATTTGATACACTCCTAGACAAAGACATAAGAAACGATTTTCAGAAGTTTCAAGGTTGCAGTTCTTACAATAGTGCAGAAAATCGATTATTTATATATATATATATATATATATATATTTAAAAGGCAAGATGTTTGTGTGTGTGTCTGTTTATCTGCCTGTATGTCTGTATTTTTTTCAGCCATTTTATTTTAGTTTTTGCTTCGGATTTGACTCTAAGTAAGTATAATTGTAGTTCTTAGTCTCAGTCATGATACCATTTACTCAGAGGACTTATTTAACCTTCAAAATTCAGTTCACGACGAAAAACACTTATTTGATATCGATACCAGGAAATCAAAGTTTGGCTTACATCCATTCATTTTTCTTTCAGTCTACGGTTTCGCTTTAACTGGAAACAACTATTGCTTTTTAGTGTTTCGTGCCAACGTTCAAAGAGTCTGAGCTCCAGGACCATAGATTAGTTTTAAAGCATTCATTACACCCGAGCAACACCGGGCTATACTGCTAGTATATATATATATATATATATATATATATATATACACACGTGGTTAGAACGCTCGCTTTCTGACCATAGAAGCCCGGGATCGAATCTTACCATGGTTGATTTGTCAGGAATGTAACTTCTTGATGTTACCAGTCTGGAGAAGACGATCCTAACGTGCGGCACCTTTGGAAAGTGTCTAAAAACCATACCACGTGTTGGCCCAAGCCTTGTTAGTGAATTTTAGGAGCCGCTGATGGTTTTGGCAATTCAAAGTCACAAGTCATCGTGACTAAGGGTTTGAGCGTCCTGGCCTTGTTTAGACCGGATTACGAGCGCTCTCCCAGAAACCTATCTTAGGTCCGCTCTGAATATTTGCAGTAAAAACCAGAAGTGGACTCTGGGTGCTAAACAGAAGCGCGTCTGATCAAGCGTCTGCAATGGGAATTAACTAGTCACCCTGGTAGACGGTTATCACGAATACGAGTGGTCAGCCATTTTATATATATATAAACTCAGTACATTATGGTTTATAAACACAATTTATTTCAGCAATGTAAAGAAAAATCCTCACAGTTGCCTCGTTCAGACAGCTGATGAATAAATAAATGTAAATTTCATACAGAATACTTAAAAAAAACAAAAAAAAAACACGCAAATTTTAGTAGAGAGATATATAAACCGGAAATAAATTAAGAATAGATACATCAAGTCACACACACATAACAATACAGAGTAAGGAATTGAATCACAAATACGTAAAACAATAAACAAAAATTATACACACGCAAAAACGAGGAAGGGGATTCATGCACTGACAATTAATCACACAAACATTGTTTATGAAGGAATATATACATACGCAAAAAAGGTTTAGGAAATAACGCACACAGCTTTAAGTAAGCTGAAAATGAATGGAAAAAAGAGAGAGAAAGAGAAAAAAGAAAGAAAAATAGAAAAGGGGAGGAGAAAAAATAATGAGACAGTCGACAGAAACCCATAAGTCACAAATTTTAGCTAACACAAAACATTTTTGAAAATAAAATTTATATTTTAAAAATCTTTCAAAAATTTACTTTACAAAATATTTATTAAAAATTATTTATCTCAATTTAAACCTTAGGAAATTTTTAACAAGGGAAATGAACATATTACCCTTTGAACCAGACACAAAACATAAGGACATATATAAATGAAAACAGAGACAAACAATTCTCCAAGCGTAAAGAGGGTGAAACTAATGAGAAAAAAAAAAACACACGCAAAAAAAGAAAAAAAAACAATGTTTTTTTAATTAATTAAAAAAAAAAATTTACATTAAAACTTGTCAAAAATTTCTGTATAAAATTGTTATGAAAAATTATTTTTTCTATTTAGATCTAAGAAAAATAAAAGTTAAATTCACTCAGACAATTCTAAATACAATTTTTAACAAGGAATGTGCATATTATATTCTTTTACCCAGACAAGGCAATATAAAAATTTTCACAACGGATTAGGTGGGGGATAAGAGAAAAATAATTAAACAATAAATCAATTTAAAAAGAAAAATTTAGGTTTATCTTACACTTACATGCACAAATATGAACTGAAAGTAAAGTTTTAAATATTTAAGATTTTTGTTTTATGTATTTCTACTTTAATTCCTTAGTTTGTATTGTATTATGTGTGTGGTTTGATGTGTTTATTCTCAATTTATATCCCTCTGCTAAAAACGGTTTTTCTCAAAATATTCTGTGTGAAATTTACATTTATTTATTCATCAATGGTCTGAACGAGGTAATTGTAAGAATTTTTCTTTACATTGCTCAAATAAATTCTGTATTTATAACCCATTTTGTGCTGAGTTTTAAAATATAATAATGGCTGACCGACCACTTGTATTCGTTATAGTCGTCTACCAGGGTGACTAGTTAATCCCCTTTGCAGACGCTGAAATAAATTCTGGATTTATGACCGTTTAATTATGTGTTGAGTTTTGTCCTCAATATATTTGCTCTGGATAATATCCATTGAGCTCTCTGTTTCTATCTAAATGATAATTTATGCTAATTACATAAAATCTTTTCGATTATCCTCCCCGTGTTCACGGGTTGCCATTATCTAGTGTGTGTGTGTGTGTATACATATATAATAATTCTGCTTGTTCTTTCCTTAGTTAGTTAGTTCCTCCGTCTGTTACGACACTGAAGAAAGATAACACACTCTCTATACGAGCCTTTCCTTCCCCTCTATCTTTTATAATCTATAAACGCTACTCTCCTCAGCCTGTCTCTCACCTTTTCCAAACGGAACGTTAGTAAAGAGTGAGAGAGTAGGAGGAGAGAGCCTATAGCATTATCGTAGCAGTAGCAGCTTAAGCTGGTGGTTGTAGCAGTAATTGTGTGTGTGTGTGTGTGTGTGTGTATGTATACTGTGCAATATAGTAAACATAGGTAGGTTTGTTGTCGTATCCCGCGACCTTATAACGAAATTTCTGGCCTCTACGCCATTGGCTATTACTCAGTTGTTTTTTTCTGTTTACAATGGACACAGGAGCCATGATTTTTCAGTAATAAGAAAAACAGAAAACAGAAAATATTTTCACTTTCAAAATCTCTCACAAAATAGCGTACAGTATTTTGGTTATGGTCTGTGCATACGCCGTTTATAAGATTACAGTAAAGTAGCTTCTATGGACATTACTTTTATAGATATTTCAATAAAATTACACTGTGTTATCGTTATTTTATTATCCAATACCTTTATGTTTGAAGATGTTACTTTGTAGGATGACAAAGTAAAATTTTCCAGGAAACCATAATTATCCTTCCGTGGAAATTCCACGGGTTCCGCTAATATATATAATTTTAATATGTCTGTTTTGCTAACATTTGTAAAGTTTAGTATCTCCCATAGATAATTAGCATTATTTTTTTCCGTCAGAATTAAAATCAATTACTGGTTATCCGATGTCCTCGCCCAGCTGTATTTTAATACTTTCATTTTTCCAAGAGGCGATAACTAAACTTACCTCTAACTAGATTTTCACTTATATTGTTGGGCACGTCTCCGTTGACACCACGAAGGTGTAACCGAAAGACCAACTTACACACGATTCTGCTTTCATATAAGTAACATTCTTGGTGTATTCGACGTTGACCTGAAAAGCGGTATCTCCCAGAGTGCATATACCCACGAATAATAAAGACCTAATCTAGTTATTACAATATAGCGCGTCATAGGTTACATCTGAAGTTCATGTGGGAAACGATAAACAGAACACTGTTTGGTTCGTTTTACGGCTATTTATGCAACAGTAAGGTAATGTTCTGTGGTAGCAGAATAATGCCTGCCCACAGGATACACGTACTACTTAACATGCTTAGCGACTTTGATCATCATCATCACCAAACCTCTTCCTTATTAAATATATACGAGACATAATGAGCCTATGACTATGTCGTTCAGTTAAATCACCGTTAAATCTTTCCATATTGTGTCATCAGGTACAAGAAACATGAAATAATGTATCCCAGATCTGGGTTAACCCTCTAGGGCTATTCGTATCATATTTGATATAGTATTTCCCGATAAGGAAACATTTGGTATTTCCCTATAAGGAAACATTTGGTATTCATTGACTGAGCAGTCAGTACTGCTTTCATTTGAAATTTATGAAATATTTCTCTTAAAAAATTTTTCAGGAAAATATTTCTTTCAAGGCTTGTTTTCATACTGTATCAAATATGATACGAATGGCCCTAGAGGGTTAAGGCTTCTACTGGGCATAAAGTGGGGGATCAGTTCTATATTGTTATGAAGTAATAAACAGATCCCCCACTAATTACTACTTAACCCTCTAGGGCCATTCGTATCATATTTGATACAGTATTTCCCTATAAGGAAACATTTGGTATTCATTGACTGAGCAGTCAGTACTGCTTTCATTTGAAATTTATTAAATATTTCTCTTAAAAAAGTTTTTCAGGAAAATATTTCTTTCAAGGCTTGTTTTCATACTGTATCAAATATGATACGAAAGGCCCTAAAGGGTTAACGCGTGACGAGAATATACAGTACATTAGTGCTATATTAATGTTTAAATGCTACAGACACCTTCCTTAAACGCAGTATCACCATCATATGTCAAGCCACAAAATATCTAGGATATATCATACAATATTGAGCAAGACAATCTCATGAGTAACTGTCAAAATAGAGACATCGATTCTCAGTGGAAGCACCATTAGTGTGGCCTTGTGTCTGTCAAGATTAAGCATAGTGAATTGTGGCTTGTCAGAGTGTACAGTAAGTTCACTCTTTCCTTTAATTGCTGATTGACATAACCTTATGTTGCAGATCTAGTATCACCATCTCGCCTTTCAGCGTTTTTTTTTTTATGTGTAGTCATTTGCATACGCGACAGGTTAACGCATGCATTTCAGCCATGTCATTCTTGCTCTCTCACACATACGCACATTTTTTTAAAATTAGTTTTTCAGATTCATGCATTTATTTTCATTTATAAAGCGTTTATCGTTTTTGCAAGTCAATAAACATTAATAATTTTAGCCATTAATCTTGTTCACAAGTCAGTAAACACAGAATTTATTGTCATTTAAAGAGAGACTACATTTTGGTGGGGAACCCTGATTTATATATACACTACCGGCCATAATTATTAGGCCACCCCAGTGTTTTAAGAAAATGATGTATTTCATACTATTTTTAGTATTTGTTGCCAAGTGAATAATTGTAAATGAAAATAGAATGGTTCTTTTGTTAATATTTCAGAATAACATGTGCATCAAATGAATTTATAAATATTTAATAATTACCTATATTGCGGTTTCATCAACGAAAGAATAAAGAAAATTCAGGTTGAGTTCATCTTTGCTTCTATGCCTTGTAAAATTTTGCAAAATAATAATAACAAAAGAACCATTTTATTTTCATTTGGCAATCAATACTATAAATAGTATGAATACATCATTTCTTAAAAAAAACAAAAAAAACAGGGGTGGCCTAATAATTATGGCCGGTAGTGTGTGTGTATATATATATATATATATATATATATATATTAGAAAAATTAATAATGAAGAGGAAAAACTGTGTGACACGTTTCAGCCTTCAGGACTTCGAAGGAAAGTGTCGTACATATGTATACATGCGCAGAAACCGAAATTTAGTCTAGCGAATTGGATTTAGTTTCTTTTTGTATATAATTTTCATGCCTTATTATTTTTTAACCCCCCTTGGTCATTAATTTTCTTTACATTGATCTGGTATATAAAGATATATAATTTTCTGATGTAGTGTATCGAGGCAGAGATAATTTTCTAAACATATGCTGTTAAATATAAGAGACAACGAATGCCTTATGTTTAATCAGGAACCGTTCTAAACATCGTATTTTGGCTTTAATTTCAGGTGAAAATAAAGACAAAAATTCTCCAACATTTGGATAATTTTTTATTAAGTTGGTTCTTAGCTTTCTGCTCACATGAGCCATTTTAAGAGAAGTTACAGGGACATTAACATAAAAAACATCCACCATCAGCGACGATTTTATCTTGTGTTGACAAAACTTTGGTAAGCAACGATAACAGTTACCAAATAGCAAATGCAGTTCGTAAATTCTTAATGCGGTTCTATGACGTCACACCGTGTGAGAGCTCGAAATGTTTTATATATATATATATATATATATATATATATACACACACACATACATACATACACTAAGAGTTTAGCCCGGTTTCACTCGGCTAGTTTAAGGAATTATAAGAATAAAAAACATTAATTTACATAGCAAATACTTACACAACGTCCACCCTTGTCACCTTTATAGATATAGATAACAATGTAGAATGTGTCTATTGGATTAAGGTGGGTGGGGGAGGGGCAACATAAATAGATATAGATAATATAAAGTGGGGTGATCGATTCTATATTATAATCAATACATAAACTGATACCTGACTTTGTGGGTTGATAATATATATTTTTCTACCCTTAATTTTGGCTTTCTGAAAGATTTCAAGGTGTCGTTAGCGTTGTAAAATTTTGATCTACATCTGAGCGCAACTCCCGTCGAGCTAGACCGTAAAATGCAGACGCTAAGTCGAATTTATCAAACAAACAAATACTTACACAACGTCCACCCTCGTCACTGTTTTTATATATATCTTACGTCTATACTACGACTGAGTTTCAGG
>JBBBDQ010000941.1:7695000-7842500 GCA_037127315.1 Ascarosepion bandense
AATTTCAGATTTTTTGTGGTGGAGAAGGGAGATAATTATTTAATGATACAAGTCTTAATTAATCCGTAGCTGAGCGAGAAGAGGTAAATTCGCATATTTCCTAGTTATACCTGCGAATAATTAAATATAATGAACCCAACTGGAATTGGAACACTGCTCTCCGATGAAAAATTCCGAGACATTATCAGTTAAACCACCCGCACATTAAAGCTTACAGCACCTAGTTTTCTCAAGCGGTTACCCATTTAGATACTTTCCAGACTAGACATTGCTTAACTTAGGTGATCCTATGGGAAGCGCTATTTAAAGTGATATGACCGTAAGCCTCATTGGAAACAAGAGACAAAGGATACCGCTCACATCCTGAAGGGACAAAACACAAAGATCTCTATAAGACTGATAACGGTTAATTTGTTTATTTTTATTTTTTTTAGAAAAATGTTCTGTTCAAACGTACGTTCTGTTACGTTCTTTTCAAATCTCTTTTTACAAAATATACACTTCCCTTTAGTATCAGTCAGTAAATTAAGTGACTCATGTGATACCCGCTTGGGTATCTTTCGTTCCATGTCTGACTAAGCAGAAGATTTTTTTGCAGTATATTCCCATTTCTTTCTGTGGTAAACTTGTTACCTACCAAAGCTATTTGTCCTGTTATTTAACCCATAGCTGAGAAGGAGGAGAAGAGATGAATTAATACTTCCCCGCAAGATATTTGTGCGTAAGTGACTGCAACGAATTCAACTGGAATTCGAACTCGGTTCTCCGATTTTCTTATTCCAAGCCGAATATTCACACAAAGCATCTTTCAGCATCACGCCAACAAAATAAACAAAAAGGTAACGTCAACATTTCCATGGTACATTAAACGTGTGAATAAATACTTTGCATATTATATGAATTAAATGAAATATCTTTATTCATTATCTGTCTTTTAGAGAAACCATGCAAAATTATAAATTCTGAAACCTCCCTAGAAGGGTGCGTTTTGAACCTCCTCACAAAAGAGTTTGTGCTGTTCCATTTTTAATAATGTCATGACACCATTTTTACGTCTTCCATTCAAAGAAATATACAAAGGGTGTTCACAATCCTCTATCATAATAAAAACCGTCGTATATTATATATATATATATATATATATATATATATATATATATATAGCGGGGCTATGACGGCAATATATATATATATATATATATATATATTGATAAGCTGTCTAAAATGACGGCAGCATATATATTGATGTACCTGTTATTGAGTATCTTACAATACAACATAAGAAAAAATAATCCAAACCTTGAGTGAGACAGAAGGGTTATTTGTGTGTTTGTGTGTAATAATATATATATATATATATATTATTCTTCACAACCCGACGACATAATTATTGCAAAAAATAAAATAAGGCATTGTTAAAGAAACGCTTCAAGAGGTTTAATAACTGACTGGTAGTAAAGAGAATACACTGAGCCAACGCTGCCTCGCTACTGTCTCTCTCCATGAGCATGACAAGAGAGAAGATTTATATATAAATTTATTTTATATATAAATGGTCTTTATTATAATAGTCACGATATGTCCCTCCTGTCACGTTCAGGGATTTGTATTATTACTTTGTTCTTATGTTTTAATGTAAGATACTCAATAGTGTGTATGTAAGTGTGTGTAATATATTTTGCAGTCACAACAATTCTGATATTAATTAAATAAATTAGTATTTATTAACATAAATGATTTTATTATCCACTCAATAAAAATTTTTATTATTAAGATTTATTAGAGTTTCAATTACATACATACATACATACATACATGCATACATTCATACATACATAAATGAATTGCACGCTTAACAAAGGAGTGAAAACTATGGAACTAAAGTTCGAGTGGTCGATTTGTTAGAAAGGAAACTCAAGTGCTACCGATTTAAAGAGACGATCCCAGCACCATTGGAAAGGGCTTGGAAACAATTCTACGTAACTCAAGCCCAGTGAGTGAATTTGGGTGGACGGAAATGTTTGAAAGCCATCGATGGTTGTGCTGGCACGAATTCATAAGTCATCATGGCCGAAGGTTTAAGAGTACTGGTATTGTTCAAAAAGGCAGTTGATTATGCTATCTTTCGCAAAAGCTATAAGGTCGGCTCAGTTGCAGTATAAACCGCAGGTGGGCCTTGAACCAAACAAAAATGTACTTGCCACCCCACCGGAAGACTGTGGTGCTCGGAAACGAGTAAATTTACTAGACGAAAAGCTTGCTAAATATTACAGCATGTTGAAATGCCTAATACGCATACAAATTAGTGTGTGTGAGGGAAAAGGAGGGAGAGAGAGAGAAAGGAGGGAGAGAGAGAGAAAGGGAAAGAGAGAGATAAAAAGAGAGAGATAAAAATAGAGAGAGAGAGAGAGAAAGAGAGAGAAAAAGAGAGAGAAAACCAGAGAGAAAAAGAGAGAGAAAACCAAAGAAAGAGAAGGATTCGAATCCGACGTAACGGTAAATATTCAAAATAATTTCGCAGACGTTTTGCCGATAAATCGACGTAATCAGAAAACAAATTTTGAGAAATAAAATTATTTTGTTCTCATGACAACAGTTCACCGGCGAAATATAAAAAGTAGACGTGTTACAAATTGTCTTATTTATAAATTGAAATGCGTTTGTCAGTCCATCATAAACCACTGTCAGACATTTGACATTTTTCTTGAACCCAGAAAGTTTTAAAATATAAAATATATACTCCTCCATAAGAAAATTGAGTTGGTTATATTTTCTGTAATATAAGCTTATCTTTCACGGTTTAATTGTACCAGAGAATGGGTATGTCTTACTTCCTTTGTTGAAAGGAATATATATCTTATTCCTCTTCTCACGTGGGTCAGTAAATAAATATTAAGATGGATCAATATGTAACGATAAGGTGGAACGAAAACAAATGAAATGAATGAATCTATGTTCACAAAGAGACATTTATAACACACACACACACACACATTATATATATATATATATATATATATATATAAACAAGTGTCCACACGTGGAGAATTACATATGTTCAACGTAAAGCAAAGTATCGGAAGGTACAAAAAAAAAAGAAGTGGGGTCAGACATTGAAGATACCTCTATTTGGCCATAACTCCAGATTTGGAGGGGCCGAATTCATCTGTCTCCCAAAGACTTCATCTCTGTTTCCATGGGAGAGCAGGAGATTTACATTCCAGCGGTAAGCAGGTTCTGCCTAAGCCCAAAGGGCCGGACAGAAGAGCAACAACCTTCTTCGGTTGTTGTTAGCTGAAAGAATGGGCCTAGCGCTTGGGTCCCTATCCAAAGTGACGTCATGAGCTGTTGTCATGTAACTGCGTGACTATCTCGACCAAAGAGAGATAAGCACTCTTTGTACCCCTACAACAGTATCAATTAACGTTTGAAACCGTACACTCTAAAATTAATTTCTCGTATAGTTTTATGCCCGGATAAGAAAAGTATTTGTGTTTTGAAAACAAAGCAATAACAGAATTTTCCTTCACATTTTCTACTTTTCATTCAACTAAAATCTTACCAGAAAAAAGATTATTTTATTTTTTTGTTTATTGTAAAAATCAATATATATTTTTTACTCATTTACTAAAATCACCAACAACCACCCATATTTTTATCCGAATCGGTGTTGCCGGAACTGACATTCGATGCATTCAGTCAGTTAAATGCCATGCGTGATACACGCTTTGGGTGATCATGTCTCGAAAAAGATATGACTGGGCAGAAGATTATCCCGCAGTAGGTTTCCATTGCTTTCAGCGGTAGCCTGGTTGGCAGCCAAGGCTATAAAACCCAATCTGTCCTATTATTTAACTCATAACTGGAGGGAAGAGACGGATTAATACAGTTCCCAAGGGTATTTGTGCATAAGTGAATGCAACGAATTCAACTGGAATTTGAACTCAAATATATTTCTTATTTATGCATGTCATTTCTTGCATCTTCTTGTAAAAAGTCTTGTCGATTTAACTTAATTAGGATTTGTTTCATTAACCAAACCAGGTCAACATTAATTAATAGTAACGTTTTTATTTTATTGTCATTATAACCAGTCCTGAAATCTTACAAAATGTTGACATATATATTTAAGAATAATTGTCAAAATTAGAGATCGCTGTCTAATAAAAGAAAATTAATACTAATCATCGGGAAGAGATTGCTGAGGTTTCTGGGACACGTAATTAGGAAAGACTAGCAGTATAGCCCGGTGTTGTTCGGGTGTAATGAAAACTTTAAAACTAATCCATGGACCTGGAGCTCAGATTCAACCTAAAGAATATTTGCGTGAAGTTTGGTGAGAATCGGATAAAAATTGTGGATTTGTATAAAGGACAATACAGACTTCTGTAGACTTTCTCGAGACTGAAGCGCTGTAACCGATAACGTACTTGTTAGCCAAATTCGAATTCTAGTTGAGTTTACTTACGCGTAAAAACCCATAAGAAAGGTATTAATCGGTCTCTTCCCTCCAGCAATTAGTTAAATAATAGAGATTGGGTTATACAGCCTTGGTTGGCAACCAGTCTTCCGCAGAAAATAATGGCAACCTACTGCAGAAGAATCTTTTGCCCAGTCAGTCATGTCTCGAAAGAGACAATCGTCAAAGCGTGTATCATGTATGGCACTTAACTGACTAACTGGTATAAAACTGTGTACAGGGTGCGATTGATAAATTGTTGACATTTTATACTTTTAGTTTTACGCATGCGCATTGTTTTGTTTTTACCTTGTCACCTGCAACCGTAGCAGGGTGGGTTGAACTTGTTTGTGAGAAAAAGATCACCATGACGGAAACGTCATGCAGTACTGCTTGGCATTCGCGCCGGAATCTCCAATACTAACATTCCCGAGTGTCTGAGTGTCAATCTGAGGACAGTGCAGAGAATGCTGTGTCTCCAAAAATGTACCAAGAGTGATGAAAACCAAATATTTAGTCAACATTATGGTGTTTGGAGTGATCACCAATGATGGCGACGTTATGCCTACACATCCCGCATAACCTCAGACTGAACACGGTGTTCTACATAAAATTCCTTGAGGAAATAATGCTGCTCTGGGTAAAGGGTGTGGCTGCTGGAAGACATTATGCTTCACAACAGGACTCTTCACGATACCAAACAAGTTGTAGAACTTCGCTTTTAGACAATTTCTACATCACCCGTTACATATGGCCGCCTAACTCCTATACAGCAATCCCCTTGATTACTATGTATAGGGCAGAGTTGAGCGAGAGACCAACAAAACTTGTAACACTAAAGATGAACTGAAGGCAAGGGTTATGGCAGGATTCATTAACTTAAACAAGAAGACCGCCCAGAAGAGATTTCAATGACGCCTGGAGGTCGTAGTTGGAGCAAATGGCGATATTTCTGCGTAATTTTGAGAAATATAACATCACTCAAGAAATCCCGGGCCTAACTAATAAAACAACTACTTTTAGACAAAATTCGACTTTATTCATCACCATAGTGTATCAGCTTAGAAGGAGACTGATTCCAACGGTTCTTTAACAATTCGATGTCTTTTTGTAGAAAAATACGCTTCAGTTTGATATCACTTCTTCATTGTAGCCAAATCTATTTCCCCAGAGCGTTCTTTTGAGGTCTGCAAACAGCAAGTAGCCACTGGGGGAAAGATCTGGAGATCAGGGTGGATGCGGAAGCAATTCGAAGTGCAATTCCTGTAGATTTGCCATCGTTGCAATCGACTTGTGACGCGGTGCCTTGTCTTGGTGTAAGATCACTTTTTTCTTCATTTGTGGCCGTTTTTTGGTGTTTTCTCGCTTCAAACGCACCAATAATACGATATAATATTCGCTAGTTCTTCGTTTCTCAAGGTAATCAATGAACAAAATATCTTGCGCATCCCAAAATACGGAGACCAAAACCTTGCCCGATTTTTGCGTCTTTGTTCGCTTTGGACAGCTTTCAATTGCTGCTGTTTACTCAACTGACCGGTGTTTTGACTCTAGAGTGAAGTGGTGGATCCACGTTTGATCCATTTTTACATATTTACGCAGAACCTCCTCGTTGCGTTAAAACGGTTGCAAACAACACTGAATCGTCGATGCGTTGCTGTTTGTGATCGACTGTGAGCAAACGCAGCACCCACTTTTAACATAGCTTTCTCATTGACAAATGTTCATGCAAAATGGTGAATAAACTGCCTTCTGATATGTTCAGCTCCTCTGCTATTTCAAGCAACTTCAATTTACAATCGGCCAAAACGGGTTTGTGGATTTTTTAAATTTTTTGTATTTTCTGAGACAAGTGCCAATTTGGGTGACCTGAACGTTTAGCATCATTTGTGTCTGTACTACCATGTTTATCGTCAGCATACCACCTCTCAAACGTTCTTTCCGACAGAGCAGAATCCGAATAACACTTATCAAGCCATTGCTTTTCCTGAACAGTATTTTCCCATTAGAACGCAATGCTTTATCAACACACGAAATTTAGATTTTTCAATGGTTTTGAAAATTTGCAACAGTAGCTTCACTTAAATAACTGTAATTTGTAAACTAATAATCCGATTGGGCCCAAATGTTGTCACGTGCCGCCTGAACATTAGTACTTCATAAAAATATGATTTTTTTTTTTAATTAATGGCGCTATGTATGTGTCAGGCTCGGGATTTATTGAGTTAAAATGAGATGTTAGTGTTATTTTCCTTTTGACCTAATTTAGACAATTTATCCGTCGCAACCTGCATATTGTACACTGCGTTGACTGATCGGTTAAACTTTGCATTAGGTTTTGTAATGTTCCTTAATCACTAATTTTCGTGGGCTGCCTGTGACTATCAAGTATTCGTATATTTCTGATATGGTCTTTGTTATTTTGCTCGAGAAAATCACAGAGTAGTTATCGCTTTAGAGATGCTGCAGCCAGAAACATGATGCTGCAGTGTTAAATGGTGTTAAATTCTGTGCACATACCATAAATGCCACACCTACAATACCTCTTTACTTCTGACGTTACCCTCCATCTCGACATGTGTGATATCGTCTCGAATTATTTGCCACTTATTTTTATATATAAAATAAAATAAAATAAAATGTAAGCTTATTCGTTTTAGACGTTTTTCTTTCTCTATACGTGAAAATTTGCACTTGCACATGTTAGAATAAATTCATATTTTAACTTTTTATTGGTTGGAGAAAAACTGTAAACAGTGTCATTAACATCAGATGATTATTTATTCTTCAGATTTCCGGAGAATTTAATGTTTTTTTCCATTAGTGTAGTCATCTGAAAGCCTTCAACTGATAAGGAGCCTGGAACCTACGAAATATTCACTGCTATTAAATGTTACACGCCCTCAAGGAGCAGGAAATGCTGGATAGTAAATATGTCAACAAATATTTCAAATCTGCCATTTATTCGCCCAGTCGTAATTATAGGATCAAATCGACAAAACAAATGCAATTTAAAACATTCTTTGTAGTTTATAGATGGTGCGATAAATATTTACATCCTTTAGAAATAACAGCGATATTACCCAGCTATGGGTAAAATAGGATAAACTGTATCCTATAGCCTTGGATGGAAACTAATCTATGAGAAAGAACCTGAATTCAAAACCACGTACTGCTTTGTAGCTCTTGCCTCTTTAGGAAAAAGCTAAACGGTATCTTCAAAACCGAATCCACCTCAGAGAAAAGTTGGAGTAACATCAATATCCCCGGTGCAAAAGCAAACGGTATAACATTACATTATTCTGGTTTGAATGTCACCATGAGTTACAATTGTAAGACAGGAAAACAATAGCGTAAAATCCGCTAACGAAATAAAAATGATGAGGACTATTATCGGAATTTTAATGGAACATTATCATTTATTTACATTAATTCTGGCGATTGTCCTCATCTTTGCTACCATGTTTATGACTATTCGGCCGTTGTAAGCTCCAGCCTTCTTCAGGTGCTAATTTCGAATCGAACCCTTTAGGATGTATCATACATCCCATACGCGACCTATGATTTATCATATATCCCATACGCGACCTAGGTTTCTATCATATTTGGTGTCTTCTGGCTATTGTTCTCATCTTGCTACCATGTTTATGACTATTGGGCCGTTGTACGCTCCAGCCTTCTTCGGGTGCTAAGAATTTCGAATCGAACTTTTTATTACGATCACTGGGATGTATCATACACATTTGAAAAACAAAAATAAAAATGATTGCTCCACGAGTAACTGAGTGTAGGCGATGTTCTAAAACTGACAATAGCCATCAGTTGCTCTATACAAACGTTCTATGATCAAATCTCCGTTATGTTGTGGCTCAGTGGATATCGACTCGGAACGACAAATTGGGGTGCCGAGTTCGAATTTCAGTTTAATTCCTTGCATTCACTTATGCACAAATACCCTTGGGAAAGGTATTAATCAGTCTCTTCCCTCCATTTATGGGTTAAATAATAGGACAGATTGGATTCTATAACCTTGGCAGGCAACCAGTCTACCGCAGAAAGCAATGGTAACCTACTACGGGATAATCTTTTGCCGAGTCATGTCACTTTCGAGACATGATCGCCCAAAGCGTGCATCACATATGGCACTTAACTGACATGTTGATATCTTTCAACCGTTTGTTACTGCCGTGTTCAAAGAACACATCACATTTGCTTTCATAAGTCATCTATGTTAAAATTTGAACAAAATTACTTTCTTTTAGAAAATGAATCAGCGACAGGACATATGCAGTATTTAAAGAGGTAGCGAGACAGCGACAACCATTGGGACGCACATAGTCACAACAATCATGTGATTCGGTCTAGAAAATGGAAAACTCCGCCTTTAACTATTTCAGCCTTGTTTTCAAAAGATGCCTTTTGCTTTTGACGTGTGGAATATTAAGAAAGTAACCTATACAAAGTTGTACGACAGAGCTTCGCAGATTAGTGTCAAAACCATTTTCTGCAATCATCAGCACAAAAACAAGGCTTCATCTCTTTATCAAGTAAATATTTAATTGGATTATTTCTTTTTATGCGCATTTAGCTTGGCTTACAAAGCTTAGGTCACAAAACAATATTTTTGAAAGTGTCACCCCCCAATACAAAAATATTTGAGAGGTTGAACACTGTCAAAATATTCTCCATTAATAATAATTATTACACAATTACAAAATCTATGCTCGTTGAGTAATGCGCGCGCACACATATATATATATATATATATATATGTATATATATATATATGTATATATATATATATATTGTTTAATTCCTTAGTTTTTGGTCATAAGATTAGACCAGTGCACATTTGTATTAAAAAGTGTTCAATACAATTATATTGTAGAACTTTTGAATATTTTCTATTTGTAAACGACCTAGGTTTCTACCATATTTGGTGTCTTCAGGCGATTAAGGCACCTAGGTCGCGTAATAACTCGTTTAGAAATGGAATATATATATATATATATATATATATATATGTGTGTGTGTGTGTGTGTGTGTGTAAGTTTGGTTAAAAATATGTAAAAGGGATACTAATAAAATACAAAATTATGGAGACGTTTCGATTCTTCAGGAACGTTTACAGTTTGCTTCGATAAAATGAATGAAACCCGTCGACCTAAACGGTTACCTTTTTATCATTTCGTGTGTGTTTGTGATCGTTAGACCTGACGATCGTATTTAAGTATGAACCAGATTGTCACCTCTGGATGTTGATTTCAATGACCACTTTTATATTTATATACGCTCTATCTCTGATATCGATCACTTTAACACATACATATAGCATATCTTAAAACTATATTTTATCATATATATATATATATATATATATATATATATGTGTGTGTGTGTGTGTGTGAGTGTGATGGATGATTGTTTGAATTACGCAAAAAAATGAAAATAACTGACATCTCATTCTAACAGATATATTTACCAAAACTGCGCAAACATTGAAATACTAAACAGAAAATATATTCAATAAAAATCGCCATTGGCTTCAAACGCTGCCTCCGTGTGATTTCGGAATCTCTTGCAACTCTTTTGGACGGTCTCCTTGATTAGGTTGGTGAATAATATAAATTTTGTCTTCAGTTCATCTTTGGTAACTGCGACCCACGCATGACCAAGTGGGTTGCAGTCCGGGAAGTTAGGTGACCAGAATTCTACACAGAAATTGCCTGACCGCCATGACTGGCATGGAGCAAAGTCCTGTTGCCAGAGAGAGGGTCTTCCAGTAGCCACCTTCTCAGAGCAGCATTATCTCCTCAAGGCACTTGATGTAAGCTTCTGTATTGTGGGAGTTCCCGTGGGGAGATGAATGGAGGCATAACGTATACATCAGTAGCGATCACTCCAAACAACATGATGTTGACTGGATATATCATCCAACTCTCCCCGAATCCTCTATTCTCTCCACTGATTGGAACCTAAACGCTCTGAAATGTTCATGTTGGAGATTTTGGCGTGAATAACAAGCACTACAACTTGTAGTTCTCAAATTTCTGGCGGAATGAATTGCGCCATGGAGCTCTTTTTTCTTACATACATTGCGCAACTAACTTTACCATACAAAAACCGCTCATGTGCAAAATTTAAAAGATACAAAGGTGACAATTTGTTCATCGCACAGAGAGAGAAAGAGAGAGAGAGAGAGAGAGAGAGAGAGAGAGAGAGAGAGAGAGAGAGAGAGAGAGAGAGAGAGAGAGAGAGAGAGAGAGAGAGAGAGAGAGAGAGAGAGAGAGAGAGAGAGAGAGAGAGAGAGAGAGAGAGAGAGAGAGAGAGAGAGAAAGAAAGAAAGAAAGAAAGAGAGAGAGAGAAAGAGAGAGAGAGAGAGAGAGAGAGAGAGAGAGAGAGAGAAAAAGAAAGAAAGAAAAAGAAAGAAAGAGAGAGAGAGAGAGAGAGAGAAAAGAGCGAGAGAGAAATATTAAAATATTAAAAGTAGCCTCCTTGGGTAATACCTCTCTGATTGTCATTGATTGGCATCTGCAACGATTCAAAAAGGTTGAATTGCCAACTGAACAATTAGACTATATATATATATATATATATATATTGTGGTTACTTTCGTTCGATTGGGCGTACGGATAAACATCTTTTAGTTTTCTGTCCGAACTCTGGACTCTAAGGACTAACATCAACCTTTGCTGCCTTCGGTTAAGAGAGGACCCAAAATATATGTAAAGATGTCTCACCTTTGGTATGTTTATTTACGGTTTATATTTCTTCTCGTACGGCTTCTTGTGTATCACGTTGATGTTACAAATCCAGTATCATAGTCTCAATTTGCGAAAAGGAAACATTTCAATAAGTAAGCTTTCCTCGCGGAGGATGCACATCAAAACGTCTAAAATTTCCGTCGCGTGATTTCGTAGCTATCTCTTTCGTTGAATAACACTGATTATTCTCAGCTGATATGACTTGATTGCAATCGGTCTGAATTTGGTAATCCGCTACTCAAACATAATTCAATGAAAATGTATGTTTTTTAAGTGCACACTCAAGGTAAAGAGTTGAATGTGTATGTTGTAAAATCGCAGAGAATTAATCTTTTTCAGGTTATTTAAAGCCAGAAAGTATTTTAGATTCTAAAAAATTATTTTTTGGAGATAATATTTTCGCGATAAAAATTTTACTAATTATTCCATAACTGAGGAGAAAACTGCGCGTATGTGAATATAACGAAACTGTAACGAAAGACATGACTTACATCGGAATTCAAAACGAGCACAAACATGTCTTGCCTGTAAGATAATAACAAAAAGAAAAATGGCCGCTATTGAAGACACAATTTATGCGTGCCTATCTCGCCCAAAACAAGACGATATTTGCACACATGCAAATTTTGGCCGTCTTGGAATGGCATAGAAAGCTGGTGCCAGAGCTGCTGTGAGCGAGGAATTTTGCGGATTGACTGTCAGACTGACAAAGAGGAAGTAAGAGCGGCTTAGTTGGTGTCTGTTTCACAACTGCCCAGTGTAACGGGCCGAGAAAGGAAAACCTGAAATCCATTTCTATGAGGCGACCAAAGAAAAAGACAGAAAGAAAGAAAGAAAAACAGCTGGCCTGCACTACTCCCCCCCCATCATCTATTTTTATGCTACAGAAACCAACTGAAAATGGAATTTAGCTCTCCAATTAACAATTCCGCACATTACACCACCGGCACCTCCAAGTTTACAGCACCTGGTATTCCCAAGCGGTCACCCATCGAGGTACTGACCAGGCTCGATATTCTAAGAGCGTAGGAGAAGGAATCAAGGATTGTTTATTATAAATATATGTAGGATAGATAATGAGGGACACTCAACTTGATGTTACGATTGTAGCGATCAGGGAAGCATCCTCTTTAGGAGACCGTTCCCCAATACAGCAGTTCTAGAGAAAAATTGTTTTTGTGAAAATTGTCCCTTGCCAATAGAATACGAAGGGAGTGAAGGGGAGGCAACTCCGTGGGCGTGGCATGACAGGCACTAGCTGTGAAGGTTTGGACTGGTGGAACAAAGAAATAATGTTCACCGGAACATCTTCCAGTAAAATAGCGAGAAGCTATTTACATTATTCGGACTATTGTCCTCATATTGTTATGTGATGTCAGTCCTTCAATATGACAGTGAATGCTGGACAATATCATCAAAGATGAAGGAAAAACTTGAAGTAACTGAAATGTGGTTCTACAGAAGGACGTTGCGAATATCCTGGATCAAGCATGTCAGTAATGATGAGGTTCTGGAAAGGATAGAAACGAAAAGGAAATTAATACTGAGCACCAGGAAGAGACAGCTGATGTTCCTGAGACATGCAATGAGGAAGGAGGGCTTGGAGAACCTAATACTAACAGGCCAGATAGAGGGGAAAAAGAGACAGGAAAGCAGTGGATAACATATTTGAAGGAATTGATGAGGTAGATGACGGAACGAGGGTTGCGTTGTGTAACAGGAGAAAGCGTGCTAAGAGCCACCAGGGATAGGGAGACGTGGACAGCCATGATCGCCTACGTCCTGAAAGAACAGGACACGAAGAAGTCCTCATCTTTGTTGCCATTTGTACGACGTCTCGGCCGTTGTACGCCTGGGGTATATGAATTCCATTCCTTGCGTAGTCGTGCCTCTTTTGGTAGTCATGAATTATCTCCCTCGAACCCTGTAAGTTACTTGTTTACCACTGCCGTAGCCTGGTATTGAACTCACAACTCTTTGGGTCAAGTCACAGGAACTAACCAACGTCTACATCCCAGAAATATAGACAAATACTAGCGAGAAACTCAGCGTCTTGTCGGTGGAGTTTAAGGTTGAAAACAATTCATTTTTCACAAGGCCGGGAAGATGCTTCATGAATTGGTCGAAACTAAAAAGTGTGGATTGGACAGCCCCGGATGTGGCAGCGATTCTCCATTTTTGGTTTGATCTGTCTCTTGTAGAGAGAGCATAAGAGTCAGGTACTTCTAAAATTCGCAAACCACTTTTGACTCGTTCGAGCATTTACAATACCTTCTCCGTAAATTGCAAAATTCTTGTACTTTTTATTTAAAAAAAAAAAATGAAAATAAGCCTAATACTCTTAATTTCTTTTTTTTTTTTTTTCAATATTAAAATTTTAAAAATATACAATTAGAGAGGATTTTTAACACGGACTTCGAGAGAAAAACAAACCCCCCAAAAAACAAAAAAACTAAACACTCCTAGTCCCATCAAAGACAAAAGGAACTTGCCAACGTAATATTTCTTTAATTTTTAATTTACTTAAGTAGACAGGACATTAAGTCTTGAGGAGTGACAGGTGAATGCGATAGACCGCAACATAAAAAAAAACCTACATTTAAAAAAAAAAAAAGCAGGCACACAGATCACATTGACACGATAAACGGATTAAACTGTGTTATATGGTAACATTACTAAGAGCAAGAATCCCAAAAGCAATGTCTTCGAGTTGGAAAATTTCGTTATTAAAGAATTAGGTTAGAAATGTTATACTGTTTTGTAATCTTACACCATTAAATATTTTTCTGTTTAAATGCATATTTCATTACAATCTGGGAAAGCAGTTATGTTCGTTTACTGTACAACAACAAATAAGTTCAGAACAGACTGACGCTTTTATTTTTCTTTATATTGTTTTTTTTTTATTATATATTATTCTTTGTTCATCCTTTTTTTTTTAATCTCATGCACGTTTCAACCCATACCGGCATATTCTTTTATTAGATTTTAGCATGAGAGTTTTTAACTATGTGTTTAAATTGACAAGGCGCAAGAGAAGATTGAAGAGCAAAAAATGACCTTTTATAGAAAATTCTCATTCATATTTGATATAAGTTAGGCGTTCATCTGATCGGCCACGAATGCAAGTTTCCCTACGCGCTATTGTACGCGTGCAATTATTATTATATAAATAAAAACCATCGAAAAAAGTTAACATATCTGAATAAAAAAGTTTTTAAAAGGCAAGTATATATTTTATTTACAATGCTCGATATCAAAGGATAGATCATTAATAGTAATAAACGAGTGTCTGTTATTAAAAATGACGGTAAAATATTTAAGAGGAATATATATATATATATATATATATATATATATATATATATATAAATACATGTTTCATTAAATATAGAAAAGTTTTGTCTATTTTACGTAAGTTTTTTTCTTTCATATTCTCTGATAAGCTTAATAGCATTATCATTAAATGAAGAAATAAAATTACAATATTGATGCATAATTTTTTTAATAATCCAATCTAAGCTTTCGGAGATGTCAAATTACATTATATAATATAAGCACGAACAAACCCTAATGACAAACTGTTTTTGTTTACATGAAAGATTTCCAAGCAACAGCAAACTCGTGCATTTAAGACGCTAGAAGCGAATATCGCCTCACAGCTCGTGTCGTCACACATGACCAAGCTAGAGTGAAAACAAAAAATATTAAGTATGGAAGCCATTGTAATAAACCAATGGCTTCTGTTATTAATTATAGGCATTTAAGAATATTTGTGGAGATTTCATAATTTATCTTGTTCAGGTTAGGTTTCAACTGTTTCATGTATATAGCTTCGAGAATTTTTAGTTTTTGTTTAGTACCTTTGTGTAATGTATTCAGTTTTTTTTATAATTTTAAACGGGTGTTGAGCTTCATATTTATTGGTAATTTCCTCCAGTTGGTTCGGGGTAGTTATATCTTTCCGTTTATTGTAGATTTCCTGTTTTTATCTATTAAGGGTGTTCAATTTTTCTTTGGCTATTTTAATTTGCCTTTTCACAAGGCTTACATTTATAAGTCCAAGTGTTGATAGTTTGGTGGGCTGCTGGATCATGTAATTATATATATATATATGCTACAAAGGTACGTTTGTTTCGACATTGAAACTTCAATGTCGAAACATCGAAACATATATATATATATATATATATATATATATATATATATTTCGACATTGAAGTTTCAATGTCGAAACAAACGTACCTTTGTAGCATATATACATAGAATAATTATGTACATGTTCTAAAATATATATATATTTTAGAACATGTACATAATTATTCTATGTATATCTGCTACAAAGGTACGTTTGTTTCGACAATGAAACTTCAATGTCGAAACAAACATACCTTTGTAGTGGATATATATAGAATAATTCTGTACATGTTCTAAAATATAATCTATAATAAATATTCACAGCTTTATATATTATATATCGAGCACTGTTTTAAATTAATGTTTTGGACGTTGTAAGAATTCTTTCTTCGTTCTGTATTCACTAGGATATATATATATATATATATATATATATATATATATATATAACAAATTACTCTTTGACAATCATTGCAAAAAATAAATAAGTCACTGTTAAAGAGTAAACATGTGGTAAGAGCTTTCATAACTGAAAGTAAAAAGAATTCCTCGCTGTTGTCTCTCTCCATGAGTGCGACTGGAGGGATATATAATTTGAAAAAAGAAACAACGTCGTCTACCAATTCAAGTGCCCTTTAGGAGATTATATCTCCAACGGATTAAACAATATTTATGTTGGTCACACTACAAACTCGCTCTCACGACGCTTGACACTACATTTAAACGATAATTCTAACATCTTTAAACATCTAAAACAACATAGAAAATTCTGTGAAATCCTCGTCGAAAACACAACCATACTTAAACACGAAAACATTAAACAAAAACTAAAAATACTCGAAGCCATATACATAAAACAGTTGAAACCTAACCCGAACAAAATTAACTACGAAATCTTCACACACATTCTTAAATATCTATAATAGATAACAGAAGCGATTGATTATCCCAATGGCTTTCCATACTTAATACTTCTCGTCCCCGCTCTCTTGTGAAGCTGAAGTGCGACTTTTGCTTCCAGCATGCACGCACGTGTTCGCCAAGCCTCCACACAAACAAAATAGACAACTACTACTATGATCTTCCACGAACTGTTCGTTACAACCAACACTATTTTCATCTTTGATAATGGCTGATGTAAGCCGAAAGCTCAGAAAGGATTAAATAAAAACATGTATCAATATTGTGATTACATTTTCTCTTTCAACGATAATGCATTTAAGCTTATCAGATGATATGAAAAAATTTACATAAAATAAATCAACAAAACTTGCCTATATTATTTAATGAAACATGCATCAATGAAACAATGCTGCCTGAATACACACACACTATATATATATATATATATATATATATATATATAAACGATCTTTAATATAATGGAGAGGATAAATATGTTTACTCATTTCATCCCTGCCCGGAGTTTCGAGGAGAGTATCTGTACTCGTCAGTGGACTTGATTTTAAAATGTAATGTAATAGAAATCATATTTCATGGTAATTTTTCTGGTGATCTTTTCTCTTTGATACGTTGACATAATGAATTTAAGCATACTACTTGATTGGTGACCATTTGGGAATACCAGGTGCTGTAAACGTAAGGACCAAGAATGGTCTACCGGTCCTCCAGGTTTGGGGGTTGTGCACAGGACTAACTAACCCTGCCCCGTAAAAAACAGTTTGTTAAAGAAACAGCAACAAAAAGTTGCTGCCCTATGCACCATCTGGGTGTGACGGATAAATGATGATGATGACTTGATTGGCGGCAAGGTCTCATTATACAATTAAAATGGCTAGTTATAATAGTAAGGTTTATGTTAAGTCTTTTCTTGCACTTAACGCGTTGAAACTATCTTCCGAATTCTTGCTTCCCAGTCACTCAGTAGCACCAAGATAAAATTAAATTCTGCTTTGCTGATTTTCAAGCGTCCATCTCTTGCCGCTCAGACGTATAGTGCAATTAACACCGACATTTAGCCCCATTTCCTAAAAAAAAGAGTCAAATCAGTATCTTTTGTAGGATTCCACATAGCTAATGAGTGCCATAAAAAAAAAAACAACTATGGAAGCAAAAGAATTTTCTGAGCCAGTGCTTTTTATAGCTTTAAACAAGTTAGTTAAGTGTCATACGTGATACACGCTTGGACGATCATTTCTCGAAAGAGACATGACTAACTAAGCAGAAGATTTTTTTCCGTGGTAGGTTACCATTACTTTCTGCGGTAGATCGGTTGCCAACCAAGGGTATAGAACCCAATCTTTCCTGCTATTTAACCCATCGTCGGTGGAAGATGCGACGGATTAATACCTTTCCCAAGAGTATTTGAGCGTAAATGAATGCAAGAGACTCGACTGGAATTCGAACTCAGCTCTCCGATTTCTCATTCCGTGCTGATATCCACTGCACCACAACAACGCACATTCTTTAAACCAGATTAGGCTAAAATATCTTAAAATAGCCATCTGCCCTTATATAAGTATACACAGGCCAAAATTTAATGTGTTACACGATAACTCCGCACGCGCAGGAAAATAAAACCAACGAAGACTTATTCCTAGGTTACCCGCAAGGAACTATCTATCTAGAGATATATTTTACCACACCTTTCACGACTTGAGTGATATCGACTCAATATGAGTGTATCTAGTGAACCTCTGATAGTCAAGGGATTGAAGTAGGTAAGGTGATTTTTAGGAAGCTAGTTTCTAAAGTTGGTAAAGCCAAGTTTGTTCCTCACTGAGTTTAAGTAACTAAATGATAGACCCGAAACTCCTTGTGATTTGATATGTCGGCTTCATTCAAATTTGTAGCAAATCCACTGCCGCAGACGATGTGCAAAAGAATTTCCATTTTCTAAATATTCGGTAGTAGCCATATTTTCTGGAGTTCTGGTATCAAGTGAATTTCACTATTCCATAAAGGATTCGGATTATTATCTTTATCCTTGTTGTCAGTAACAATCCGTTCAACATGGTCACTTTCGTTGAAGTTCTGAGATGAAACGACTCTGATCATTATCTTTGTTGTTTCTGTCAATGCACCCCTCGACCTTTCTAAAGTTATGCTGTTTCTCGGACTCTATAGACTAGAAACAACATTCACTCGAAGAATGAATCGGTCAAAACATCTAATTGGCTGAAATAAACTACATTTGTACAAAATATTTTTGTGGATGAACCAACGTATTGAGAGACAAGCTACACTTGTTTACAGTTTCCTACATTTCTGGTTGATCAGCAATAAAGAAAGACATTCTTTTAAAGCCAATACGTCCTAATGCGATTATCTGTCTCATGAGGAACAGGCTTCATTCAACTGATTACCGTTATTATATGGATGTTAAAAAAAAAAAACAGCTCTTCATAAATTCGTCTATTGTGGATGCTACTTTTTTCTCCCTTCTTGGTAGGTTTCCCCACCCCCTTGTAGTTATTTTTGACGATCGTATGTCTTTGTCGCTTCAGTTTCTTCAATTCAGGTTTCTTTCTTGATTTGGTTCCGCTCTAGTTATTTTTCCTTTTTTTATGGAAAAAAAAATCTTGAGTCAACAAAAATGAAGGATACTCAAAATCCTATAGATTGAACATGTGAGTAACGTGGAAGTTTTTTTTTTGTGGAGGGGAACAAAACAATACCAAAGACCTCTTACAAGTTCCGATTAAGAAGTATCGAGATTGTTTCTATGGTAACGGAACTGAAGTACGTTAAGAGAAACCACTGGGTACATGTTGACCGAACTCTGTTGCGCATAGACGATAAGTAATGTCCTTTCTCGCTTCCCTTATTTATAGCAGTTCTTGGAAGGAAAGTGTGCAGAGTGTGGTAGTTTCACTTCATCCTGATAGTGACTTTAGTTTGTGCTACAGTTTTTTGCAGTTTTGTGCGACTTTTTACTCTTTGAAAGGAGTTCAAAAATCAAATCCCATGTGAAAGAAGATTTCAAGACATCGAGAAGATCCAAGAAAAGGCGACAAAGTAGCTGCTCGCTATTTAAAAAATGAGTTCCGATAGTGCTTCCATCAATGAAGCTGTATAAAGCATGTGATTTCCGTCGGGGATTACTTCGAAAGAGATTAAATACCAAATCAATATGTGTTGTAGTTTTTGTTTTTATTGCACTAGTCCCGATACTTTTTGATCAGACCGTGTATACTTCAAATCAAAGAAACTTTGGAGAATGTTATACACACATGTTAAATGCAAGAGCTAGAGAGGAAAGTAGCGAATAGCCTACATAACGAGCTCGTGTAAATGGTTAGCAAGACAGGAATTAGAAGATATAAAAAAGACACTCCCAGTGCTATAAAGACAATTGTAAAAAGCGATAATCGCCCTAAACGGACATTGCACATTAAAAAAAAATTATATCTCTCTCCATAACTTTCATACGGAAAACCACATTTAATCTAATCAATATCTATAATAGGAAAAGTGTGGTCATCACTAAAAAAAAAAAAAAAAAAGTAACCGGAAATGCCAAATACAAGTAAAAAAATAATAAACGTTTCCGTTACACCCAATAGTGTGTACGGCAGCGTTTTTGCTTCCGTAACAAACTGTTTTTTTATGGGGCAGCGTTGTTAGCCCTTCGCCCAATCCCCAAATCTGGAGAAAGGTGATTTTCTAAGTGTAGCTTAGACGTGACACACGGCCGAATGTAGTGGGTACCCAGTGAGGATCGAACTCACTACTCAGTTATACTGATTCTATCGAGACGAGCTTGCTAACCATTACACCACGCCGAGGTGCTCCTAAATACAAGTGGGGGATACTAAAATCAAACAGGTACAAAAATTTCAATACCTGGGAAGTGTTCCGGCAGAGAATGGTAAGTGCGACACAGAGATCCAAGAGCGAATTGGCATGGCGAAGGACGAATTCCAGAAGCTGAATAGATTATTAAAAGACAGAACAAGTTCAATAGAAACAAAGAAGAGAGTACTGGATTTTATGTGATGTCAGTTCTTCAATATGGCAGTGAATGTTGAACACTCTCATCGAAAATGAAGGAGAAACTGAAATGTGGTTCTACAGAAGGATGCTGAGAATATCATGGATCGAGCACGTGAGCAATGATGAAGTTTTGGAAAGGATGAAAACGAAAAGAAAATTAATACTGAGCATCAGGAAGATCCAACTAAAGTTCCTGGGACATGGAATCTGATACTAACAGGCCAGACAGATGGAAGGAGAAACAGTGGGAAACAGCGTGTAACGTAATTGACTGGCCTGGGCAGGTGGATGGCAGAACGGGGGTCGCGTGGTGTAACAGGAGAAAGCACGCTAAGAGCCACCAGATATAGGGAGACGTGGAAAGCCATGATCACCTACGTCCTAAAAGGACACGGCACATACAAAAAAAAGTGAAAATAAATAAATAAAAGAATGTGGGTGGCTCGCCCGGGCGACATTTCTACGGAGGTGGCTCTTTTGGTTATGCTGTATAAGCCTGTATTGAAATAAAAATCGTTTCAATGTCGGGTTACTATAGTGGGTTATCAGTTATAGTGAAGTGTATTAGTGTGCTGAAATATATTAATTGAATTTGACCTTGTTAGTAGATAGCCCACTATAAGGGGGGGGCATAAAACAAGAAAATCAAATTGTGTATAGAAACAACATATATATATATATATATATATATATATAAATATAAAATGTCTTTTGGTTGATACAAAGGTCGTTAAAAATGTTCATAGCAGTAACTGCCGAAAACGGTTTGCGCGTATGTATGTGTGAGCGTTTGTTTGTTAGGAGTGTCTTTGATGTCTCCGCTCAGTCCTGCGGGTAAGTGGCTCAATGAACAGTGAAGAAGATGAGAGACAAAGGAGAGGCAAGCATAATGCGATCGTTTGACGTGGTCAAGGGACGTATTAGTTATGCTCTTATATTCTCAACTGGCGTTACTTCCTTTGTCGGCCTTTTATTTCGTCTTTGGGGCTCCAAACTAGTCATTTGGGAATTCACACCCGGATTTAATTCTGGGCTTCCCATTAGATGATAAACAAAATTCACGTCGGCTCGCGAAAAGGGTCCGTAAAAGGAATTTGATATTTTTTTATTTTTGGTTTTCCACCGGAACATCTACATAGAGCCCAGATGCGCAAATACCAGTTTTGATGATTTGCTATCTGGACCTCTGAGGGCAAACATCCGGTCCCTGGTATCACCACATTTCTACTCACAGTTGAACTAATCTTTTTCAATTGAGAGTAACATAATGGAATATGGAATATGTATTTAAACTGGTGTTATTTTGGCCAAACAATAAATATTATCCAGTAATGTGTCAGGGCAGTTTTATCATTTGGGAAAGGTATTAATCCATCTCTTCTCTCTCCAGCTATGGGTTAAAAAGTAGGACAGATTTGGTTCTATAGCCTTGGTTGGCAACCAATCTACCACAGAAAGTAATGGCAAACTATTGCAGGAAAAATATTCTGCCTAGTCATGTTTCTTTCGAGACATGATCGTCCAGGTGTGTATCACGTACGTCAATAAACTGATTATCGTTTGAAACCTGTGAATCGACCCAAGTGCGTTCTTTTAATGTTGAAGCATGGCTGTGTGCAGAAAACATCTTATTTGTTATCATACATTTAACAGGATTTCATTTGAGGGTAAGAGTTGCGCTATTTTTGTCTTTTGGACCTGTTCATATATATATATATATATATATATATGTGTGTGTGTGTTGTGGTGCAGAAAATTGGAGAGCCCAGTGAGAATTCAAGTTGAATTAATTGCACAAATACCCCTAAGAAATATATGAATCCGTTGCTTCTCCCTCCAGCTATAGGTTAAATATTGGGTTCAGTAGCCTTGGTTGGCAACCAGTCCACTGCAGAAAGTAATGCCAACTTCCTGCGAGAAAATCTTCTGCCCACTCAGTCACATCTTGAAAGCGACATGATCGCCGAAACGTATGGCACATAACTGACTGATATATATATATATATATGTGTGTGTGTGTGTGTGTGTATATATAAATAGGAATCACAATGCAATATTTTGCATTTTTCGTTGCCAAAGTAAGGAGCTGGACCTGGCGGCATACCCGCGAGTTATGTCCATGAAACAGACGCAGACATTGGAATTATTGAGTAAATAGATGAAGTCACGTACAGACTGCAATTATTATTTTGGCATTTAAAGTTTATGTAAACTTTAATAAACGAATTTCTCTAAAGAAAGTTAATTTACTCTACGTTGTTTTGTTTCTTTTGTATTCTAGAATGTTTAGCATTTCCTCATAGCAACCCAAGTAACCACACTTATATAAGCAAAAATAAAAGACGTTGAAAATACGTTTTATCGTAACCAGATGAGCCTTTACTATGCACAAAATTTAAAGGTTACTAAAAATGTAGTTCGTCGGTGCGACTTAAGGATTCCCTCCACCAAATACTTCATATTTATCATTTACTACAAATATTCAAAACATCTAGCGTAATTGTTACCAATAATTTAGAACCCAAAAAACAACAGGCTATGTCAAAAACAACGTTTATTAACGGATTAGTATTAACAGATTGTATATCCAATGCAAAAACGTTAAATTATTGCCACACGTGCATCTCAGTCGCTTATAGGTTGACCTGTCACATTTTGAAATTCGTGCACATTTCGATTACTTCAAAAACCACCAACGTGATACAATACTCACCGCCCGGAAAGACGTAAATTCTTAAAGCCACTATAATAAAAGTACAAAAAGTAACACACAGCAATCATTTCGTTCAAAAATGGATGAACGGTATATGAATCGATCTCGTGGTTGGTGAAGAAATCTGACGGCATATCAAGACACACTCACGTTCAAACAGAACATCTAAACTTATTTATAAATGGAACTTTGTGTGTCTGTGTCCGTTATTTATACACTCCGAAACGACTGAACCGATTTTCTTGAAAATTTACACAGTTGTACTATAAGCGTCTGCGAGTGTTCTTAGCTAGGTTTTGTGTCGAGGTACCCCCGATAAATATCGAAAATCGAAAAAATCGGGTTATAGAAGGAGTGGTTCGATTTTAATCAAATTTGATTCACTCATGGACAAAGACATAAGAAACGATATTCAGAAGTTTCAAGGTTGTAGTGCAGAAAATCGATTATATATATATATATATATATATATATATATATATAAGGCAAGAGGTGTGTGTGTGTGTGTGTGTGTGTGTGTGTATTTATCTGCCTGTATGTCTGTATTTTTTCAGCCTTTTTATTTTAGTTTTTGCTTCGGGTTTGGCTCTAAGTAGGTATAATTCTAGTTCTTAGTCTCAGCCATGATACCATTTACTCAGAGGACTTATTTAACCTTCAAAATTCAGTTTACGACGAAAAAAACTTACTGATATCGATGCCAGGAAATCAAAATTTGACTTACATCCATTCATTTTTTTTCAGTCTCCGGTTTCGCTTTAACTGGAAACAACTATTGCTTTTTAGTCTTTCGTGCCAACGTCCAAAGAGTCTGAGCTCCAGGACCATGGATTAGTTTTAAAGCTTTCATTACACCCGATAGTTTTCGATAAATATCTTTTTTACTTTCAAAGTTCAATTTAAAGTTCTCTTGAAACTTAGAAATTAAAAGCTTATCTCATTTAATAATGTCATAGTTTTATTGCAATTTTTTATTTTACTATTCGAAGCAGATATATTATTATTAATCTATAAATACTTACAAAATAATTGTTCTGATGAGCTATGATGCCTGGACTCTTCGAATTTAAGCGTAGCACGAGACTGGCAACGAGATCTCAGCAATTTACAGTTCAGTTTGAGTTATCTCACTATGTATCACGCTGATACGTGATTTTCTTTTCTTTTTTTTTTTAATCATATCACCCCGAGCAAGGTGGTAACGCCACTGATGTGCAGAGAGCTACATAGGTGTGAAAAGATTGGAAAAGAGAAAACCGGAAACTGCATCCTAAACAGGAAACAAGGGATGAGCCTCTTCGCCTGTTCAATAGACGTGGGTGGAGTGTGAACCGGGCGATAGTTTAGAAGATTATGTCTCTTGTTTTACATTTCGATTAGTAGTTCAGTTTTTTGGAATAAATATGACGCTTCGTTGCAACGTGTTATGTCCGTGTTGTTATGAACATGGCTGTATCTGACTACCAGGCATGGGTCCGGGCACGGGTCTGGGCCGATCCGTGCAATCATAGTGAAAATCCAGGTAAGGAAAAATGTCTTTGTCAGAAATCAAACTAAACAATTCACGAAGAACAAAAGAAAGAAAAACGAAGAAAACATCCGAATGAACGCAGTAAAAATCTGTTTATTAATTTTGGGAGAAAAGACTGGTTATATTCAGAAAGTCCGAACCCAATTTCCTGATTTCGTTCACATTCTGTGCCTAATTTCCATTGGAATAGCCGAAAAAAATCCTCAAAAATCATAATTTCTTGAAACGGATGACACTGAAGACGTCATCACATTGTCAACTAATAAATCCGGGCAATTTTCTCTGTGCCCGGTGTTGTTTTAACATCAGCTACGGCCCTGGTTATGAGTGAACCATACTAACAGAGTTGGTTCGATGTAAACCGTAAGTTCTATGTTAACAGTTTCTTTTCTCGCTCGCGGAACTCCCATACTTTCCATCCAATGTTAATCTTCAAAAATTTAAATGCAATGTCAGTCACTGTTTACTGTGCTCCTGATTACTCTTCCTTTGTTCTCGCTCCTTAGTAATGTTTCAGTTTCTAATTTTTCCACACCCAGTAACCGCTTAAGTCTGTGGCTTTGAATTTTAAAAATATCCTTTTTTCTATATTTATTTTAGTCATTTAAAATCCTATTGACAACTAAAACATTCATTAGGTCTAAAAATACAAAAATAGGGAAGGTAACATTTTCCATGAATGATGTCATTTCCTCTTTTATTTTAAAAGGTGTGGTAAGCATCAATCAAATCAAATACATTTAAGTAAGTTGTCACGAACAGCAAAGCAAACAAATGTATTATGATAAAGGAGAGGGATTATAGAATATGCATGGATAGTGATGAGCGGCACCACGTTACCTTCCCTTCTTGGAAATACCCACTCCTATATCGATTATGTTCTGACATTTATTAAGTTAGTGTAAACCCTGGGTCGTCTGCTTTATATCAATGCGTTGTGAATTATTATTGTCTGAACAGGCATGATAGAGGTTACCAGATGAGGGGTAATTTCTGAAGTTGTGAGGATATTTAACAACACTCGATCTACAGAGTCACCCGTGTACCGACATTACTGCCCACGGATTATGAGCAGAGGTGTCGGGACAAAATTGTCAGTGGGGAAAGAAACGATCAGTCAAATGCCATACGTGATACACACTTGGGCGATCATGTCTCGAAACAGACATGACTGACTGGGCAAAAGATTATCCCGTAGTAGGTTGCTATTGCTTTCTGCGGTAGACTGGTTGCCGACCAAGGCTATAGAACCCAATCTGTCCTGTTATTTAACCCATAACTGGAAGGAATAGTAGGATTAATACCTTTCCCAAAGATATTTGCGCGTAAGTGAATGCAATGAATTTAGCTGGAATTCGAACTCGGCTCCCCTATTTCTCGTTCCGAGCCGATATCCAATGCACCATAACGGACATCGGGAAAGAAACGATACTCGATCAAATGAAATCTACATTCCATGCAGGAGAGACCAGACCCATCATCAGTAGATCCACTTCCTTGGATTACTGCAGCAGAAGGCACCAGGTTAACGCCCTTTTAGTACCAGACGGTTCCATGGACTCATGACGTCATTAAATGGAGGACTGGAAACGTTTAGCGCGTTACCCGGAATTTTAGCTCCGGGGTTGATGATGGCACTGGTTGTGGCACGTATGAGATTGTCATCGAGGCATCGCGCATGATAATGAACATTCCATAATGGTATTGGATGTGTCAACATGACATGAATTAATTGCGTTGTTCAGCCTAAATATGTCATTAACCAGTGACCGCTATGTTTTTCTTCAGCCGTTCATGGACTCCACGCACCCCAAGAACTATGGATTATTCTAATAGGAAAATCCTCCGTGTCATCGAAACCATGTTATTTAAATTGGTATGAGTAGCCAGTCCGAGCAAGCATCTTCTAGATTGACACAAAGAAAGACTACGACCGAAAGAAAGATACAAACAAAGAAAGACTACGACCGAAAGAAAGATACAAACAAAGAAAGACTACGACCGAAAGAAAGATACAAACAAAGAAAGACTACGACCGAAAGAAAGATACAAACAAAGAAAGACTACGACCGAAAGAAAGATACAAACAAAGAAAGACTACGACCGAAAGAAAGATACAAACAAAGAAAGACTACGACCGAAAGAAAGATACAAACAAAGAAAGACTACGACCGAAAGAAAGATACAAACAAAGAAAGACTACGACCGAAAGAAAGATACAAACAAAGAAAGACTACGACCGAAAGAAAGATACAAACAAAGAAAGACTACGACCGAAAGAAAGATACAAACAAAGAAAGACTACGACCGAAAGAAAGATACAAACAAAGAAAGACTACGACCGAAAGAAAGATACAAACAAAGAAAGACTACGACCGAAAGAAAGATACAAACAAAGAAAGACTACGACCGAAAGAAAGATACAAACAAAGAAAGACTACGACCGAAAGAAAGATACAAACAAAGAAAGACTACGACCGAAAGAAAGATACAAACAAAGAAAGACTACGACCGAAAGAAAGATACAAACAAAGAAAGACTACGACCGAAAGAAAGATACAAACAAAGAAAGACTACGACCGAAAGAAAGATACAAACAAAGAAAGACTACGACCGAAAGAAAGATACAAACAAAGAAAGACTACGACCGAAAGAAAGATACAAACAAAGAAAGACTACGACCGAAAGAAAGATACAAACAAAGAAAGACTACGACCGAAAGAAAAGGAAGGACGAAGAAGAAGAAGAAGAAAGAGAGACGAAGAAGAAAGAGAGACGAAGAAGAAGAAGAAGAAGAAGAAAGAGAGACGAAGAAGAAGAAGAAGAAAGAGAGACGAAGAAGAAGAAGAAGAAAGAGAGACGAAGAAGAAGAAGAAGAAAGAGAGAGAAGAAGAAGAAGAAGAAGAAGAAAGAGAGAAGAAGAAGAAGAAAGAGAGACGAAGAAGAAGAAGAAGAAGAAAGAGAGACGAAGAAGAAGAAGAAGAAAGAGAGACGAAGAAGAAGAAGAAGAAGAAGAAAGAGACGAAGAAGAAGAAGAAGAAGAAAGAGAGACGAAGAAGAAGAAGAAGAAAGAGAGACGAAGAAGAAGAAGAAGAAAGAGAAGAAGAAGAAGAAGAAGAAAGAGAGAAGAAGAAGAAGAAAGAGAGACGAAGAAGAAGAAGAAGAAGAAAGAGAGACGAAGAAGAAGAAAGAGAGACGAAGAAGAAGAAGAAAGAGAGACGAAGAAGAAGAAAGAGAGACGACGACGAAAGAAGAAGAATACGAAATAATAAAGAAAAGAAACATTTAGATTTAAAATAACTGCCGAGGCCATCTGTACAGCGTTTACTATTAACAGCCGCACGGGGGCATCTCGTGGCTGGTTAAGAGTGTTACTGCTTAACCCTTTGAACTATTAGCCCTCAGATATGACTAAAACATTTTTCGGGCTGTAAGCAAAACAGATGTACGCTTTCTCCTAGGTGCCTTTTTGTTAGCCTTACACATTAAGAGAAAGAATCCACCACAAATTCAGTAATTGTTCTATGGCGTAAGCATCTGTTATTTAAAACTATCGCAGACTACATTCCTTGATATGTGTCTGCTTGTGAGTTGGAAAGAAAATCCAATAGAACTGTAAATCTCTAAGACAATTCACACTCACAAAGAAGAACAGTGATTCTGGTCTTGACAGTTTTTTTTTTTTTTTTTTTTTTACCTAATTTCAAATGTACATATTAATTATTTTTTTACTCTATGTTTTCTCTGTCCAAGGCACGAAAGCCACTCGAGGTAGATAGGTTACAATGTAAAGGTACAGTTTATGCGTATAGATGAGGAAGATAACGATTAACTCAAGACTTGAACAGATCAAGATTGTACTGATCGGAAAGCATCCTCTTGGAAGCCGGTTCTACAGAGCAGCGCTTCGTGGAAAGAGACAGCTAGAGTAGAACTTATATGTCACCAGTGGAACGCGAAAGCGATGGGGTTGGTTAGCTACAATGTGCGTAGCATAGTGAAGCTTAGAACTACTAGGAGTAAGGAATGTAGTTCGTCTGAACACTTTCCATGGAAATAGCGATAGAGCAGCGTGAGGATTGTGAAGTTCAGTCTGAAAAGAGAGGTTGTAGAGTGGAAAATAATTCGTCACCACAAGAACGTGTAGACGTTTTCGGACTATCGACAACAGCTGAAGACTTGGAAAGTCCTGTCCCTATAAAGCAACAGTACTCTGCTGGCCTCATCTGACTCTTGTAACGGTAGTGGAGACAGCTGGAAGAGTCGGGTATCTATTAAAGCGATACAGGAAAGCGATCTTTTTTTTTTTTTTAACATCTTCAGGGATGAATCGTATGTACCAGTTCCACTTGAGGTTTGGCTCAAGTTAATCGCAATAGGCAAACAAGTTATGAGACTTTCCAGAAGGAAAATCCGTTCATCACTATTGGTTCTGGGTGTGATCGACAATCAGGGAATGTGATCAGTTTGGTTTTCGAGGCATTAAATTTAACCAGCCAGTATTTTACCCATTAACTGTCCTTTGTCGGATCTCCTTGTCAGCTACAGAATCTCAGTTGGTAATATTAGCTTTTTCCCTAGAAGGAAACATTTGTCATTCATTGACAGAGTATATATATATATATATATATATATATATATATATAGTGGCGGCCATAATATAAGGAACGGAAACAACAAAGGCATAAATATGTGTATTACTTAAAAATTAATGCATGATTAGCAATAGAATTTTTACCGAATAAAGATTAGAGTGTAATGCTTAAATATTATACAAATTTACATAAATTTACATAATACTGATAGCTTTTTTTTTTTTAATGAAGATTAAATGGAACTAAGAAAATAACTTACTTGAGAAAAGTTAACGTACGATGTTAATAATACGCATAAACCTAATTTACATTGTTGAAAAACTCAATGGAGCTTTTCAACAATAAGTAAAAGTTCATTTATCATTAGGACTTTATTTTTAAGCAATATGGCAAATTCTACAAGCAAAACGCTCTCTTTAAAAAAAAAATCATTATCGCTAACTATCAAGAAAAAAATCAATTTCACAAATTTCTGATATTGTTCATAGGTCTATAAGTGATTTATGTTCTTTGCTTCACTTTTGAATTAACGAAGCCTTAAACTAATCAATGGAATTCAAAAATCTGTTCCTTTATTTTCCGTACCTCCACTCATTTTTCTACACCTAAATTTAAATAGAAATTTTAAAAATAAATAAGTTATCTTCAAGCTTTAAAATTAGCTTTAATTGAAAGTCAAGAGATTAAATTTAGTAATTCCAGTAAACAAAATACACTGGCGTATTTTAAAGCGAAATTATATTGATTGGAATCTAAAATTTTTCAGATAAAAAAAAAAAAATTAAAAAGTACCGCCATTTTTTTGATTGATCGACAAATTTCAAAACAGTAGCCACATTCATGTTTTAAAAATCTGACAAAAATAAAATATACGTCGCTGACACGTTATTGAAGTCAAATTTTTAAATTAAAACTTACCTTCATCTGATTTCAAACATTGTGCTTGCTTACTCTCAGAAATTATCTGTAATTATTTGATTAGGTAGCCCGAGCATGACAGCTTGTCTCAAGTGTTGAAAGATTTAATGACAAGCGGAAGTGGCGCCCGAAGGCGACAAAAACATATGAATGTAATTTATTTTCTAAGAGAAGACAATCCTTGAATCACGTACGGGCCCCCGTACAAATAAAATACGTGCAATCAAAATGCACACAATTAAAATGTTTTTAATTATTTTAAAAATTGACGGGGTCAATTATTTGTATTAAGCTTTTAAATTTTCGATTAGTAATTGTAGTCTTCATGCATTAATTACATACCCTAGCCGGCCCATTAGAGGAAGAAATTTAACAATACTTTTTAAACTTTTTATATATAATTTTTATATATAATTAAAAAAATGAAAAAAAAAATGAAAATAACTATTGTAAAAATTAATTAGTCATTGAATTTTTTTTCTTTTCAGACTATGATATGCTTAATTTATATTGTTCATAAAAGCAATCAGAAGTTTAGCCACATAAAAATTGGCATAGTTATTGCATTTTTCGCAATTCAGACCTACTTTTTAGAAAGACGGAGACTATTGAAGAAAAAAAAAAAAAAGCAGTGAATCAGCATTCCCCAATGACTCCTGAATTTTTTTATATTAGTTTTAGAGTGGCCTATAGTCGAGTTGTTACACATTTCTGGAATTTAAATGGTGGAGGGGTAACATACTTTAAAAAAATATATTTTTACCAATATATTCTAAAAATAATGCAATCAAAATTGATTTCATTCAATTATACATAAGTCCTGAAGTTTTCATCAAAATCCAACCATTATTTGATTTATGCAAGAATTTCCAAATTAATGTGTCTTTCACGGCTAAAAAAAGTGCATTGCGTAACAATTACGTTTTTTTTACTTAATAAAATAGCGGCAATTTGGATATCGCAATGACGTAAGAAAAAAGATTTTCTACAACAATTTCGAACGTGTTAGAAATAATTAAAAAAAATTTAAAAATATTTTAAAAAATGCTTTGTTCTATCCTCTTAATGGTAATATAAACTTTTTGCCGATAGAACTTTGTTTTTATTTAGTTTGGGACCTTTTTCCTTCTGACTATGGTGTTTTTTCAGCGATTTTGTGGCGATACCTACTTGATTTATTTACTTTTAACTTTCGACGCCTATAAAAAAAATAAAAATAAATAAAAAAAAACGTTGGAAACGTGATTTATGTTCTTTGCTTCACTTATGAATTAACGAAGCATTAAACTAATCAATGGAATTCAAAAATCCGTTCCTTTATTTATTTACTTTTAACTTTCGACACCTATAAATGTTAGGATCTTTTTTTTTTTATAATCGTTTCACCCCGAGCAAGCCATTTCACCGCCACTATTGCGCAGAGGGTTACATAGAGGGGAAAGTGGTGAGAAAGGATGGTTAGATATAGGAAATGTCAGAAGGAGGGTGATAGACGGGTAATGATGGTGAGAGTGCTGGGAGAATAGATGTAAGTGTGATAGGAGGTGTCTATTGACCTTACATTTAAACTCCTGGTGATTGTAGCTGTCGGGAAAGCAAACATGTGGAAGGGAATTCCACAGGCGGGAAGCGCGAGAAAAGCTGTTGGAGTAGAAATTACGGTTACATCTTATCTGTTTCACTGTAAAATGGTGAGACCTAGTTGCTAATCTAGTATCTCGTGTAAATTCATATCTAGGCGGCACCAATTATCTAAGTTCATCGGAGCAGAAGCCGTGAAAGTATTTATAGAAGAGGCACAGGGAAGCCACGTCACGCCGGTGAGAGAGTGACTGCAGCCGGTCTGCCATGTCAGTATCGATCACGTTACAGATCCTCCGTTGTGTTTTGTCAAGAAGCCCGAGGAGAGTAGCAGAGGCACCCGACCAGATGTGGCAGCAGTATTCAATACACGGGCGGATGGTAGATTTTTATATGTATAGGATAGATTCAGACTCGAAAAACTTCCGGGCCCTGCATAGAGAACCGACTTTCATAGCGGCGGATTTGGCAATGGATTCGATATAGTCATTCCATTTGAGGTCCGCCGAGAGTGTAAGGCCAAGGAGGCGTAGTGTTTTACTCTCTGGGAGGCAAGCCTGTTCCATGCTAATGGGAGGTAGATGCGATTGTCTATGGTGGTTAATTGATAGCAGCTTCGTTTTAGAAGCATTGAAATTTACGAGCCATTTCCTACCTCAGTTGGCCTGGAGTGAGCCTCCCCCGCCCGCCAATACTGTAAATAGTGGACATCTTTAGTACCAAGTCTTTTGAACTAGGGAAACGCAATGTAGTTGCAAGATGTTTGTGTCAAATATAATAGCAAGTCCCCAACAAGTATACACAGACTGACAGACATCTTGAAACGTTGTAGACAGACATGATAGAGGGAAAATAACAAGAATTAAGAAAGGAAAACATGGTTTTGCTAAACCCGCAAGTGAGATAAGAATGTGAATAAGTGTGGAATAACGTTAAGAAAGAAACGTGGGAAAAGAAAAAAAAGTAACAAATTGGGTCCACTTGACCTACAATCCTGAGACGTCCCCAAGGAACTAAAAATAAAAACACCCAAGCTGTTTAGGCAAGACTTTATTCATTCAGATCAATCGTCGAATTTGTAAGAATTTTTATCGGAATCAAAAATACGTATTCTATTTTTTCTTTTTTGTTTAATCAAAAGACAATGTGTCCCTTTCATTCTGCATGAAGTTGACATTCCCTTCAAACTGTTTTGTTTGTTTTAATTTACTTTTTATATATATATATATATATATATATATATATATAAACAGAAACAAAACGTCACAACGTATCGCAGCCATGTTAAAGTTCCTTTGCCAATCATAAACACCACAGACAAAAATAAATCCGAGAGCGGTGTACCAACATTGGAAGGAATTTCCCATACATGTGAGGACAGGTGACAACAAGACGCATTAAGAAAAATCACAAAGTATTTTCACACACAGAAAAATTAGGTAAAAATAAAAAGTTATTGATGAAATATTGTAAATTACTTTTTATCTATAATAAACAGATAATATCGTCATGAAAGACGTTCTTTTATAAACAACTTCGGATTTTGAGCAATACTCGAGTTGCTTAATCTTTTAGCAAGAATTTGTACTCAAATTGCCAAAATGTTTTCTGCTTAGGTCTAATAAATAAATAAAAGACATTTTTCACCTTAACTAAACCAGTAGTGGGGGTTGCTTTAAGATTTATTCACATCTGAGTAGAGTCGCTTATGAACCAGTTACTTATTTTAAAAGAATGTATATAACGAAAATACTTCTTAGAAGGGAAAAGATTTTGCATGACAGATTTTACAGAAAAATCTGGGTTAATGGTAATATTAACAACTCCCCTATAGGCAAACATTTAGCATTTATTGACCGAGCAGTCAGCACGAATGTCAGTTGAAATTTACGAAATCTTTCTCTTAAACAAGTTCTCAGAAAAATATATCATTCGCAAATTAGGTACCTCCACTCATTTTCGACATCTAATTTTTAAATTGATATTTTAAAAATAACTTGTTTTGAAACTTATTTTCGTTTTAATTGAAAGCTAAAATGATTAAATTTACTTTTTCCAGTAAGCAAAATATTCTGGTGTACTTAAAACAGGAATTATATTGATTGGGATCTAAATTTTTCAATGTTTTTTAATCTTTCAACTTTTCGCCCATTTTTAAGCGATCGACACAAATTAATTCTCGGTTTTTTAAATCTTGTAAAAATAGAATATACATCTGTAACATCATTTTTAAAACATGAAAAAATTTTGATAAATCTGATTTACACAAGTATTACTTATTTATAGCATGAAATTTAGAATAGAACTATTTCTTAAACAGCGTTCAACTTTCTAACCTTTCCACCGAATGTGTTGACAGATTTGACAAATGCGAGATAAGTGTATGGCGATCACAAGTGACATAATTGTATTATTTTTTTTTTCCTGTAGGGGGAAGAAACCCATAAACATGACCTTTTAATTTACACATAGAAAATACCATAAAAAACTTCAGATACACACAAAAAATATTTAAAAAATTGAAAGGCACGACAATTTGTATTAAACTTCTTAATTTTCGATTAGTAATTATAATCTTCGCTTAATAAGTTTTTAAACTAACCCCCGAAAATCTTTGAAATATCTTAAAAATAATTTCAAAACTTTATAAATTATGATTAAAAAGCAAACAATTCGTTTAAAATTTCAATATTAATAGAAAAAAATTATTTTCAGACTATCATGACTTTAATTTATATTTATTATATTTAAGCAATTAAAAGCTTATCAAATTAAAAAAGGGCATAGTTGGATTTCATTTTTTTATTTTATTATTGGAAGCAGATTTTCAGAAATAAAGGCAAAATTTTTCAAATGAATAAACGATTTACATTCCCTAATAAGTCCTGCGTCGAACTAATAAGACCAATTGTCGCAGCAAAATTTACTTTCTTAAATTTCATGAATTTACGTGGAGAGGAGTAAAGGATGTAAAAAGAAAAAAATATTTTTATCAAGATTTTTTAAAAATAATTTCAAAAACAATTTCATTCATTTGTGAATAAATTCTGGATGTTTCATTAAAATCCGACAATTATTTGGTTATCGCAAGAATTTCCAAATTAATGTGTTTGTCACCGGAAAAAATCGAGTTATGTAATATTACCTTTTTTTTTTATTGCAAACTCTCGTAACGATTTGGTTACCCTCTAAATAAAATCAAAACAAGATTTTTACCAAAATTTTTAACGTGTTAGAACGGATTCAAATATAATTAAAAATAATTTAATCTTTCTTCTTAATAATAATAATAATAATAATAATAATATAAACATTTTGATAGAAAAGTTCGTTTTTATTAAATTTGGGGCTTTTTTATTCATACTATGCTATTTTTTCAGCGATTTAGTGGAGAGAAGTATCTTACATGCAGGTAGAATTAAAATATAAAACTATATAACCACTCTGTCCTATTATTTAATCCATAACAAGAGGGAAGATACGAATTAATACCTTTTCCAAGGATATTTGCACGTAAGTGAATGCGAGGAATTTAACTGGAATTCGAACTCAGCTACTCCGATTTCTCGTTCCGAGCCGATATCCACTGCACCACAAAGTATGGAATCTTAAAAGTGCCATATCATTAAAAGGTTACGTATTTGAAGAGTCGCGCCTCTTACAGAGAAAAAAAAATAGATAACTGTTTTTCGCTTTGTACAATTATTCCATCTAAAAACAATATTAAACTCATTACTATCATGACAGTGCGCAGATGACACGCATACCATATCAAGAATTAAACGGCACTTCGGTTTACACTTACTGCATAAGCTGTTGGATGCGAGGAGTGAGGTATCGTTAGTAGAATATTGAATTTATGTTAGTATCTTATTTTATCATTACATACCACAAGCGAGTAATTGACAAACTATTAATGAATGCCAAGTTCTAACCAGGTTTTATTTTTTTCGGTGGTTGGTGCCCAGTGGTGTGTCTCGAATATAGAACCTTCATCATTGTGCCATGTACCTCTAGGACGTAGTCGATTATGTTTCTCGACAATTTCCTGTTTTTTGTAGAGGTTAGTATTTTTTTTTTTTACCTCTCTCTCCTAAACCTTACTCCGACATCTATTTCCTAAATAGTTTATTCGTTTTCCTCTTGCTTACAATCAGTTCTGTGTATATAAAATTTCAAAAAACTGTGCTTTAGAAAGTTAAATTATGTTTAGTATGCGTGCCCTTTTACTTCCATTTTCTTTAAAACTTCGTTGCTCAAATGTTAGGACCATGGTATTCTCAACATCCTTCTGTAGAACCACATTCTGCTGCTTCAAGTGAAATTGTCCAGAATTCACTGTGTAGAGAAACTGAGGAACTCTTTATCTGGATTCTGTTCCCTTCCTAGCTTTAGTGGGGATAGCCACGAGGACCAATTGCTGGCGTAACGTTATGTTGTTTCGTATCTATTCTTGCTAAAAAACATTCTCGCCCATTTGGACAACATGAACATTTTTCTTGCTTTGGGACGTACTTAAACATTCTTAATGTATTGCATTTGTTTTTAGTTATATTAATTGCCTATTTGTTATTGCCATGTAACTTGTCCTTTTTTACTACACGTGCTACGGCAGCGTAATATTTATATTGGTATCGTGTAACTGGAAATATTGCCGGTTCGCAACCAATGCTAATAACTACTATACTCTTTGTTTCTAACAATTTTTTCCGTTTCTTAATTTCTCGATATTTCCAAGTACTTTCAATCTCCTTCCGAATCACCTTACTGTATAAGTTGAATAAGTTCAGTGAGAAGACACGTCCTTGTCTTACACCCTCTATTATTCTATTATTAAATATTTACTGAATTCATTTTCCACCCGTAAGCAGGCGGTTTGCTGCCAGTATAAGCTTTGGATTATTCTAATACTCTTCACTATTATAATATAAACTCCATTCTCCCTACAGTTTAATATTTAGCTTTTTAAAATCTCTCTCTCTTCGTAATGTAACCTATTTAATGCCATATGAACATAATACAGTTATTTTTCTACGAATACTATGCCAGTCGGCATATTAATTTATGTTCCCATTTTATTTAATTCATAACTGATAAATATTAGAATGAAACAGGAAAGTTCATTCTATGAGTTGAATATATGGATCAGAACCCGACAAGATGATAGAATAAAGTAAAAGAACAAAATAGAAAACTTGAGTTGATCTAAGAGGTTTCGCTTTTTTTAAAGCTTCTTCATAGATCGAGAGAAAAAAAAAACAAAGACATTATATTGGTATGTTGTTATTTGGAGTTAATTCTTATTAGTCAGATATATGCAATAGATTTTTATTTTAAATGTATGTGCAAGGAATATTTTAGATTTCAAAGTGTATAATAGTGTATGTTTGTATAGAAAAGCTTGTCTGTTTCAGTGTATGTTGGACGGTATCGTTAGATAACGTATGTGTGTGTATTTAAGCAACGGACAATTTTTAAACTGTCCAGCATTCGCTGACTTATTCAAGGTAATAGCAGGTATATACCCTGGTCTCTTTACTAAAACGGGATGTGACAATGTCGGTTTTAACGTAGAGAAGGCGAGATTACAACCAGGCAAAGGACAAAAATTTTTCAGTCCCTGCAACCGTCGGTTGCGCAATGAGCCTCGAGCAGCTGTTCTCCAGGACGTGGCACCTCTACAGACAGAGCCACAAATGAGTCACACTCAGCCTGAAGACAGACGAAACAGAGAGATTATAAAACTTACAATATACACTTACTTGGTACATACCTGGTATGTATGGTACTTAATGTAACTAAATTAGTTTTTTTTTTTTTAAAATCATATCACCACAAGCAAGGCGGTAACGCCACTGATGTGCAGGGGGCTACATAAGAGTGAGAAGATTAGAAAAGAGAAAACCGGAAACCGCATCCTAAACAGGAAACAAGGAATGAGCCTCTTCACCTGTTCAATAGATGTGGGTGGAGTGTGAACCGGGCGATAGTTTAGTCTATCTACTCCAATTGAAAGAAAAAAAAAAACAAAGTGAGAAGATGTCATTTATAAGTTTCATTCGATATTTAATATTAAATTTTTAAAAAATCGATATATAAACGGAAAACGCAGTGTTCTTTTCTTTGAATGTAATTGTTACAAAGAGTTATTAAATTATTTTTTTCATAAAATATTTTTTTAATAATTATTTTACCCCCAAGTAAGGCAGGCCTACCACTGGTTCGTAGGAGGTTACTGTGATAAAAAAAAAAACATTACAGGAAATAACGAAGAAATAAGAGAAGGATGGTATCAAGGAGATAGATGTCAACTGACGTTGCTTTTAAAATATTTGGAGATTGTAGCTATCAGCGAAGCAAATAAACTGAAGGGAGTTCCTCAGGCGGGAATTGCGGGAAAAACTGTTGAAGTGAAAGTGGCGGTTACATTTAACTATTTCGACAGTAAAAGGGTGGAACCTAGATGCCAATCTAGTAGCACGCGTAAATACATGGGAACCAAGGAAAGTAGCCCGTCAGAGCAGTAGCCATGAAAATACTTGTAGAAAAGACAGAGGGAAGCCACATCCAATCGGTGAGAAAATGACGGAAGGCGGGCTGCTAAGTCAGGATCGATTACATTGCAAATCCTTTTTTGGATTTTATCAGAAACCTCAAAATGAATAGCAAGAGCCCCCGACCAGATATGCCAACATTGTTCAATGCACGGACGAATGGTAGATTTATAAATGTGCAAAATGAATTCTGACGAGAAAACCCTTTTGACCCCTACACACTGATGCAAACTTGTAATACAAAACTATTCAAGTGTTAGAAATATTCAATGAAAACAAAAACGAACATTGCAACTAAAAACGAACATTGCAACTAAAAACGAACAAGAAAACTTTTGAGAAAACGTCACGTATCCTTGGAACGAAATAAATTTAAACTTTCGGCATAGATTTATGAGCGACATGAATGGATATTCGCCAAATGAACGCCGACAAAAATACAACAGTGAACTTCACCTTGATAATAATCACAGTTACACCATTCTTCACATTTTCAAATTAGTGAATGAATATATGATTAAACCGATATCCGTCAGTCGAGGATTGGGGTTACCACTGAGTCACTGATGTATATATATATATATATAATGCGTGCGTGCATAAGTTTAATTCCTGTTCGTGGTTACATCAACTTGTACTAACCTGTTTTGTCTGTCATTCAACACTTTCTTGTATACATCTAAAAACGCATAAATGAGAAACAATTTGTCGTATTTAGTAGCCTTTGAGTTTGAAAGGATATAATGTGCTGACAAAAAGATCTTGTGCAAAGTTATCTAAAAAAAAAACAAAGAAAAAATAGACTAACAAAAATAAACGAAAAGAGAAAAACATTTTATTAGTCTCTCTTTTTGTTTTGTTTTTTTTAATATAAAGTCAGGAATGTTTTTATTCTTGAAACTGTATAACGAAATGAATATTTGAACTTTGTTGTACGAATGGGTGTATTGTAGTATCTAAGCCATATATTGTGTTTTGAGAGCGAGGAGATCCGTGTCTTTTCTCTTGGTCATCCTGCCTGTGAAAAGGACTTGACTAAATTCGCACTCACCCTCTTTTTTATTATTATTATTTTTTTTTACGCATACCAACAAAGCTTAAAATGGTAGCTGCCTTTAATAGGATATTAACGCATACGGATCTCGACAAACATCTGCATACATTTTAACCTCTGAATGCCTATCCTAATGAAACTAGTCTCATAACAAATATCTAAACAGTAATAACTTTAGAAATTTACCACATCTATTTTCATCATTGACAAATGCCAGGATCTGTGGGTATGTATTATTAGGACGTGTCAACGGTGTGTGATTTAAAATGAAGCACTCTTGTCTACACAAGAAAAATATACATAAAATCAAGACTAAAACATTTCAGCTATACATCTAAAGACTATGCCTCTCCTATATTCAAATTGCAGTCGGACTGTTCTTTTGCCTTCCTTTTGGGATTGAGAACATGTCTCTTTCCTTGAAAGACTGATTTCTCTAGCATTAGGTTTTCAGTCTAGGAAAAAAGAAAATCGAGTTTCAATCCATGAGAAAGGTATCGGTAGACAATTTCACAATATTTCCCAAGAAGGTAGGGCACTTCACACATAATGAGGAAAAAGAATCTGGAGAACAACAATTCCCCTTTATTCTAAAGGAATATGACTTTTTTTTAAATGTTTTTTTGAGGGACTTTTCTACAAAAAAACTTTTTTTTTCTTTCGGCGAAATTTAAAATGCGTGATCATCCTTTTTCTGTGCACAGTCGATCTTCCTTCATGAATGAATCTGGCGAACGTTATTTTTTTCATCAACATGACTAGGCAAGGTGATAAAGCCACTAACACAAAGCTATTAGGGCGAGCGAAGGTAACAGAAAATGTTACTAAGGAGAAAAGACAAAACAGGATTGCAGAATACAGATGAGGATTAACATCGCGTTTAAAGTTTTGAAGATCAAATTTGACAGGAAAGCAAGAAGCTAGAAAAAGATTTCTACCAGGGAGAAGTGCGAAAGAAGAAACCTTCAAAATAGAACTTAGAGCAACATCAATCAATTTCGACAGTAAAATTAAGAGACCTAGCTGGCAATTTAGCACTGCGCTTAAATCCATGATGTCGAGGTACCAAAGAGAAAAGCTCATCGGCAACGTTTCCATAAAAACATAATCTATGTTTACGACGGTGGGAAAGTGACTGAAGCCGAGATCATTAGGACCAATAACATCACGGATTCTTTTTTTTTTAATTAAGAATCGTTAACAGTAATATTAATTTGTATTAATCGTTAACATTATTCAGACTATTGTCCTCATCTTTGTAGCCATTTGTACGACGACGTTTCGGCCGTTGTACGCTCCGTCCTTTTCACGTGCTAGGAATTACAAACCGAACCCTTTATTACAATCACTGGGGTATATCATTCTCATCCTTTGCGTAGTAGTGCCTCTTTTGGAAGTCATGAGTTATCTCCCTCTAACCAAGTTACTTGTTCATCACTGCTATAGCCTGGTATTGAACTCACAACTCTTTCGATCAAGTCACAAGAACTAAGCAACGTCTACACCAATGTCTTAATGGACAAAAAGATGAGGACAATAGTAAGAATAATGTAAATACTACCTCATCTCAGATATATAGACAAATACTAAGAATCGTTAAATACATTAAAATTTTTATCAAATCAATGTCCGGATAAATATGTTAAAGTCGTTAATCATTTATTTAACAAAAAAAAAAATACAAAAAAAACCAAAACAACAAAAACCAAAACAACAAAAACCAAAACAACAAAAACCAAAACAACAAAAACCAAAACAACAAAAACCAAAACAACAAAAACCAAAACAACAAAAACCAAAACAACAAAAACCAAAACAACAAAAACCAAAACAACAAAAACCAAAACAACAAAAACCAAAACAACAAAAACCAAAACAACAAAAAACAAAACAACAAAAAACAAAAAAAACTTATTTAATTTCCGTAACAAAATAATAAATGAAGAGCCATGAAAATATTCGTAAAGAAAAAAAGCAAGAAAAGGTACATCATGACGGTATCAGGGATTGAAACAGAGATGCCAGACCAGAACATAACATTGTGGATTCGTTGGATTTTGTCAGTCTTTAGAGAAATTGCAGGAACGCAATCCCAAATGTGGCAACAGTATTCAATAGAAGGACAAACAGAAGATCCTGTATCATCGCAACTGTTTGAAAGACCATTTTACTCATTCAGAGAGGAAACCCGACTCACACTTCTTCAGTACATTTGGGAACCGTGTGCCGACCAAAAATGATACTGAGGCTCTTCAAGGGTGAATTCCTTTTTCTTATTTTCTTTATGATCCTCACTTATGCTGGAAACAAATCGCCCTTGTTATTTCATTACTTTTTCTCAAAAGTTACGATATCAATAAAGAAATATAAAGTTTAATCTACTATGATTTGAAAGTGTTGTTTTCAACACCCACGCAAGTGTTTACATTATCTGCGCGTAGCGTGTAAAATACGATTTACATTTGCAGCCATAATTTAAAAACAAAAATCATTTCACTCTAAGTCATGTAAGCCACGAAGATGCAGGGGGTTAACAGTTAGAAAACAACTGAAAAAAAAAACGCTATTAAAAGAAAGAACAATAAAGTACAGAAATTAATACAAAAAATATGACAATTGACATTGCATTTACATTTTTGAAGATCAATCTTGTCTGGGAAGCAAGGAGCTGGGGAAAAAATTCTACAAGCGAGAAGTGGGATAGAAGAAACTTTTAGCATAGAAATTATGGTTAGATAAAGTCATTTTAACTGAAAATTGTGACCTTTGCAACCAATCAAGTACTGCGCTTAAATTCATAAAGTTTAGAAACCGTGGAGGAAAGTTCAATAGAACGGAAAGAGATAATTCAACATCTAATAAAAGTGACCTAATGAAAGTATTTTTTTAAGGATTTAAATCTTAATTTGTGAGTATTTTCTTTAAATAAGACATTTGAAACAGCATTATGCAAAATGAGCCATTTTTTGTTTTTATTTTTATGAAAACAATCCTAAATCATTAAATTATGTTTTATCATATTTTAGAGCGCCGATTTAATTTTATAAAAAATATGTAACTTTAAAATTTACTTTATTAAAATTTAAAAAACTGCTTCATTCTGTTCCGAATTCATCGATTTACTTTATGAAAAAATATCGATTTCTTTACGATTTACTTAAATAATTAAAAACAAAAAACTGGTTCATATTTTATATAATGCCTTTTCAAATACCTTATTTAAAGAAAACATTGACTAAGGTTTTAATCCTTAATAAATTACTTTTATTTGGTTAGAAAAAAAAAGCTATATTTTTCTAGTGCTGAGTTGACCTGGTCTTGATTTTTCTCAAAACTTAGTCACTAGAGTTGGGGCGTCATCAGAACAATTACCATGACAGTATTTATTGAAAGACACGTCATCGCGGTGGGAACGTGACTTAGGCCGAGATGACAAGTCATGACCAGTAACATTGCAAATTATTTGAATCTAATCAAGAATCTCTAAATATATAGCAGGAGCACCAGAACAGATGTGGCTACAATATTCAAAGCAATGACAAGTGGTAGACAAATATGCAAGATAGATTCGGGCAAGTTTCCGGGCAGCAGACTTAACAAAAAAAAAAATACTATATTTCAAACACGGAACCCACTAAAAATAACTTTTGAAGTAATAAAAATGTTGGATTAAAAATAAATCTACTATTTGTTCGCAAAATCCGTTTTCCGATATGTTGTGGGAGGGATGATATTTAAATCAAGACATCAGGGGTTTCGGATCTTATCAGACATTCTTCCACGGTTGATGCTGATTGGACCAGGCTTTTATTGTATTTCATCAGCTAAACAATAATCAACTATGGTTTTGAAAAGTTAAACTTTCATTGAGTTAATAATTCAGATGAAAAATTTAATTTAAGACCTTGAATAAGTTCTCGCTGTTTTCAAACAGATGGCGTTCCCAGTATTGCGTCCGTGGAGTTCCAAATGGTAATGAATCTATAAGGAAATGATATAAGCAAGCTCGAAATTCAGTGTATGCTACTTTGTTTTTGTAGCGTTAAACATGTCAGGTTTCGTGCCAAAGACAGTATTTGCGGGGAATTTTACTGCACTACTTTATTTTTTAAAAAATCTGCAGCTGAAGCACACAGAATTCTTGTTGAGAGTTCCAGCTACTATGCTCTGTCGGAAATAACATGCAGACATTGGTTTAAACGCTTCAAAAATAATGAGTTTGATGTTGAAGATAAAGAACGCTCTACCTCACCGAAAAAAAGTTTTAAAACGAAGAATTGGAGACATTACTTCATGAAGACTCAATTCAGGCGCAAGCTGAATTTGTAGAATTATTAGGAGTTTGAAAGCATTAGGAATGATTTAAAAGCAAGGACACTGCCGTACGATTTGAAGTCGAGAGACGTCGAATGGCATCTTTTCACACGTGAACAGCCTTTTTAACGGCAGAAAAAGGTTTTTTTTGCATCGTATTGTGATGGCAATGAGTGCTGGACAATATCATCAAAGATGAAAGAAAAACTTGAAGCAACTAAAATGTGGTTCTACAGAAGGATGCTGCTAATATCATGGCTAAAGCAATGATGAGGTTTTGGAAAGGATGGAAACGAAAAATGAAATTAATACTGAGCATCAGGAAGAGACAGCTGAGGTTTCTAAGACATGCAATGAAGAAGGAGGGCTTGGATAACCTGTTACTAACAGGCCAGATATAGGGGAAAATAAACAGGGGTAAGCAGCGGATAACATATTTGAAGGACCTAATCAGGTGGATGATGAAACGAGGGTTGCCTGGTGTAACAGGAGGTGTGCTAAGAGCCACCATGGATAGGGAGATGTGGAAATCTATGATCGCCTATGTCCTGAAAGGACAGGGCACATAGAAGAAAAAGAATCGTGACCGGCAATGAAAATTGAATACACTACGATAACACTAAGCATAGAAGATCATGGAGTAAGCCCGGTCATGTTTCAACATCGACGACAAATCCGAATACCCATCGTTCGAATATTTGGCGTTGCATTTGGTGGGATCAGCTGGGTATAGTTTATTTTGAGCTATTCAAACCGTTCAATACCATCACAGGAGATCGCTATCGACTATAATTGATGCGTCTGAGCCGAGCATTGAAGAAAAGTTTGCAACATGACAACGTTTGGCCACATGCTGCAAAACAAGTAAAAACGTACTTGGAAATGCTTAAATATGAAGTTGTACTCCACCCGCCGTATTCACCAGACATTGCCTTGTCCGATTCTCACTTGCTCCGGTCGATGGCACATGGTCTAGCTGAGCAACATTTTTATTCTTATGAAGATGCCAAGAAAATGGATCGACTCGTGGTTAGCCTCAAGAGACGTGTTTTCTTTTCTTTTTTTCTTTAAAAGTAAAATTCAAATGCTACCAGAAAGATGAGGAAGTAGTTGCTAGTGATGGACAATAATTTCAATGACATTTCTTCTTACGATCATATCGCCCCAAGCAAAGCAGTTTACTACTACTGTTTTGCAGGGGGTTACATAGGAGGAAAGTTATGAGAAAGAGTGACAGGTTATAGGGGGTGTGAGGAAGTGGGTAAGAGAAAGATGAGAATACTGATGAGAGTAGAGTGGACGGAGAAAGGAGCATTAGAGAAAGGATGCAGGTTAGTGAGATAGGAGATGGCTTAACTTTACATTTAAATTCTTGGAGATTGTAGCTGTCGGGAAAGCAAGTAAACGAGAGGGCATTCCACAGGCGGGAAGTGCGTGAAAAGAAGCTGATGGAGTAGAATTTGCGTTTACAATTTAATGGTTTCACAGTAAAAGGATGGGACTTGGTTGCTAATCTTGTGGTTCGAGTAAATTTATATATAGGGGGCACCAGTGAGCTAAGTTCAGCGGAGCAGAAGCCGTGAAAGTATTTGTAGAAGAGACACAGGGAAGCTACATTGCACCAGTGAGAATGTGACTGTATCTGAGCTGCCAAGTCGGGATCTATCACATTACAGATTCTCTGTTGGATTTTGTCAAGGATACCTAGGTGGATAGCAGGAGCATCCGACCAGATATAGCAGCAGTTTTCAATACAAGGGCGGATGGTAGATTTATATATGTGCGGGATTGTTTCAGGCTGAAATTACTAATTTTTGTAAATAAAACATATTTCATCATGAATAAAAAAAAAAAATCAGCTAAAACTTATTCAAGGTCATAGTAAGAAAATACGATCTTCAGGCAAAATGGCCACAATTTATGGGAAAAGACGTCAGTTTAAAATGATACCAAGAGTTTTCTTTTATATGCAGTGTCCCTTCATCCGATCATGAGTATCCACGACTTCCTATTCTTTGTGGCCGTTAGTAAAGTCTCTCTCTCTCTGCTAACCATTTACACAAGCTCGGTCGGTAGGTCGGTTATGCGTTTTTTTGTCCGTTTTGGCCTTCAATGTGTTATCCGAGTGACATTTTTTAAAGCCTTCTTTCATTGTGTGCCCTACAGGTGCCAACTGTCTTTGATGATAAATATGCCCTTTTCGCTTCCATTTCTTCTAAAACTTTGTCGTTGCTTACATGTCTAGGTTAAAGTATTCTGAGTGTCTTTTTGTAGAACCTCATTTTTGTTGTCTCAAGTCTTTCTTCATATGGGATTAGCTTTTTCAGCAGTTACTGTCTATCATACACAACGTATATATATATATATATATATATATAACAGTTCAGCACTCTTCTTTGCTTCTAACGATTTTTTTCGGTTTCTTTATACTTCGCTCCCCGACTCGGAACGACAAATCGGGAATTCCAGTTGAATTCCTCGCGTTCACTTACGCACAAATACCCTTTGGAAAGGTATCGATCCGTCTTTCCCCTCCAGTTATGGGTTAAATAAAAGAACAGATTGGGTTCTATAGCCTTGGTTGGCAACCAGTCTACCACAGAAAGCAATGGCAACCTACTGCGCGATAATCTTTTCAATCAGTCAGGTCTCTTTGGAAACATGATCGCCCAAAGTATGACACTTAACTGAATACTTTGCTGAGTCTTCAGAAGGCATATCTTGCTATCCTAATGCGGAAGAGGTTGTCAAACCTTGGTGTATATATATATATATATATATATATATATATATATATATATGACTTTAAAAATTGCTACATTTTCACAAGTCGTTTTAAATCCAATAGATTAAACAGATTTTAACGGTTGAACGTTCAAATCATATGCCATTTACTAAATTGTAAATATTTATTTAACAGAAAATTTTTTTTTTTTTTTGTTTATAATGTTGCTCTGTAAGTTATTCTATGCATCATTTCTTTTCAAGACGTTGGCTATCATTGCTCTTCACAATTTCTTTAGCTCTTAATAAATTTGGTCTTTTAGCGAGCTCTCCAAATCCCTACTCAAGCCCGCCAGGTAGTTTATGCGTTGTTTGCCGCTTCCCTTTCATTTGTCCTAATGAGTATAAAGTTTTCCAATCCCGCTTTCCTCATTATGTTTTTATTTTTTTAATCATCCCCACCCCGCCCGAAGCAAGTCGTTAACGCCACTGATGTGCAGAGGGTTACATAAGAGAGTTGAAGTATTAGGCAGGAGGAGAGTGAAGACAAACCAGCTATAGGGGGAGAAAGAGAAAGGGCAAGAAAAGGATGTGAACATAGGAATGAAGACAGTTGCAAAGGTAGAGAGAAAGGAAAAGAAGATACACGGGCTGATGTGGAAAGAGCTGGAGTTAAGTGGATAAGAGATGGGAATTGACTTGGAATTTAAATTCCAGGAGGTTATAACCATAAAAAAGCAAGTATATGGAAGGGAATTCCACAGGCGGGTAGCACGAGAAAAGAAGCTGCTGGAATAGAAATATCGCCTGCATTTGGTTGATCTAACTGTAAAAATTTGTTGCCAGTTTGGTTGCCCGAGAAATTCTTGTGGAGGGGGCACCAGTGACCCAAGTTCGTCAGAGCAGAAGCTATGAAAATATTTATAGAAGAGACAGAGGGAAGCCACATACCGACGATGAGAAAGTGACTGGAGACGAGCTGCCAGGTCAGGACTAATTACATTGCAGTTTCTTCTCTGGATCCTGCCGAGAACACCGATATGAACGGCAGGGGTGCCTGACCATATATGACAACAGTATTCCTTAGATATTGGCACTTTCTGATTCCGAGTGTCCTTTTTGGTTCAGTTTTCTCTAAAACTTTGTCACTCACATATTCGGTCCATGGTATTCTTAGCATCCTTCTGTAGAAACAATTTTCTGTCACTTCAAGTCTCATCTGCGAGAAGATTGTCCCGCATTTACTGCCATAGTATTGATATGACAAAGGTTCGGCACACTTTTCTTTGTTTCTAACGAAGTCTTTGTAAATACTTCGCTTAGCTTTTTGAAGGCATCTTCCGTTACTGAAATAAGCCTTCGGATTTCAATTTCGATATTTCCACCGTCTGTTAAACCATTTTCCAGATATTTAAATTGTCGTACTTGCTTGATTTCAGTATATACCCTTTGTCATTTGCATGTTGGTTTGTTCCTTTTTCTTCTTGCAGTTAATTGCTAGTCTTACCCAGTTTTCTTCGTTAACTTCTGTGGAAGTTTCTCTCAGTCTCTATGTGCACCATCATGCCTGAATATCTTTTAAGATTCCCAGGTATGACTTCTATTAGAATCGCCTTGCTGTGTAAGTTAAAAGGTTCAGTCAGTTGAGTGTCATACGTGATACCCGCTTGGGCGATCATGTCTTGAAAGAGACATAACTGAATGGGTAGGAGATTTTCTCGCAGTAAGTTGCCGTTACTTTCTGTGGTAGACTGGTTGCCAACCAAGGCTAAAGAATTGTCTATTCTGCTATTTAACCCATTGCTGATAAAAATATGAGTTATTACTTTTCCCAAGAGTGTCTGTGCGTAAGTGAATGCAACAAACTCGACTGTTACGACCTTTAAAAACCTCTAATTTTTGCGCAAGAAGTAAAATCGTTTTTTTCCTTGAGATTGTTTCTAAGATTAGAACTCAATATTTATTTGCAGGATTTTATAATTCTAAAATTTCCCCCGATTGCACAACTGAAACAAAAACAGAGGCCAAGTAATATTTATGCTTATAAGAATTTCATGCTAAAAATGCAATTTATTAAAAAAAAAATATAATCTAGACTTATTTATAAATGGAACTTTGTGTGTGTCCGTTACCTATAGACTCTGAAACGGCTGAACCGATTTTCTTGAAAATTTACACAGTTGTATTATAAGCGTCTGCGAGTGTTCTTAGCTAGGTTTTGTGTCGAGGTACCCCCGATTAATATCGAAAATCGATAATCGAAAAAAATCGGGTTATAGAAGGAGTGGTCCGATTTTAATCAAATTTGATACAATCATAGACAAAGACATAAGAAACAATATTCAGAAGTTTCAAGGTTGCAGTTCTTACAATAGTGCAGAAAATCGATTATATATATATATATATATATATATATATAAGGCAAGTTGTTTGTGTGTGTGTCTGTTTATCTGTCTGTTTGTCCTTTATACAAATCCACAATTTTTATCTGATTCTCATCAAACTTCACACAAATATTCTTTAGGTTAAGTCTGAGATCCAGGACCATGGATTAGCTTCATTTCACCCGAGCAATGCCGGGCTATACTCCTAGTATTAGATAAACAACACACAGAGACAGTCAAGAACCTAGCACATACTGTGTAATAGGTTCTAGCGAGACAAGCTTGATAATAATTACACCACGTCGAGGTGCCTAATTGATTTCCTAAGCACAGCTTAGATGTGGCACTGGGATACCCAGTGACAATCGAACTCACCACTCCAAAAGATGCGTAATGGAGAGTGATGTTTATTTTTTTGTTTTTTTGAAAAACAAAAAACACTGAAAATTCCATAGACAGAACAAAGTCACAAAGAAAATGGTAAGCGAAAGAACACTTGGAATTAAGAAAACACTGCGAAAATTCTTTAGCCACATAATGAGAAAGAAAGGTTTGGAAAACTTAACACTCACGGAGCATACTGAGGGCAAGAGAATTAGGGGAAGGCAGTAAGCCATTTACCCGACGAGCTTGTTGGGTAAGGTGGAGTGGTAGTCTTAGCAAAGGGTGGAAAACTTAAGAGCCACAAAAATAGGAAGTTGTGGAGAGCAATAATCATCTGTCTTGAAATGACACGGCGCATAAAAGATCCTTCATCCGAACTCCTAGACTGGCGATACAGAATTACAAAGAATTTTACCAAATCGCAGAAATCACATCACTTGAAGAATTCTAACAGGAGCAGCAACTGAGGACATTTAAGTTAAAGAGAATATCAGAACATAATCAAGACGCTGACTTTCCACGAAAAGTTAGGAAAAAAAAACTAACATCAATGCTAGAAAGAACGATAACGGCTAGTGGACATAATAAGAGACAAAAATCCATTTTCTTGTAAAACTGTTTTAAGAGAGATTCTATAATAGGTAGATGTGCGTTGTGGTGCAGTGAATATCGACTCGGAACTACAAACCGGGGAGCAGAGTTCGAATTCCAGTTGAATTCCTTGCATTCACTTACGCACAGATACCCTTGGGAAAGGTATTAATCCGTCTTTTCCTTCCACTTATGGGTTAAATAATAGGACAGATTGGTTGCCAGCCAAAGCTATAGAACCAGTCTACCGCAGAAAGCAATGGCAACCTACTGCGGGATAATCTTCTGCCCAGTCAGTAATGTCTCTTTTGAGACATGATCGCCCAACGCGTGTATTACGTATGGCACTTTACTGATTATAATAGGTACTCCTAAAATCATGCTTGCCTTCGACACATCCACACAAAACGATATCCACTATTTTTTATTTTATTTTATTTTGAATGACATTAACAAAGCTCAGAGAAATATCGGATTTCATTTAAAATTTTCATCGTTTATCCATAAATGAATAAACCTTATGGTGAAAATATGTTTCAGTCATATATCCTTTTAGTTAATCTGTGGTTAATCTGTAGATTTTTGAAGTTTCGAATGTTTGCATAGTTATCAAAAGCTACAAATCCTGAAGTGTTATATTTTCTAGACATTAAACTGTATATACTTGGTTTCCAGATGAAAAGAGATAATATACATTTGTTTGCGAAAAATCGACAAATTCTTTAAGAGAACGATTTAAAAACTCATACATCTAAACTTATTTATAAAGGGGACTCTGTGTGTGTGTGTGTGTGTGTGTGTGTGTGTGTGTGTGTGTGTGTCCGTTATCTATAGACTCCGAAACGGCTCAACCGATTTTCTTGAAAATTTACACAGTTGTACTATAAGCGTCTGCGAGTGTTCTTAGCTAGGTTTTGTGTCGAGGTACCCCCGATAAAGGAGTGGTCCGATTTTAATCAAATTTGATAAACTCATAGACAAAGACATAAGAAACGATATTCAGAAGCTTCAAGGTTGCAGTTCTTACAGTAGTGCAGAAAATCTATATATATATATATATATATATATATATAAGGCAAGATGTTTATGTGTGTGTGTGTGTGTGTTTATCAACCTGTATGTCTATATTTTTTCAGCCCTTTTATTTGAGTTTTTACTTCGGGTTTGGCTCTAATTATGTATAATTGTAATTCTTAGTCTCAGTTATGATACCATTTACTCAGAGGATTTATTTAGCCTTCAAAATTCAGTTGACGACGAAAAAAAAAAAAACTTATTTGATATCGATACCAGGAAATCAAAATTTGACTTACATCCATTCATTTTTCTTTCAGTCTACGGTTTTGCTTTAACTGGAAACAACTATTGCTTTTTAGTCTTTCGTGCCAACGTCCAAAGAGTCTGAGCTCCAGGACCATGGATTAGTTTTAAAGCTTTCATTACACACGAGCAACGCCGGGCTATACTGCTAGTTAAGTGATAAATTCGATCTGAAATGTTTTCCCAGGTTATTATAATAGTGTGATTATTTGTGTCGTAATTTTCTTTTTTTTTTTTTTTTTTGTTAACAACCTCATCTTCCTTTATCTAGCTGACTATTCAACAGTTATTCCAATAGCTTAAAATTATTTTTACTTATGTAACTATATCTAAAATACGTATTTCATTATACACCCAACTAAATAACTTTCAAATATTATAATTAAACATCACTGATTATTGCTTGGAATAGATCCAAATTGCAAGTTATCAGCCAGCATATAATTCCTGCATAATTTTCAATATACATTAATTACTTCTTGGTGTCTTCAGTATAGATGACTACTGCATCCTGTGATTCTTCAAAGAGTTTAAAAGCTTTTCTGGTAAGGTTTCAGTAGATCATAAAAATTAATAATGTCATTTTCATTTTACCTCTGATAATGAAACTGATAGTACAGGAAAATTTCACTAGAAACAAAGAAAAGAGTGCTGGATTGCTATGTGATGTCAGTTCTTCAATACCGCAGTGAATGCTGGACAGTATCATCGAAAATGAGGACAAAACTTGAAGAGGCGGAAATGTGATTCTACAGAAGGATGCTGCGGATATCGTGGACTGAGCATGCAAGCGACGATAAGGTGTTGGAAAGAATGGCAACAAACAGGAAATTAATACTAAGCATCAGGAAGAGCCAACTGACGTTCCTGGGACACGCAATAAGGAAGGAGAGCTTGGAGAACATGATACTAACTAGCCAGATAGAAGGAAAAAGAGACCGAGGAAGGCAGCGGATAACATATTTGCAGGGCCTGATCAGGTGGGTGACAGAACGGGGGTTGCGAGGTGTAACAGGAGCAAACATACTAAGAGCCACAAGGAATAGGGAGACGTGAAGAATCATGATCGCCTATGTCCTGAAGGGACAAGGCACATAGAAGTCTGTGGTAATACCGAGCAAGCGAGGGACCGGATGTTTGCCCTCAGAGGTCCAGATAGCAAATGACTAAAACTTTGTGCATCTGGGCTCCACGCAGATATTCCGGTGGAAAACCAAAAATAAGTAAAATTGAATTAATTTTATGAACCCTTTTCGGGAGCCGACGTGAATTTTGTTTATCGTCCGATGGGAAATCCAGAATTAAATCCGGGTGTGAATTCCCAAATGACTTGTTCGGAGCCTCGAAGAGGAAATAAAAGAACGACACATAAAACAATCGCCAGTTGAGAAAATACGAGCATAATTCACACGCCCCTTGACCATGTCAAGCGATCGTATTATGTTGCCTCTCCTTTCTCACTCATCTTCTCTGTTCACTGAGCCAGTTAATAACTGACCGGTACCCGAAGGACCGAGCGGAGACTTCAAAGACACTCATAACAAACAAATGCTCACACATACATACGCGGAAAACTATGAATATTTTAACGACCTTTGTACCAACCAAAAGTCATTACTTTTATTTGTAAAAAAAAAAAAAAAAAAAAAAGTTATATATATATATAACGAATAACCCACTATAAGTGTTTGTATGTGGCTTCAAGTACTGTACAAAAAGTTTGGTGCAGGCATACCTCTTTGATTCTGGTATAGTATGTGGCCTAACCGGTTTGAACGGGTCCTACCTCAGTAAAAGTGTATTTATAAATATAAGTATTCAGCTATTTACTTAAACTAATTATTTGCCCTAACCCTTACCAGACAGTTACAATACTTCATTATAGGTAGGCTACATACATACTATACCAGTGACCAAATTTCGTAGGCCACATACTTTTATGGTGGAGACTTACCTCGCCGAAGCAAGAGAAGTCGGTTTGTCTGCACATGCGTTTGTCGACGTCATGGAACCGCGAGGCGAGCTCATGGAAGGCAGTTTTGGAATGACACGACGCATGCGTCATCGGCGAAAGCGAGCCTCTCACATGCGAGAAATTTCGGTTTCTTACCAGAGACCAAAAACGCATAAAAAGAGCCAACTTCTGTTTCGGAGTCAGTCGGGTGTTGGCGATTCGTGAAAGCTACACAGCTGTTCGGGAGACAGTGCTTTGTTTATGGTGCGCAGAGAACAGAGTCGCGAGTGAAGCAGTGTTCCGGGTTTTACGTAGAGCAGCTGGGAGAACAGATCCAAGCGGTCATTAATTCCTCTACCAACCACACTTCGTCAAGCAAATACTCTACTGGCACCAAAAGTTCACCCTTCCACTGAAGGTGACTGATGGCTGAATTTAAATTTCATAGTTGTTTTCATATCCTGCTATGACATCAGAAAACACCTGCAGTGGAAAGGGAATAATATTAATAATGAAGCCTGCTAAACGTCTGCATACTTTCTCTAATGTCTTTGTTGTAGGATGAATACTAAATGCAAGTATGATGAAGATGGATTCCACCTTGCATCGCTAATGTTTTGAATTAGCTGAAATTCATTAAAAAAGAATCGAAACTAACGTGCTAAATGCCACAAGAACTTCACACCTTAATTACCAAAAATCTTTTTCTGTTCCAATAACTTTTTTCTACCATTAAACATGAGTGACGAAAGATGCCTTCAGTTTCTCATTATTCTGAAACAGTTTCAAACGGATGTTCAATAGGTCAAGTCTATTACAGTCAAGAGGGGATGACAGCTACTACTGCTCATCGCAATCAATATAGGGATAGAGAGAATAGTAAAATGATGAACTGAAAAACTTAGTATTACCAGCGAACTTTTAAAATAAACTGCTACTACATATGAGCAGTAATTTTAAGTTAGGCCTTTAAACAAACAAACGAAACTAACAACTCATCATGGGTCATTTAACACCGAAATTTAATTATCTTGGGAGTATTTGTCTATATTTCTGAGATGAGGTATTATTATTTACATTGTTCCAATCACCTGAGGGTTGGAGCGTACAACGATAAATACGTATTCAATATGACAACAAAGATGAGTGCAACAGGCTGAACAATGTAAATAGTGTTAATAATTATCTTGGGACCTTTAGTAATTTCTTTTCCCAAAAATGTATTATTCTTGTGGACCTGAGAAAAACAATTAAGAAGTGGTTCCACGTTTCTCAAACCCTCGCCCCCGATAAGAGGGCTTGCTGCTGGATGTAGTTTATTGTCATATCCAGGACGATTAAATTCATGTAGATTCATTTTTTTTTTTTCATTTAGAGAACCTTTTGTGTAATCTGGAAAAATTAGGACGATTTTCTTGTTTTTTTAAACAAAAAATTTCGATAGTGAAAAAGTTATAATTCAAGTGGTCATTATAATCAGAATACGTTAGTACTTAATGAATGTATGGTTTAGTCGTACGGTAGGGTTACCAGTATAATTTTGAGTTTGAGTTTTGTTTAACGGAATATCAACCTCTGTGGGTTATTTAATGCTAAAAAAGGTAGGATTTTAAGGGTTTCTTTTATGTTCAGTTATAGTGAGAAGGTTGATTTTGATGAAAAATTTTAATTTTTTTATTTTATTTTAGAAAACTGAAGACGTCTTCTAGCTTTGTATTAAAAAATGTATTGCTAGTATTTTTTTCCTTCGAAATAATGTATATATTTCTATAAAAGTCTTTTTATACTTTCATAGTGTTTTGACCCCAGTTTGGGGGTTAACTATTTGCCCATAGCTGGGACCCTAACGGATGCTACCACTCCGGGTCAGAGTGGATCGGGAACAACAGCAATTAAGAGGTGGTTCCATGCTCCTCACAACCTCCCAATCAGAGGCCTTGCTGCCGGATACAGTTTACCGTCATACCCAGGGTCGTAGTAGTATTGTTTTGACGTGGTTATGATAATAAACGAACAGAAGGTTGGGTTTATACGATCATTATTTTACTTTTTTGTGGTTGACTATTAGGTACAGATTTTGGTTTGCTTAGGTGAAGGCACATCATTTAACGTATATTTTGGTGTGGAGATTATAAAAAGTTTCATATAAATTGTTCCGGCATTTGCACATGTAGATTGTCTTTGAATTTGTCCTTGATTTTCTGCATTTCTTTTCTAGTATGATATTATTTTTTAACCATCATCCTTTTGCTTTGCTGTCCGTTGAATTTCCGACGATTTGAACAGTAGCTCCTACGCACGTGCGCGCGGCTGAGAGCGAGGCAAAAAAGCGAAGAGAATTATACACGTGGTTTTTGTTTTATACTGTCGTGAGGACTACGTGTTTCTGTTTTGACTTTAGGGGGAATATTAGTGATTGGTTGACTTCCACATGACTTCAGCTAACCAAGTAAATTATGTCCGGGGAAAAAACAAGGAAAGGATATATTTGTAGAGAGAAAAAAAAAAGAAGATAATTTATTTGTCATTCTATTAGTAATGAATATATTTCAATAAGTTTTTACTACGACCGCCACAAATGTTTCAGATATGTGGCATCTTTGCTGCAGAAATTTATTTAATTCACAGAGTAGCAGGAACATCGAAACTAAAATTCGTGGTTTCATTTTGCACCCTAAAGTGTTATATTTCGGGACCCTAATTATCTGGTTTTTGTCACTGGTTTTTACAATACTGATTTGTTATTATTGCTAATGATTATCAAAGTTCCTCACGCGTAACCGGTTGTAGCGATGAGTCACCTTTTGCTCTGCTCTAAGCGGCGCTTCCAAAACGGTGCTGAATGAAAAAAAAAATTGATATAGGGACAGTTTCGAAAAAAAAAAAATCATATAACAAAAATTATAAATATCATGGATTACTTGTAATTGCATGCACAAGTCCCATTATAAACAATTAATGACCTATTTTATCGTTGTGATAGTTTTCATTATATCAAATACTTTTTTAATCGTTTCACCCCAAGAGCGGGGGTACTGCCACATGCGCAGGGGGGCTACATAAGAGTACAAGTTTAGACAGGAGGAGAGTGAAAAAAAGAAAAGATGGACCAGTTACAGGGGGTGTCAAAGAAAGAGCAAGAAAAGGATGGGAACACAGGTGTAAAGACGTTTGCGAGGGTAGAGAGAAAGGAAAAGATATACAGGGCGAAAGAAAGAACGGGAGTCAAGTGAATAAGATATGGGTATTGACATTGCGTTTAAATCCCTAGGGGTTGTAGCCATCAGGAAAGCAAGTATATGGAAGGGATTTTCACAAGCTGGAAGTGCGAGAAAAAAAGCTGCTAGAGTAGAATTCTCGGCTGCATTTGGTTGATCTAACTGTAAATGGTTGGGACTTTGTTGCCAGTCTGGTTTCACGAGTAAATTCTTGTGGCGGGGGCACCAGTGATTTAAGTTCGTCGGAGCAGAAGCCATGAAAATATTTGTAGAATAGACAGAGGGAAGCCACATCCCGCCGGTGAGAAAGTGACTGGAATCGAGTTGCCAAGTTAGGACCTATCACATTACAGATTCTCCTTTGGAGCCTGTCAAGAGCACTGAGATGAACAGCAGGGGCACCTGACCATATAGACAACAGTATTCCATGCACGGACGGATGGTTGATTTGTCCGCAAATTGGAGGAAAGAGTTATCAGTAGTAATGTTCTGACTTCAAATTGAACTCACAACTCTAAGAGTCAAGTCAGAAACTAACCAACGTCTATATCCACTGGGCCATGTGTTTTTAAGGATATAGACGTTGGTTAGTTTCTGTGACTTGACCCAAACAGTTGTGAGATAATACCAGGCTACAGCAATGGTGAACAAGTAACTTACAGGGTTAGAGGGAGATAACTCATGATAACCAGAAGAGGCTCTAGGCAAGGAATGGAGTTCATATACCCCAGTGATTGTAATAAAGGGTTCGGTTCGAAATTTCTAGCACCTGAAGAAGGCCAGCGCGTACAACGGCCAAAACGTCGTACAAATAGCAACAAAGATAAGGACAATAGTCCGAATAATGTAAACACTACTTAACTTTTGATAGAGTAAAATTAGACTAAGATTTTTTTGTGTGTGAATTCTGACTAGAGAGCGAGCATATTAGCAGCATGCCGTCAGTCAGCGTCTATTTGAGATTCCATTTCTTCCACTCTTGTGGTTTTTAGACATCTTAGCCTTAGGGTGGGGATGAAAATAGTTCTTATCTGTTGAATGTCAGCTTCTTAGGTTACTAACCTTGACTAAGTAAGATGGAAAAATGCCAGTGCATCAACAGGTTCTTTAGACTTGAACTGACCAAGAAGGCTTGTACTCAGCTCTATAGACTACTAGCAGTATAGCCCGGCGTTGCTCGGGTGTAATGAAAGCTTTAAAAATAATCCATGGTCCTGGAGCTCAGACACTTTGGACGTTGGCACGAAAGACTAAAAAGCAATAGTTGTTTCCAGTTGAAGCGAAATCGTAGACTGAAAGAAAAATGAATGGATGTAAGTCAAATTTTGATTTCCTGGTATCGATATCAAATAAGTTTTTTTTCGTCGTCAACTGAATTTTGAAGGCTAAATAAATCCTCTGAGTAAATGGTATCATAGCTGAGACTAAGAACTACAATTATACCTACTTAGAGCCAAACCTGAAGCAAAAACTAAAATAAAAGGGCTGAAAAAATACAAATATACAGGCAGATAAACAGACACACACACATACACAAACATCTTGCCTTTAATATATATTATCGATTTTCTGCACTCTTGTAAGAACTGCAGCTTTGAAACTTCTGAATATACTTTCTTGTGTCTTTGTCTATGAGTGTATCAAATTTGATTAAAATCGGACCATTCTTTCTATAACCCGATTTTTTCGATTATCGATATTTATCGGGGAGTACATCGACACAAAAACTAGTTAAGAACACTCGCAGGCGTTTATAGTACAACTGTGTAAATTTTCAAGAAAATCGGTTCAGCCGTTTCGGAGTCTATAGGTAACGGACACACACAAAGTTCCATTTATAAATAAGTTTAGATTTAGATTAGATAAGCTAAGAGATTTTTAATGAGAATAACAGTTTCTGTACAGGAAATATTCAGCTTACAATAATCGAACGGTTAGCGTTACAGTTGGTTGAAATTTATTTTTTAAAAGTTCCCCATAAAAAAGTTTTCAGAAAATTAACCTTAAAGTTCACTGTTATCGTTCTTTATACTATTGATGGAGGTTTCTTTTCAAGATCTTAAGTCGTGTTGACTTATACACACAACAGTCTTTATTATAACGGGTGTCGAATTCCAGTAAAGTTCGTAACATTCACATACGCGTAACTACCCTTGAGAAAGATTTTAATCACTTCCCCCACCCTCAACTCTGGTTATGTGTTGAATAGCAAGAGACACTGGACCCCATAGTCTTGACTGTTAACCAGTCTACCGTAACGGGAATCTTTCTGTCAAGAAGAATTGAATCGAAAGAGAGACATGATCACCCAAGCGTGTATCACGGATGACGTCTAATCAAGTGATGTTTTCATGACATTCTACCTTATCTGTTATAGACAACGGGTGGCGATTTTGATACTAGAAAACCCCCCTCTGTACCAGTGTTTGAAAGTGTCCAGAAACAACTGATGCAGCAGTTAACAAATAACATTGGCGAGCACGTGAGGCTACTTGAAATTTCTCTCGTGGAAATGAGTGCCGGATTGGTACCGTACTCGTAATTTTGATTGTAATCATGCATATAATAGCAGAATAATATGTACTGTATTTTGCTGCTTATGAAAGGCATTACCCCTCACCTATAAAATATCCCCCAATACCACCCAGCTCTGTGACAGGAGTTAGACGCTTGGAGTGAGCGTCATCTAATTCTAAGCCCTTGAAAGGGAAACAATCCATTGTTCCAAAATTAAATCGTCCACGTTTTGAGATAAAATACTTTTACAGTTAAGATACTGTGATATTGAGAGGAAACTGAATTCTTGCTACTTAACAGCATCATTGGCGGACCTGAAGGAGACTACCAACACCTTTTGAAGTTGTTGTTTTTCATTTGTTTCGACTTTTTTCAGCGCAGTCTTATCAATTATTACATAAAGTTTCCGATTATCAAAAAAAAAATTGAAAAAAAATTGAAAAAATTTCAATATTTGAACAATTTTAGTGGGGGGCTCAGTTTCTCGTACAACGTTATAGTAAATCGATCCTCCATTTTGGAACCACTCGCGTTGAGGTCACTTTTTTCTTTTGAGACGATTTGTTGCTCTTGTTTGTCTTTTTTCAAGTTTACTTTAGTTCTTACGATGGCATCTTCCTCGGAAACTCCAAGAATGTCTTTATTCAAAAATTTCACAAAGGATTCAGTAGTTGAATATGCGCAAACAAAAAAATTCATTGCACAGGATCGATTTATAAGGTTGTATGAAAAACTGAGTCCCCCCCCCCCACACACACACACAAACAAAAAAAAATTGAAATTTTTACAAATTTTTTTGTCAATCGGAAAGTTTGGGATTTAAGTAAAAGTTAAAAAAAAATTGATAATCAACCAATTTACAGGTGGTGGTAATGTAACGGCGAGTGGTTTCAAAATGGAGGATCGATTTACTATAACGTTGTATGAAAAACTATAACGTTATATGAAAAACTGAGCCCCCCACCCCAGTAAAATTGTTTAAAAATTGAAATTTTTCCAATTTTTTTTTTTTTGGCAATCGGAAAGTTTTAAAAAGTGAAAAGAAAAATATGAAAACAACAAATTTAAAAAGGTGGTGGTGGTCTCCTTCAGGTCTACCGCATCATTTACGATAGACACTTTAAGAATAATACAAGTGTATAATATGCTTTCGTTAGAACATGGTTATTTTTCCTTTAATCGGTCTGTGATGAATTTGTCTTTCTAACAGAAGACGGAATGTGCGACACAGAGATCCGAAGGCGAATTGTCATGGCAAAGGAAGCATTCCAGAAGCTGAATAGAGTATTAAGTGATAGAAAAAATTCCACTAAATACAAATAAGAGAGTATTGGATTGCTATGTGTTTTCAGTTCTTCAATATGGCAGTAAATGCTGGACAATATCACCAAAGATGAAGGAAAAACTTGAAGCAACTGAAATGTGCTTCTACAGAAGCAAACTGAATATAAAGTGGGGGATCAATTCCATATTACAATCAATATATAAACTGACCCCTCACCTTGTGACCACAACAGTTTCTATACATTTATATTCCTGAGATCCAAAAGCACAAGGATGCATTCCAGGAGCTGAGAAGAGTATTAAGAAACAGCCCAATTTCACTAGAAACAAAGAGAGTATTAGATTGCTATGTGATGTCAGTTCTGCAATATGGCAGTGAATGCTGGACAATATCATCAAAGATTAAGGAAAAACTTTTAGCAACTGAAATGTGGTTCTACAAAAGGATGCTGCGGATATCATGAATCAAGCATTGAACAGGTGAAGAGGCTCATCCCTTGTTTCCTGTTTAGGATGCGGTTTCCGGTTTTCTCTTTTTCAATCTTTTCACTCTTTTCCTTTATTATTCTTTTTTTTTTCAATTGGAGTAGATAGACTAAACTATCGCCCGGTTCACATTCCACCCACATCTATTGAACAGGTGAAGAGGCTCATCCCTTGTTTGCTGTTTAGGATGTGGTTTCCGGCTTTCTCTTTTCCATTCTTTTTACCCTTACGTAGCCCCCTGCGCATCAGTGGCGTTACCGCCTTGTTCGGGGTGATATGATTTTAAAAAAAAAGAGTAATGATGAGATTTTGGAAAGGATGGAAATGAAAATGAAATTAATACTGAGCATCAGGAAGAGACAGCTGAAATTTCTGGGACATGCAATGAGGAAAGAGGGCTTGGAGAACCTGATACTAACATGCCAGATAGAGGGAAAAAGAGACAGGGGAAAGCAGCGGATAACTTATTTGAAGGACCTAATCAGGTGGATGATGGAACGAGGGTTGCATGGTGTAACAGGACCGCCAGGGATAGGGAGATGTGGAAGACCATGATCGCCTACATCCTGAAAGGACAGGGCACATAGGAGATGAATTTGTCATTAATCAGATTTTCATGCTGGAATATGCTATTCATTGGATGAAATTTGGGATAGTGGAGAGGGTCATGAAGTACAAGTCAAGAAACTTCAGAAAGTTTTTTTTTTTGGGAGGGGGGGTACTTCTAATAAACATCGAAATGCGGTATATAATTCCAGATCATTGTGACAATCCAATTTTCCTGCATTTAATTTACGCACAATCTGTAGCGTTGAAAAAGTCATGAGTACAAATAAACCTGAAGCTATGAAGAAATGGTTAATGTTTTCTTTTATTCGGCCTTGTGTCATACATAACTGAACTCCCTACAGCTTACAGATTTATTCGTTGAGCTCAGGTTTTCATCAGGTTAGTTGGTTGAAGATTGGTGGTTGGACTGTGTGGAATTGTGTGAAATAGGGGAAGAATAAAAATAGACATTTTTGCTGTTAAAAATTGAAATTGATACAAAGGATAACAAGTAGCAGTTAAGGTTCAATGAGAAAGTTAAGGGTACAAAGAGTTGTAGAAATGTTCCATAGTAATTTGTTAGAAAGAGTTTATGCGTACTTATGTAAGTGTGTATGAGCGTTTGTGTGGTAGAAATGTCTTTAAATGGAGAAGTAAAAGGAATCAGCACACGAGAAAGGAGAAAGAGGACGATGTGCGACGCGATCCGGGTCGACTTGAAGTTTCTCCAGTTACGTTTTAGTGTGTCGTCTCGCTGCTCCCATCTGTCTGGCGTTGACGAAGGAAGCCTTTATAGTCATTTAGATTTTTTGCACTGGACCGCTAAATCTTTTTAATCTTGCAAATCATTTCCATTGGTCAGAAAATCAATTTAACATCTACTTGCGAAATCCGGTTTCGACTTTTTCTGTAAGCACGAGGTCAATCCTTTTTTTTATGCGGCAAAACCAGAGTTTCAAACGTCATGGTCAATTTTTGTAAATTTCTAATTTCTTATCCACTACAAACCTTTTTCTTCATTCAGTCAGTTAAGTGCTATACGTGATGTCTTCAAAGAGACATGACTGAGTAGAAGATTTCTGCGGTAGACTAGTGGCCAACCAAGGCACTAGAATCCAATATGTCCTGCTATTTTGCCCATAGCAAAAGGCAGCAAGGGTATTTGGGCGTAGGTGAATGCAACGAATTCGACTGGAATTCGAACTCGGCTCTTCGATTACTCGTTACGAGCCGATATCCACTGCACCACAACGCACATCCAGGATTACCGATGCATAAACTGAAACTTTAACCAACGGATTTTAGATTAAAAATTGAAAAAAAACATTTCCGTGTTTAATCGTGCTCTCCTCTCTGGTAGAGAAATTACTAAAGCGTGGGAATCGAAGATAAAAAGTCAGTTAGCAGTGTCGAAATACATAGACCAGGTTGCAGTTGATGATGGCCTCACCTCCTAATCGCTGAAAAATTGCTGTCATTAAATATATAACCATTAGAAAGATGAAAATTTCAGACGTATTTATTTAAAGCGGGTCACATAAACAACGAGTAATAATAAATTATGTATAATTCTTGCAACGGAATATAGATAAGAGCTTAGTACATTAACCTTGCAAGTTATATTCACACGCTAACTATGGAAATTTTGGCATCTGCTTACTTTCATTTTTTAAGCTTTCCTTTGTGTCACCTCTAATCAGTCAAGGAAATGAGTTTTAACGTATTCTTTAAACGATATGGATTACAGAATGAGTTTTTAAAATAGCTTTTTTATGAGATCGTAATTTATAGCCAGAGAGCACGAGACTGTAGCACTTTATAAGCAGCTACTCATACTAAAAAAAAATTTCTCTGGCGGGGATAGAACGCTAGAACAACCTTTTGATCACGAGCGTAATTAGTAATATTCACATGAGAAACGAGATTTTAACTATTCTTAAATAACAACCGACCTATTCAAGAAGTGAATTTATTAATGTATTAAGTTTAATCCCGATCAAGTGCCTCACTGATGTCGTATAGAGAATGACTGTATGCATAATGTGTGTTTACAGTAGATATGCAAGTAGAATTTAAGATTGAGACTCATTACCGTTGCTCACAATGGTATTTAAACAATTGTACCTTATTGAGGAACTTCTAAGTTCATATCGACAAGTGTCACACAGACACACACAAAGTGTGGAAAATCCACGGGGAGACAGTGCGTGAGAGAGAGAGAGGGGGTGTACGCAGACAGTGCGTGAGAGAGATTGAGAGGGAGAGAGAGTGGGTAGGCAGACAGTGCGTGAGAAAGAGAGTGAGGGCAGGATATAAGAGTAGAAAATCCGTGAGGAGGTGAGAGAAAGAATAACAGAAGAGAGAATCCGTAAGGAGGATACAGAAAGGGAAGAAAATCCGCGAGAATGACAGAGAAAGTAAAAGGAGAATCTTGAGGAGAGAGAGAGAAAGGTTAAAGAATTTGTGAGAAGAAAGAATGAGCGGAGAAATCATAAGGAGGCGAGAGAGAGAGAGAGAGAGAGAGAGAGTGAAGAATCCGTACGGAGGCGAGACAGAGTTGGGTTGTAAAAGGAGATCCCAAAAAAGGTCAAGAATTTAAAGAGTAACCCATGATTCCAGAGTAAAGTGTTTTCTGGAATTATACAAAGAATAGTTCATTGTCCGGCATCTTTATTGCTGGATCTTATATAGTAGCTGCACTTAACTCAAGTAATACACGTTTGAACGATCATGTCTCGAAAGAAACTCAAACGACGTTCCCTGCATGAGGAGACTGGAAAATTTCAATAATGGACAACGCCGTCTCACGAAATATAAGATTATGTTCATGACGCTTGGCAGATTTTAGTTGAAACGAAATCTGAAGATAACATTAGTATTTATGTTTGTTTTTATTCGGCCATCAAAGATCTTAATAATTAGGCAATGTAGATAAATAGTTTTGTTTATGAGAGCCAAAAGTAGTAGCATAGCTGACAAAAAATACTATATCAGTTGGTTAAGAAAAAAAAGTAACTTAAGAAAAACAATGAAATCAAACTAGCATGGTTGAGCAGAAAACACTTGAAAAGACAAACAAAATCCCCATTTTCCAAAGTTTCTGTCGATGCAAATATTAGTATTTGTCTATATTTCTGAGATGAGGTAGTATTTACATTATTCAGTCTATTGTCCTCATCTTTGTTGCCATTTGTACGCAAGGGATGAGAATGATATACCCCAGTGATAGTAATAAAGGGTTCGGTTCGAAATTCCTAGCACCTGAAGAAGACCGGAGCGTAAAACGGCCGAAACGTCGTACAAAGATGAGAACGAGTCCGAATAATGTAAATATTAGTTATATTTGAGAAAAATTCTTACACAGTGAGAAGCTAGTGATGAAGAGTTCTCCGTCCCAATCATTTCCTAATAGTGTGTGTGTGTGTGTGTGTGTGTGTGTGTGTGTGTGTGTGTGTGTGTGTGTGTAACCTCTTGTTTGGGCAGAAAACATTTTGATACCACCTCGTACAGATATTCTAACTAGTTTTCTTTCCTCTTTTTCTGAAGAGTATACTTAACCTGTGCGTTGTGGTACAGTGAATATCGGCTCGGAGCAAGAAATCTGAGAATCATGGGTTTATGGTTTAGCACACACTGATGTAATCATCAGATTATAACCAGAGAAAATAGTTCTTTGCAAAATATTTTGCTTAAGAAGCTTATATAGTTCCTTGCATTCACTTACGCACAAATACCCTTGGTAAAGTTATTAATCCGTCTCTTCTTCCTCCAGCTATGGGTTAAATAGCAGAGCCGCTTGGGTTCTATAGCCTTCGTTGGCAACTAGTCTACCACAGAAAGTAATGACAACCTATTGCGGGAAAATATTCTGCCTAGTCAGTCATGTTTCTTTCGAGACATGATCGTTCAAACGTGTATTACGTATGGCACGTAACTGGCTGATAGTTAGCCTGGCATCATTGTTAATCTCCTTGTGAGAATCAAACTCACGACAATAATAATGAGAATAGCTTGCTAACAATTAACTCCAGTGAGAAACATGCAGTCGATTAACATATCGCAGTACATAATATAAGCATATAGACTTCCGGAAGCCTGAAAAAGTATTCTTAAGCTAAAAATATAAAAGCGTAAATAAAAATTTCAACCAAATTAAACCATCTGGTAAGACAAACTTACTTTTGTCAGACGCCGATATCGTATGTCGATATCTTGCCATAGGAAAAGCACTTCTTGCGGAATTTGGTGTCAGTTTTAAACTGTTTCATTTACTGACTTTCAATGACGTCCAGATTTCACTTTTACTATTATTTTTTTTCTGAAGTAAACAATCGAAACGTGTGGTTACAAGCTTCGCCTAAACCGAAAATAAAGTTCTAAATTAACATCTCGCTTTCATTCGCCTCGAAACAATCCAAATTGTATTTCGGGCAAAAATTCGTAAGTTATCCTTCGCACTTGGATAAACATATAGCCTTCTAATTTGGTGGGTATGAAATATATTTCGCTCTTCATCGATAAGGAACGCATACTTCGTTTCCTTCGACTGGACGAGCACATGTAGACCAAAAAGAAAAAGGTATTCGCTCTAAGTGAGGGGAGAAATATAGATTTTTTAAAAATATATGTATGTCAGACTGGTAGATGGGATAATTAACGATTGCTAACCAGTCATCAAATTCGTTATGAGAAAAAAAAAATCAAGCGCTGATTTTCAAGGTTAACAGATTGGCAGAATATAGTAGTCTTATTCCTGCTGTTGCAGTACCGTATTAAACCAAACTTAGATATTGATGACAGTCAAATTGACACCCCGGTATATACTGGAATGTGCATATAAACCTGCGCACGCGCGCGCACACACACATATATATATATATATATATATATATATATATATATACACACACACATACACAAAGCAATGAAACCTGTTGGCATTTTGTGAACTCACTTTACTCCGCAACACAATCGTTTCTTTGCGAAAGATCTGTACATGCAAATTTATCAAAGTTGCTAAGTTTAAAGATTTGGGCGAGTGTTTGTTTCGCATACTGCATATTATATATCTTAGATTTTCAAAATATCCTAAAATAATAGCAATATTGCTTACCCCACCTCCCCAAGTATGTTCTAAATATTTAAATGGTTACCATTTTGAGTGTAGAAAATATATAACTTCATTTGAAGTACATTAGCTAATTCCCTTTGTTCCCAAGTTGTATTATAAATACAAAAATCGTTGTCATTTTCAGAGTAGAAAAAAGTATTGTAAGAAATCTAAATATAAAATCAAAAAAAAAAAAAAAAAAAAAAAAAAAAAAGTAATTTATTTCTAAAGATCGCAAAAGACTAGATTAGAAATTCATAAAGAAAATATGAATTATTTTTTAAATGTAATTAGTCTTGTTTAATTTAAAAAAATTATAAGACATATGCTGATAAATACAATAAAGATTAAACCATATTTATTATCCTCCAGGGTCAATCCCCTCCCACACAGGTAGCAACTTGAGAGATAGATAGAGATAGAGAGATAGATAGATAGATAGATAGATAGAGAGAGAGAGAGAGAGAGAGAGAGATATAGAGAGAGAGAATTAAGGGTAAATCCAGGTACTAGAAGATTACCAACGTGGAAGTACCAAAACCGCTGAGTAATCTTGCGGCCGATCCCAAGTATTTCCACTTTAAATCTGGCCTTGTACCATACTGGGTTCAAATTATTTTGTTAACTGAAATAATGTGACATCCGGGAGACTCATAACGGCAAGACAAGCGTACTTAACATTATTTACTAGCAGTATAGCCCGGCGTTCCTCGAGTGTAATGAAAGCTTTAAAACTAATCCATGGTCCTGGAGCTCAGACTCAGCCTAAAGAATATTTGTGTGAAGTTTGGTGAGAATCGGATAAAAATTGTGGATTTGCATAAAGGACGCGTAGCATTTCCACTTTAAATCTGGCCTTGTACCATACTGGGTTCGAATGTGTGCGGATTAGAGATTATGTGAACTTGCTAAAAAAAAATTTAAAAAAGTTTGAATTATAAATCGTTTGCATGAAAATTAATCGAAAGAACAATTCTATTAAATGACAATTATTAAAAATGCAAAGTTCCTTATTGCAATAAAAATTTAAAATTTAAAAAAAATGAACAAATACAATATCGCCCGGTTCACACTCCACTCACGTCTATTGAACAGGTGAAGAGGCTCATCCCTTGTTTCCTGTTTAGGATGTGGTTTCCGGTTTTTCTCTTTTCCAATCTTTTCACTCTTACGTAGCCCCCTGCACATCAGTGGCGTTTTCGCCTTGCTTGGGGTGATATGATTAAAAAAAAAAAAAAAAAAAAGAGATAATTATCGGAAATATAAATATCGTTAACAAAATAATTTAGCCGGAAAAAATCGTTATAACCCGAAGATAGTGCACGCAAATAGTCAACTACTAAAGAGTACTCGTCAAAAGATGCCACGGATTTTAAGTTTTCCTTTTACGTTGCGGTATTTCTTGGTACTCTTGATATTTTGGCAATCTGCTCTGCCGTCAGATAAAATTTCTTACTTGTCCTGTTCTCTTAAGAGCGTCTAAGAATTTCCATATTGTGGAATGATACTTGCTGCAAGAAACACTTTGCCATATTTCAAGGGCGTTATTTGATAAAGCGTTCTAGGTAAATCAGCAACGACTCGCAATGCAAGACCACATATGTATTTCGTAAGTGAATGTAACGAACTCGACTGGAATTCAAACTCGGCTCTTCGATTTCTCATCCCTAGCCGCTATCCATTCTACTATCCACAAATCCTAAGCAAAATGGATACGTATCGAAAAATATTTATTCGAACTGTAAATTGTTTAAATGAAGATCAATCGAAAAGACAATTATAGTAAATGATAAAATTCGAAATAAATGTCTTTCATAATTGTTTTCGAATGATTATTTTCAAACAATGTTCACCTAATCAAAGGATAAAAAACTAGAAGACTTGAACAATTATTTTCGAATAATTTTCTCGATACGCAAATTTGATACTAAAAAACACATGTAACTGTTCATTTTTTTAAATTTCCACACACAAATTCATATTTAAATGACTATTCACCTTTTCGGGCGAACTCACAACCTGTCCATAAAAAAGTAAATAAACTTTAGTTATAGTGTCAAAATTATAATAAAATAATTATCTCTATTAGAATTATGATTAATTCACTCTTTCTAAACCAATGAGAATCGAGACACTAACACGTAACATTCTCACTAACGAGCAAACAGTCAACACGGACAAGCCAACAAAAGTAACTCCTTTTCCAGGTCATAATAATAACATTCACCTTACCGCACTCAGCGAAAAATCCAATCAACAAAACTCCAGTCCAGACACTTCTTGTATTTTTCCAAGTAAATTGTCTGGACACTCATTATACACATCTTTAAAAAAATGCAAACATACGACAAAGGATGTATAAATTTTACTTATTCAACTTATTCTTCTGTTAGATTCTGATCCGTATTTGACCCCAAACTCACAATTTTCCGCAGTATTGCTCTCATGTTCCCAACATCAACAACCAGATAATAAATAACACCCGTTTTGTGTTTTCCACGTCTTGCCGTTTCTCATCTTTTACGAGTATGTATGTGTGTGTATATATATATATATATATAGATAGATAGATAGATAGATAGAGAGAGAGAGAGAGAGATATAAGAAAACACAATTAAACGATTATAAATGTAGAAGTTATTTTAGCAATGTAAATAATTTTTTTTTTTACAATTACTTGTTCAGACTGTTGATGAATAAATAAATGTTAATTTCACTCAGAATATTTCGAAAAAAGAAAAAAAAACATTTATAACAGATGGATTTTTTAAACCGGAAATAAATTGAGAATAGATACATCAAATCACATGAATGCAGAGTAAGAAATTAAATCACATATATAAAACAAACAAAAAATTATACACACGCAAAAAGGAGGAAAGAGGTTCATTCTCAAGCAGAATTAATCATACAAACATTTTTTTTTAATCATTTCACCCCGAGCAAGGCGGAAACGCCACTGATGTGCAGGGGGCTACATAAATGTAAAAAGATTAATTAGAAAAGAGTGAGGAGTACAAATTAGTAAGAAAGGAACAATAGAAAGCTGAGAAAGCAGGTGCGATGACAGATACATAGGTGGAGAGAAAGGGAGGGTTATACGGGGATGGGGAGAGAGCTAGAGTCCAGTGGTTAGTAGATGAGTATTGACTTTGCATTTAAATTTCTGGAGGTTGTAGCCGTCAGGAAAGCAAGAATACGGGAGCTAGTTCCACAGGCGGGAAGTGCGAGAGAAGAAGCTGCAGGAATAGAATTGTCGTCTGCATTTGGCTAACCTGACTGTGAATGGGTGGGACCCAGTTGCCCGTCTGGTTGCACGAGTAAACACCTGTTGAGGAGGCACCAGTGACTTAAGTTCGCCCGAGCAGAAGCCATGAAAGTATTTATAGAACAGACAAAGGGAGGCCACATTTCGACGATGGGGAAGTGGCTGCAGTCGAGCCGCCAGATCAGTACCTATCACATTACAGACTCTCCTTTGGGGCCTGTCAAGAACACTGAGGAGAATGGCAGGGGCGCCTGACCATAAATGGTAACAGTACTCCATGCACGGACGGATGGTTGACTTGTATATATGCAGGATGGATTCAGGTGGAAAAAACATCCTGGATCGGCATAGTGACCCAACCTTCTTAGCAGTAGATTTTGCTATGGATTCAATATAGTGGTTCCGTTTGAGGTCTGAGGACAGGGTAAGTCCAAGGAGGCGTAGTGTATTGCTCTCCGGAAGAATCCTTTGGTCCATGCTTAAGGGAGGCAGGAGAGGTTGTCTGTCATGGTTGACAGACAACAGCTTGGTCTTAGATGAATTGAAGTTGACAAGCCACTTCTTGCCCCAGTTCACCACAGAGTGTAGATCCCGATCAAGGTCAGCAGCGAGATTATGTCTGTCTGCCACGACAGGTTTCTTACTGGTGCGGGAGTATAAGGAAGGATACGCTATTTTCGGGGGTGGGATAATAATGACAACCACAGACAAATATTTGCGCTTCTATATATAATCATATTCATTAAGGTTTGTTATATGTATGGGGAAGGGATGCTCATTATTGCCAACAGAACGTATGTATATTTTAATCAACACTAATTATAGTTAGTTAAAATTAATATGTTAAATTACTATCTCTTAAGTTTCGCAGAGATTGCATCAAGTCTCTTAGAGAGCGGATGTGAAATCCGAGAGACTCATAACGGCAAGACAAGCGAACTTTACATATTATTTACTCGCAGTATAGCCCGACGTTGCTCGGGTGCAATGAAAGCTTTAAAACTAATACATGGTCCTGGAGCTCAGACTCTGCCTAAAGAATATTTGTGTGAAGTTTGGTGAAAATCGGATAAAAATTGTGGATCTGCATAAAGAACATACAGATAAACAGACACACACAGACATCTTGCCATATATATATATATATATATATATATCCGAGACATGATCGCCCAAGCGTGTATCACGTTTGGCACTTAACTGACTGACTGATACTGAGATTAAACAGCATTAACAGAAATCTAAACTTATTTATAAATGGAACTTTGTCTCTGTGTGTGTCCCGTTACCTATAGACTCCGAAACGGCTGAACCGATTTTCTTGAAAATTTACAGTTGGACTATAAGCGTTTGCGAGTGTTCTTAGCTAGGTTTTGTGTCGAGGTCAGTCAGTTAAGTGCCTTACGTGATACACGCTTGGGCGATAATGTCTCGAAAGAGACATGACTGACTGGGCAGAAGATTATCTCACAGTAGGTTGCCATTGCTTTCTGCGGTAGACTGGTTGCCGACCAAGGCTATAGAACTCAATCTGTCCTGTTATTTAACCCATAACTCGGAGGAATAGACGGATTAATACCTTTCCCAAGGGTATTTGCGCGTAAGTGAATGCAATGAATTCGGCTGGAATTCGAACTCGGCTCGAATTCCAGTTGAATTCCTTGCATTCACTTACGCGCAAATACCCTTGGGAAAGGTAATAAGGTACCCCCCGATGAATATCGAAAATCGAAAAAAATGCCTTATTTTCTCTTTTGAAAATAATTATGTCATCGAATAGTGAAGTATATTTCCATCTCTTCTCCATTAAAAAGACCAGTGTGTGGGAGGGGGTGTATTCTCCTCCTGTCACACTCGGGGGGGGGGGGGGTATTTTATTTTTGTTAATGTCTTAATGTAAGATACTCAAGTAGTAGGTACATCAACATATATATATGTTGCCATCATTTTAGACATCTTATCGATATAAATATTTTAGAGTCATTTTTGAAGACCTGGGCTCATTCTTTCAACTAAAATAATAGATGCCCCAAGCTTACAGATATGCAGTGGTTGAATTGGTTTGAATAAGGCTTAATTATCAGCTTACTAAATTAATACGTTTTCTGTAAAGTTCTAAATGTTCTCCAATAGACTTCTATACGCAGTGTCCTTTCAAGACGTGGCCGATTATGGCTTTTCACAATTTTCTTTTCTCGTCGCTTAATATATATATGATCTGCATACGGGCCTGTTTCGTTGTATCACAGCTCATCAGTGCGGCTAGATTAAACGCACGACTTAAGTCGGGACCGAAACCCGACTGATTTATCAGCAACCGGATTAATCAGTGAGCGTTCAAGAACAAAAGATTTCAACAGGGGTAATATATTTAAATACGCCAGCAGTTGAAAGTGTTCTCGAAAGAGAACACAGACACACTTATATATTTTCATCCGCAGACAGACCTGTTTCGCTATATCACAGCTCATCAGTACGGCTAGACATCCGATTGCTCTAGCCAGGATTGAAACCCGACCAAATTGACATCAGTCGGCGATTCTACCTCTGTGCTATAGTCATCCACATTATATATATATATATGAGAGAGAGAAATTCCAGGTGAAGAGGACTCAAGGTTTTTTTATTTGAGTGCTCTGGCATTTATTATAAACAGTGCTCAATATAATGAGTATTATAGAGCTTAATATAATATAATAATGTAGTTATATATCAATTGTACGTCACAACATGGAAATTTCTGTTTCGAGATAGGTTCTCATCATCAGGCAATGCAGATGTAGTTGTGCAGATGATTTACAGCAAATAAACAAATAGACTAAAAATGATAAGTGAAAGAATATAGGTTTGGTACTCGATGGGAATATCACATCCAAGGTAATAAAACTGAAGGGAATGAAGTAAAAATGATAAGATCAGATTAATGGCAGGTTAAACATTGAGGAGGAAAAACAAACAAGGGAAGAGTAGGATGAAAGAAAAAAAAAGTTGGTTAGTATGTATTCTTCGGGGTCATAATCCTAAAGTGAATATCGTGATTAACCACAAAAAACACCACATACATTCACAGCAAACTAAAAGATTTTATCATTTAAATGTAAATCATCTGCACAACTACATCAACATTGCCTGATGATAAGAACCTATCTCGAAACATAGAAATTTCCATGTCGCAATGCACAAGTGATGTTATATATATATATATATAACACGTCCTCAGTGATATGTTATCAACTATCACTATATATCTCTCAAGCTTTTGATAGCGGCGAAGCTAGTGTTGTGGCTTTAGATATCTCGAAGGTGTTTGGCACGCTAGTCTTTTACACATGCTACAATACAACAAGACGATTGTTTGTTTTAATCCAGTTATTCTTATCAAATCGTCAAATGAAGGTCATTTTGAATGTGCTCGCTTCCATAACCTTTGACACGAACGCGGATGTTTCCCCAAGGTACTATCCTCGGTTCTAGGCAGTTTCTAATCTTCATCGATGATCATCCTGGTGCCATTAATTCCTAAGTAGGGAATTATGCAAATGACACCATCGTTTGCACATGTCCCAATAGGAAACCTGTCATAGCTAATAAAGTAAAACTGGACCAGCAATCAGTGGTTAACTGGGATAGAAAATGGATTTCTGAATCATAAAATAAAAAAAAACGCAGTAAAACCAAAACATTATTCAATTAGGAAAGCTTTTAACTGCTTTTAAGAATAATATATATTAAGGACACTATTGTTTTAGGGAAAAAAATTTTTTCGATAAATAATAAGTTTTAAAGATTTGTTTTCCTTTCTTTTACAATTTTAATTAGAATAAAATTGAAAGTTTTCAAATCTTAAAATTCAGTTTCAATGATATAAAGGTTAAAAGAATATTAAGTAAAACTATCTAAACTTATTTATGAATGGAACTTTGTGTGTGTGTGTGTGTGTGTCCGTTACCTATTGACTCCGAAACGGATGAACCGATTTTCTTGAAAATTTACACAGTTGTACTATAAGCGTCTGCGAGTGTTCTTAGCTAGGTTTTGTGTCGAGATACCCCCGATAAATATCGAAAATCGAAAAAATCGGGTTATAGAAGGAGTGGTTCGATTTTAATCAAATTTGATACCCTCATAGACAAAGACATAAGAAATGATATTCAGAAGTTTCAAGGTTGCAGTTCTTACAATAGTGCAGAAAATTTTATATCGATACCAGGAAATCAAAATTTGACTTACATCCATTCATTTTTCTTTCAGTCTACAGTTTCGCTTTAACTGGAAACAACTATTTTTAGTCTTTCGTGCCAACGTCCAGAGAGTCTGAGCTCCAGGACAATGAATTAGTTTTAAAGCTTTCATTATACCCGAGCAACGCCGGGCTATACTGCTAGTATTTAATAATCATAACTCGAAAAGATTATTACAATCTGAGGTCAACCAGTATTTTAAGAATTTATAATTGTTTTTCAGGTGTATAAACGTGCCGATTTTTGTAGATATGGTTGATCATACACGACATTATCAGGAAATAAGATCGATGACTACAGCAAATTTAATGCCAAAATGTATAATGGTCAACACAATGTTAGATTACGGAGAATATTTTCCTATATTTTTAAGATTTCCAAGTACTTAAAAATTATATATAAAGAAGGCGCTCGCCTTAGTCTTCAATTATATTTTGCGAATGAAGCCCCCGTAGAACAACATTAGATAAATAAACTTCAACTGTCAATATTCCGCAAAAAAAGTTTAAAGACTTTAAAGATTTTTTTAATGAAGAGAATTACGTTGTGATGAAAGATAGTTCTAAATGGGCTAATTGGGCATTTTAGCAAAATAAAATAAAACTGTCAATTTAAATTACTTTTGAAATACAGCAAATTATTTTGCTTATTGGAAATATTAAATTTAATCTATTAGCTTTGAATTATAACTAAAATAAATGCTTAAAGAACTATTTTAATTTTTTAAAAGTCCATTTAAAACCTTAGGTATCGCGTTTACTGCAGAGGTTTCTAATCTAAAAATATTTCTTGACTAACCTGCAAAATGTTGGTAAGCCGTTAAAAAAAAAAACAAAAAAAAAACACCAAAAACCAACTTTATTTTTTATTTTTCAATGCCCTTTTTCTCTTTCCTCTTTGAAAATTCTTTCTACCACGATTAACCGAAAGTCAATTATTCTTGGCCTCGTTGTCTTCTTTTCGAAGCAACTGTCCAAAATGGATCAAGTGACCTGCAATAAAACTTAACTCTCTGCTTTTTACACTTCAACGGAATTTTCAAATTACATCTCGCATTTTGCTTACAACCCCCCTCTCCGCTAACTTGCCTCCTCATACTCCCTTTGTTCATAGGTGGTCAATCGAGGTTACATAATGAATGTCTGTCAAAAAAAAAAAAAAAAAAAAAAAAAACGCACGTCTATTACTAGTCTTAATATCAAGAGTAACATTCAACTGCGACCACAGAGTTAAGTTACTTGATCCTAAGACCAACATAATTACTGTAGTTAGCAGGGGGGGCACCCCTTCCTGCCGTTGAAAAAGTAAATAAATAAAAAGCGATTAGTTCCTCTTCCTTCTATTCTAGCAGCAGACGATCGCCAAAGTCACAACCAAATTACTAATGCGGTACTTTGTTCCCGGTAAGTCTATTGCTTTTGCTTTGTGCTTTCTTTGCGGGCTGTTTGGTGCACAACATGGCTGCTATTTTAACGTGAAAACACTGATCTAAAAAAAAAAATTAAACTTAAGAAAGCACTGTTTCACTCATTTTTAAGAAAATAAATAAAAAATATTTGAAGTTGCTTTTATTTATTAGGTTGAATTCAAAATAAACAGTTATTTTTTCTTTATTTTAACACACACGCAAACACACACGTGGGTGTGGGTAATGACGCTTAGTTCCAAAATTGCTGGTTTTTTTTTTGGTTTTTTTTTTTACAGTGGTTTACTGATAGAAAGGCATTTTGGGCGAGCAGGGGTTTGTTGTCATAAAAAACAGTGATCAAAGAAAAAAAAATTTAAACTTAAGAATGCACTGTTTCACTCATCATTTTTAAGAAAATAAATATGTGAAGTTGCTTTTATTTATTAGGTTGAATTCAAAATAAACAGTTATTTTTTTTCTTCTTCATTTAAACACACACGTGTGTGGGTCATAACGCTTAGTTCCAAAATTGCTGCCCCACCCCCACCAGTGGTTTACTGATAGAAAGGCATTTTAGGCGAGCAGGAGTTTTTTGTCATAAAAAAGGTGCTTGATATCAAGATCCAGCCTTAATAGAAATAATGGGGACAGATTTTTGTTTAAAAACAAAAAACCTGGGGAGTCAAGACATCTGAATAATGTAGCCACGAAACTTCGAAGTCGGCATGACTGAAACAACACTGCACAATTAAGCGAAAAACCTCTCTCGCTCTCTCCAAAAGAAAGTGGCTTGAAGGTAAAATCCCAAAGAAGATCCTATTAATATTAGTTATTAAATTATTATGGCCATTTCAACGAGTGAAACTAACACTCGCATCATCGGGGATCATAATCATTGCAGTAAGATACACACATACAGATAATTGTATGTGTAAAGAAGTCGGAAATAAGGGTAGCGAAAAGACAAGGAAGAAGGTAAAAAGAGATGAAGAAAGAAAATAGTGAGAAAAAAAAAGAGGGAAAGTGTGTCAGATCGGCAGACGGAAGAAAACGCTGTCGAATGGAGGTGGGAGAAGTCGAGATAGATACATTATTAAAAAATATAAAAATTTATATACAAAATATTCGCCCGGGCCTTTTCAAATTTCTTTTTCTTCGTTTCATTCCAAATCAGGACCTGAATAATATTAAAATCAGAATAATTTACGTTAAAAATTCACCTCTGAAATAAAATAAAATAAAAAAAAAAAACGGGAAGTTTATCAATAATATAAGCAAATTATATGGCTAACGAGAAGAAAAACAATTATAAGGAATATTAAAATTTACATTAATTATAAGAAATTCAATCTAAACTTATTTATAAAAATGGAACTTTGTCTGTGTGTGTTACCTATAGACTCCAAAACGGCGGAATCTATTTTCTTGAAAATTTACACAGTTGGACTATAAGCGGCTGCGAGTGTTCTTAGCTAGGTTTTGTGTCGAGGTATGCCCTGATAAATATCGAAAATCGATAATCGAAAAAATCGGGTTATAGAAGGAGTGGTCCGATTTTAATCAAATTTGATTAACTCATAGACAAAGACATAAGAAACAATATTCAGAAGTTTCAAGGTTGCAGTTCTTACAATAGTGCAGAAAATCGATAATATATATATATATATATATATATATTTATATATATATATATATATATATATATATATAAGGCAAGATGTTTGTGTGTGATTATCTGTATGTCCTTTATACAAATCCACAATTTTTATGCGATTCTCACCAAACTTCACACAAATATTCTTTAGGCTGAGTCTGAGCTCCAGGACCATGGATTAGTTTTAAAGCTTTCATTACACACGAGCAACGCCAGGTTATACTGTTAGTTGGAAATAAATCCAAGATAGCATCAATACTTAAGTAATATTCTGATTATATTTTCATTTAAGATTAGACGAAATAAGACATTTTTTTATATATATTATAGAATAATGTATATAAATATAATCAATCTAAAGTTATATTGCTAATAAGGGATAAAACCACTAATGAAAGTAATTTAGAATAATTAATATTATTAGAAAATTAACTTCACGATCATGACTGCATTATTACAAAACCAAATAAGCTAATTGAGAAAATCCTTATACCAAATTAAACGCGGTGTGAAGAGATGAGCGTATTAGCTCATTGAAATGAATTATAATTTATAACGGCTCTAGATGGATGAGGTGTTGAGGTTTCCTTATATATAAAACTTCTTCATTAGTAAAGTTGTTTTTAAGTGCAAGTATGTTTACAAGTTTGTAAAATTGGAATTGGCAATATTTTCATTAGAACATAATGACGTTTCCGGTCATATCAATATATGACGTCATGTTTGCAACACATCTTGTTAAACCAAGTGTTAAGTCAGATATACAGGTGCTTCTAAAATTTGCCTCTTTTGGAGGGTAGGGAGCAGAAAGAAAGCAAAGCTATTGAATAAAGTTTTCTTTAAAAGAAGAAATTGTAATGGCTCTTATCTAAATCTATTCTGTCGATAACAGCTTAATTCATTGACTACAGGTAATGAATAATGGATTGTCACGGTACAAGATAAAGATTGTATGCCGACGAGCGCGCAGTAATATTTCATTTTATTTTTCTTCGTTAACGGTATATCAACCTCAGAAAGCCGTTTTAGTGCCAACTCCTTTATTTAGTAAAACGTTAGCATGGGACAGGCTAGCCTCCCAGAGAGTAAAATACTACGCCTCCTTGGCCTTACACTTTCGGCGGACCTCAAATGGAATGACTATATCGAATCCATTGCCAAATCTGCCGCTATGAAAGTCGGCTCTCTGTGCAGGGCCCGGAAGTCTTTCCCACCTAAATCTATTCTGCACATATACAAATCTGCCATCCGCCTGTGTATTGAATATTGCTGCCATATCTGGTCGGGTGCTCCTGCTGCTCTCCTTGGGCTTCTTGACAAAATACAAAGGAGGATCTTTAACGTGGTTGATACTAACTTGGCAGACCGGCTGCAACCACTCTCTCACCGGCGTGATGTGGCTTCCCTGTGCCTCTTCTACAAGTACTTTCATGGCTTCTGCTCCGATGAACTTAGAGCACTGGTGCCGCCTAAGCAGGAATTTACAAGAGATACTAAATTAGCAACTAGGTCCCACCCTTTTACAGTTAAACAAATAAAATGTAACCGTAAATTCTACTCCAACAGCTTCTTTTCTCGCGCTTTCCGCCTGTGGAACTCCCTTCCACAAGTCTGCTTTCCCGACAGCTACAATCTCCAGGTGTTTAAATGTAGGGTCAATAGACACCTATCACTCTAACTCCCAATTATTCTCAGAACACTCATCTACCCAACCCTCATTCTCTGTATCCTTACCCGCCTATCACCCACCCTCTGACATTTCCTATATTTAACCATTCTCGGTATCCCTATCCGCCTATCACCCACCCTCTGACATTTCCTATATTTAATCATCCTTTCTCCACTCTATGTAGCCCCCTGCGCAGTAGTGGCAGTGACATGCCTTGCTCGGGGTGAAACGCTTATAAAAAAAAAAACACACACACAGAAGAAACGTATGATTTCTAAGAAAGTTTGTTGTTAAATTCTTTAGGGATGAGCTTTGTGTTTTGTTTATTTTTTAAGCGTCACATGAAATATTTGTTTAAAGCCTCGCCCGTTTTATAAAGTTATGGATTTTAATCAAGTTGGTTTGTCTGAAAAGCTCCCTCACAGAATTTTTCCCCGGGTGTAGTTGAATTCATTTGAGTTTATAAGCATGTGTTTGATGGTATATTGTTCTCGGTATGTTGTACGTTGAGCACTTCGACATAGTGTAATGATTAAGTTTGTCTTGCTAGATCAGTCACAACTTAATGGGGAGTTCGATCCTCACTGGGTGTCACATGCTTTCAAGCTTGAACCACATAAGCTGAGAAAGGTACCATATTGGAGGTTCTTTGTTTTAAGAGAAAAGGACGGTTTTTTTTAATCATATCACCCCGAGCAAGGCGGTAACGCCACTGATGCGCAGAGGGCTACGTAAGAGTAAGAAGATTGGAAAAGAGAAAAACCGGAAACCACATCCTAATCAGGGAACAAGGGATGAGCCTCTTAACCTGTTCAATAGACGTGGGTGGAGTGTGAACCGGGCGATAGTTAAGTCTATCTACTCCAATTGTGAGTAGGAATAATGCAAAATCTAGCTAGAACGACCTCTTCCCTCATATTTTTATGTCCTAGAGACCATCCTCCCATCGTGGGTTGGATTCTTAAGAGTTTTTGTGTGCCCTTATGGAATGGTTCTTGACATTTGTTGCTGAATGATATATATATATATATATATGGCTCAGATAGTAAATAAAATATTCAATAAAATAGCTAAAGCAATCATGTGTCCACTATATTGATAATATTTTCTTATTAGGTAAAAATGTAAATGATATTAAAAATTAAAAGTAATATTCAAATGTAATCCTGTCTTTAACTTTACATACAAACCAAATATTTATTAAATAAAATAAACAAAAAACTTCACCATTTCTGGATGTTTTATTATCTCTGATAGAAAAAACTGCTTTAACTACAAAGTGAATGCTCTCATCAACATAAAAATAGTTGTTATAAAAATATTGAATAAATCAAAATTAATTTGTGTTTGGTGCGCTAAAGTATAGAGATATTTTCGGCTCTTATCTGTTCTTTCAATTCAAGATTTAAATTTTTTTTTAATTACAGCAAATAACACAAGCTAAACGAGGGGTTGATATAATTGTAGTCACGTGGCATATTAGTAAGCAAGTAAAATTATGCATACCGGGTTCAAATAAGCCGCCGTCGAAGCAATATACTGGTTTCATTTAACTAATCCTTTTTCTTTCTTAAATCAGTCAGTTTAGTGTCATATGTGACACACGCTTGAGCGGTCATGTCTCGAAATACTGGACAGATGATTTTCCTGCAGTAGACTGGTTGTCTATCAAGGTTACATAATCCAATCTGTTCTGCTATGTAACCCATAGCTAGAGGGAGAAGCAACGGATTGATACTTTTTCAAGGGTATTTGTGGATAAGTAAATGCAGCGAATTCAACTGGAATTCGAACTCGGTTTTCCGATTTCCCGGTCCGAGCCGATGTCCACTACCCCACAACGCTACGGGTAGTTATTCAAAACGTAAATAACCATGGCTCTCCGAATCCAGTTTCTTTATCTATGAATTGACAAGAATTCTTGAAAAGGATCTTTTGTGTGTCGTTTTCCTTGAGAACGGGAGCGGTTACGGCCCTCCACATATTTATGTCCCCTTTTAGCTCTTAAGTTTTGTCCCTTTGTTATTTCTCCCAAACCCTTTTCTGCTGTCCATTTACTCAAGCTCAGCAAGTATGTCACGTGCTGCTTCCCTCTGTCCCTCTTTCTGTGAGTATAAGATTTTCCAAGCCCTCTTTCCTCATTATGTGACCCAGAAATATCATTGCTCCCATTTTCGGTACAGAGTATTCAGGTATCATGTAACAGTTCAAAGCTTCTCTAAAAGTCCAAATCATGGGTGACACAACAAACATGAAAAGAGGGAAAAATTAGAAATTACAAAAATAGAATCTTGCTCAGAAACTGAGTAAAAAGTAACAGGAATGTTTAAATCGTGTTCATAAAAGTAACTTCACGTGGAAAACGTTGGAATCGAGATGAGAAGAGTTGAACAGTTTAGATTGAAGCAATACAAATCATTGCGTTACTGGGTTCACTGAGGATACCGAGAAAAGAGAAAAATTAAAAAAAGTCAAAATCTTCAAACAAAAGTCGGAAAATGGTTTAAATGACTGGTTTCAAAAGATCTGACAAGACACTGAGAATACTGAGACACTCGACAAATGTACGGATTGATTAATCAAATTCCTCGAAAGCCTCATCCGGTGTAACCGAGAAACCGGTACCGACCCAAAAGAAGCCCGGTGCAAAGATCCAGGACAGCGAGAGAAAAAAAAAAAAAACGAGGATAGAAGGTGGCAGTGTGGTCTTAGACGAAAGTAAGAAATTTGTTTTTAACAAAATATACACAACAAAATCTTAGTCACACTTAATGAACCACGTTAGTTTTACAAATAAAATTAAGATATTTTACACGTTATCCAAACCAGACATCTGTAGTTAATCCTTTTGGATTGTATGTATATATATATATATATATATATATATATATATATAAAGTTATTCGTATGGTGCTAAATGTTTGTGTTGAATATACAGTACACTTAGGTTTCTTTATTTGTGTATGGTAGGAGACACTAGGGTGTGAACTGGAGCCCAAGTGGGGAGGAAAAATAAGTTTAGGATCCACTGCACTATATTTGTAGATGCACAAGTATCATTAGGTATTGAATTTTCTTCTTTACTTTCTATGTCAACAAAAATTTTAAATTAGCTAACATCGACATCCGGGTTAACAGCATTTAACGGGTGACAACGCCTTAAATATCTGAGCTAATTCTGTTAAATCATTGCGTCATTCTATAATAATATTTTCTCTTGAAATAAAAATTCCGTTTAATAAAAAGCCAATATTATGCACGATACCACTCCCAGAATTATCACCCTTTTTAGTTTTTTTTTTTTACTTGAACTGTCCCCGAAGGCAATATGTCCAATCGAAATGCAGTCATTTCAAAAATAACATTTTGTTGTTGTTGTTTTAACTATTAACTCTTTCGCTTATGAAAATTAAGCCCCAACCCAGAGTGCAGCAGTTAGTAATTTTTTTTCTTTCAGACAAAGATGCTAGGTGAGAGAAAAAGTTTCTCGGACTGGCTCACACGATAAAACATCAAAGTTTTTAGCTATCGTTTCATTTATTTATCCCATCTTGGTCGGGATAAAAAAAAATGTTCAATACGTCCTTGAAATTCGGCCAACCACCACTAGAATTACTAACAATATCAGTTCCGTTTATACGTCACAGTACACTAGGTCTTATGTAGGTACCTCCATTATAAAAAAAGTATGAATAAAAAGGTCCAAAACTTAATAAAAACGAACTTTTTCATCAAAATATTTATAATATTATTAAGAAAAAAAGATCAAAGTAATTTTTATTTATTTAAAAAAAAATTTAATCCCTTCTAACATGTTCGAAATTTTTGTTTTGATTTGAGTTAGCGCTTAAACAAACGTTACGACTGTTTACAATGGAAAACGTAATGATTACATCATCCACTTTTTTCCGGTTGCACATTAATTTGAAAATTCTCACAAAACTCAAATAATTATCGGATTTTAATGAAACTTTCAGTACTATATTTTTAAAACGATAATTTTATTAGTCAAATGCAGGACTCATTGGGGAATATCAATCATCTACTTATTTTAAATTTTGCAACAGTATCCGAAAATCTGCTCCGAGGAGTAAAATAAAAAATGCAATAAAACTGATATTATTTAATTTGATAAGCTTTTAATTGCTTGAATAAATAATGAAAATTAAGGACATAATAGTTTGGAAAAAACATTTCGATAACTAATGAAATTTTAAAAGTATTGTTTTCATTTTTTTTGTTATGATAATTTATAAAGTTTTAAAAATATTTTTTAAATCTTTAAAGAACTTTTGCAGTTAGACTTATTTTAGTTAACAATTGATTATTATATTGCCTATTGAAAATTGAAAAGTTTTTTTAAAAAAAATCGTTGTATGGTAATTTCTATATGCAAATTAAAAGGTTACCCGAAAAAAAAAAAAAATTAGTGCAATTTTGTCACTTATGAATGCCATACATTTTATCATTAATCAAGAAGCTGTCAAAGAAAATTTGCTTTACGACGCGTACAAATCAAAAAGTTCAAATTTGTGAATAAGAAATAGTTTTATTCTAAATTTCACGCTATAAATAAGTAATACTTGTGTAAATCAGATTAAGTTAACATAAAATTTGCTAATTTTTCAAAAATAATGTGTCACAGATGTATATTTTATCTTTGCAGAATTAATAATGTGTCGATCGCTAAAAAAATGGCGGCAATTTCAAAATTGTTAAAAAATCTCAAACTTTTGTATTCTAATCAATATAATTTGTTTGAAATAAGCCAGAGTATTTTGCTTACTGGAAATAGTAAATTTAATCATTTAGATTTCAATTAAAACTAAAATAAGTTTCAAAGAAACTTTTCCATTTTTAAAAAAATCAGTTTAAATGTAACTATGCAGTTTTTTCGCTATTTACTGGAGGTACCTAGTCTTATGTAACCATTTAATGATTTATCCTTGTATCTTGTGGGCAGGGCGGGGTAAAGGTCGGAAAATTTTTATTCGACTGCAAGCAAGCAAAGACAAAAAAAGCAAGCAATCAAGCAAAGACAAAAAAAAGCAAGCAATCAAGCAAAGACAAAAAAAAAGCAAGCAATCAAGCAAAGACAAAAAAAAGCAAGCAATCAAGCAAAGACAAAAAAAAAGCAAGCAATCAAGCAAAGACAAAAAAAAAGCAAGCAAGCAAGCAAGCAAAGACAAAAAAAAAAGCAAGCAAGCAAGCAAGCAAAGACAAAAAAAAAAAGCAAGCAAGCAAAGACAAAAAAAAAGCAAGCAAAGACAAAAAAAAGCAAGCAAAGACAAAAAAAGCAAGCAAGCAAGCAAAGACAAAAAAAAGCAAGCAAGCAAGCAAAGACAAAAAAAAGCAAGCAAAGACAAAAAAAGCAAGCAAAGACAAAAAAAAAGCAAGCAAGCAAGCAAAGACAAAAAAAAAGCAAGCAAGCAAGCAAAGACAAAAAAAAAGCAAGCAAGCAAGCAAAGACAAAAAAAAGCAAGCAAGCAAGCAAAGACAAAAAAAAAGCAAGCAAGCAAGCAAAGACCAAAAAAAATGCAAGCAAGCAAGCAAGCAAAGACCAAAAAAAAAGCAAGCAAGCAAGCAAAGACAAAAAAGCAAGCAAGCAAAGACAAAAAAAAAGCAAGCAAGCAAAGACAAAAAAAAAGCAAGCAAGCAAGCAAAGACAAAAAAAAGCAAGCAAGCAAAGACAAAAAAAAAGCAAGCAAGCAAAGACAAAAAAAAGCAAGCAAGCAAGCAAAAAAAAAAAAAAAAAAAAAAAAAAAAAAAAGAAAAAAGAAAAGAAAAAAAGACAGATAAAAGAGATAAATAAATAAGGTATTTCTTTTATAAGCAAATTTTGACTGCATTCCTAATTAAAAAAAAAAAAAGAATTAAAACAAATGGAATGATTTTTAGAGGAAATTGGCTTGGTGAACAAAATTAAACACTGACAAATTAACACGAAAATACGTTTCACTTGCAAATGTTTTAATGGAATCCTAAATCGTCAAATAGAAAAACCATCGACTTGCTTTCGAACAGTTCTACCTACCCAATTTCACTCATAAAGCTTCGGTCTGATGAAGATTTTCAGGCACTTCTCAACATTACCCTATCTAGAGATGGTCTCCCATGTGGTATTATCAAGAGACCTCATTGAGTATTCGACTAGGGTCAGATTTGAAATACTAGTAATGAACCCTCTTTATATATTTTTTCTTGTTACTGTAAACTTTATTTGTAATGAGAACACGTAGATAATTTGAACGTTGCTTTATGCAGGTGGTCCCATGTGGGCAAATTGATAACGACACGTTTCGGCTGTAAGTGATGACGGGTTAAAGAGGTACAAGTAGATTCCTGTTGAACAACGAGGGACAATTTTTTTCTTAGTAAGAATTATTGATGTAGGTCGTTTGTTTATAATTTTATTAAAAGAAAGAAAAACTATCAACTCAAACAGGTATATATTTTTTAAAATCACCTCACCCCAAGCAAGGCATTCCACTGCCACTATTGCGCATGGGGCTACATAGGGGAAGGTAAAGAGAAGGAGTGGTTAGACATAGGGAATGTCAGGAGGAAGGTGACAGATGAGTAAGGATACCGAGGATGAGGGTTGGGCAGATGGGAAGAGTGTTTGATAGAATGGGAGCAGGTTAGAGTGTTAGGAGGTGTCTATTGACCTTACATTTAAACTCCTGGAAATTGTATCCGTCGGGGAAGCAATTGTGTGGAAGAGAATTCCACAGTCGGGAAGTGCGAGGAAAGAAACTGTTGGAGTAGAAGTTTCGGTTGCATTTTATCGGTTTCACTGTAAAAGGGTGGGATCTAGTTGCTAATCTAGTATCTCGTAGTATCCATTAGAAAAATATTTATGTGTATTAGAAACGTGCGTACGTGTGGTGTACCCGAATATACTAGTTGGGTAATCGTTGTTGCAAGTACGATTATGTTTAAACATCCATTGAGACAACTGGATTAAACTGCATCTATGCCTTTGGATGGACGGCTGCGTTGATAGCGGACAATCTGGCATGATCAATAAGTGAACATGCCTCAAACCAATTGTCACGATGACTTTTGACTTAGTGTTAGCACAGTTATCGATAATTTCATTCATGTGCGTCAAGCCGTAGCATGGTTTCCAGGCAACTACTTGATAATGAGGTTAGAATTCAAACCTTGGTCTCAGATACAGTATAGTCTAAAAGTAGGTGGGCGGTAGGTGAAAGATTTGTGGCTCAGTCGTTATTACAATGGTGTCCATTATAACTATGGTATTTAAATTATTGTATACAATAAAATTGTCTTAGCAAATATGATTGTATATCTTCTATGTGCCGTGTTCCTTCGGGACATAGACGATCATCGCCTTCCACATCTCCCCATCCCTTGTAGCTCTTATCATCCTTTCTCTTGTTCAGTCAGTCAGTTAAGTGCCAGACGTGAAACACGCCTTAGGCGATCATGTCTCGAAAGAGACTGACCAGGCAGAAGATTATCCTGCAGTAGGTTGCCATTGCTTTCTGCAGTAGACTGGTTGCCATCCAAGGCTATAGAACCCAATCTGTCCTGTTAGTTAACCCATAACTGGAGAGAAGAGACGGATTAATACCTTTCCTCAGGGTAATTGTGCGTAAATGAATGCAAGGAATTCAACTGGAATTCGAACTCCGCTCCCCAATTTTTCGTTCCGAGTCGATATCCACTGCACCACAACGCACATCCTTGTTGTTTTCGACTTTGCTTCGCAGCGGCGTCGTAGTCGCAGTTGTTGTTAGCTCGTTCTGCGGCTGCGACGGCAATGGCAACGGCAAACGGCGGACGACGAGCAGCAGCAGCGAAACACAGAAGCCGGTGACGGCGTGCCAGGGGTGGACGGACGAGACCTAATGCACGTGACAGGCTATTACTCTTGTTACTCCTCCGAAAACCTGCTCTGCCATCCAGTCGCTCAAGCCCATCAAGTATGTCATGCGTTGCTTTTCCCTGTCTGTTTTATGAGTATCAGATTCTCCAAGCTCTCCTTCCTCACCTATTTTTGTACCAACCTGTATATAAAGGGAAATATTTATTTCTGACTGATATAGTTTTCAAGCCCTGGTAAATTCCAGACTTTCGAATGACTATTTTTTTTCTTTCCGTAAAGCGTTTCACTTTTCTTTTGCAATTGATTGCACGTGTAAATTTTGTGCTTAAACATCTTTCTTTTTATTGGACACTAATTAAGATTTTTATGAGTACACACCCCTTTAGCGACTTGGTCTCAATACTAAGCCATTTACAGTCAAATTAACCACTCCAATTTTACGAAATGTTTTGCCCTACGTCATTTATAAAGCGACCATTTCCGTTACTACTTCAAGAAAGTGACCTCATCCACTTTAACGTATTTAACCATTAAGTTGCTAAATCATAGATCAAAAAATAAAAAGACCAGAATCTAACCGCCGGTGCAATTATTTGCTTTGATCTCGTGACCAAAGTATAAGAATTTAAGAGATATTTAACGACAATCAAGAATTGTAACGAAAGGCAGGCAATTATCAAAAACAAAAAAATATTTGCTGTTTACATATTGAAGAACAAATACGATGAGGGTTACAGGGTGCGATGGATGAATTATTGTATAATTACGCACAAATGAATGACACTGATATCTCATTTTAACAAATATTTATTTGTTTTTGTTTAAAATTGCATTAAAGTATCTGCATGTACTAAAAAGTAAGTTTATTCAATAGAACCACCATTGGCTTCAACTACAGACTCCAGGCGACTTCAGAATCTCCTGCATCCCTTTTGGACAGTTTCCTTGTTAAAGTTGGTGAATGCTACCGTAATTTTTGCCCTCAGTTCACCTTTGGTGCTACAAAGAGTTTTATTGATCTCTTGCTATTGTGGAGTAGTTTTCGCACTGAAGGTTATAGGATGTGCGTTGTGGTGCATTGGATATCGGCTCGGAACGAGAAATCGGGGAGCCGAGTTCGAATTCCAGCTGAATTCATTGCATTCACTTACGCGCAATTACTCTTGGGAAAGGTATTAATCCGTCTCTTCCTTCCAGTTATGGGTTAAATAACAGGACAGATTGGGTTCTATAGCCTTGGTCAGCAACCAGTCTACCACAGAAAGCAATGACAACCTACTGCGGAATAATCTTCTGCTCAGTCAGTCATGTCTCTTTCGAGACATGGTCGCCCAAACGTGTATCATATATGGCACTTAACTATGTCGGTTGCTAATCGACTTAACGTACCCAAAATGTTAGGAACTTGGTAATCTTCCACTGAAAGCTGACTCCTTAGTATTCGGCTAACTGCCGACTAATATCAACTGCCTAGTAGTTCTATTGAACTCCAATATAAGTCTAAAGAACTCCTCGTTAACTCTTGTTAGTATAGAAGGGAGAGTTTATTATCTGAGGAATAGGTGTGTTCCCCCATAACACTTGCTCAACTGCGCCTTGCACATAATTATCAAGTCTGGGGTATTATGTGGCCAGATGTAAGGGGTGATTTGGTCGGGTATTTTGTCTGCTAACTATGACTGGGTTCTGCTTGTGTGGCATGATACCGAATCCTGTTGCCAAACACCAGGGTTTTCTAGCAGCCACTTTCATAATCCAGGGTAAGAACTACCTCTTCAAGGCACTTGATGTAGGCCTCCATGTTGCGTCAAAGGCCCTATGAGAAGATGAATAAGGGCATAACGTCGCCATCACTAGTGATCAGTCCAAACATGTTGACTGGATATATCATTCAGATCTTTCCGAATTCTCTTCTCAGTCATCAGATTGACACCGGATACTCTGTTGAGATTCGTATTTGAGCTTCCGGTGCGAATATTAAGCAGTACAGCATTGTTTTCGAATTTCTGGCGGAGTGAAGTACATCATGGTGATCTTTTCTCACACATGGTGCTCAACTGAACCTACTAAACTGCAGTTGACAAAATCCCCCAAACAAAGCGCATGCGCGAAATTAAAAATATAAAATAAAGGTAAGATTTTTTTTTTAAATTTAAAGAAAGGTTCAAACTGATATTCTAAAATTTAGTATATATGTTTCTAAACAGAAAATGTAATATAATCATTAAGAAAATGGCGTAAAAACTCACTGATATTTAGTTAGATTTCACTATCATATTTCATCACTGAATTGAACACTCGGTCCCATCTTTTGCGTTACTGATACAAAGTTTCTCAAATAACTTAATCTGAATATCATTGTCTTGACATGAACCACCCTAAAAACGTTAGTCTTATTCTGCCTCCAGTAAGAGCAATTTTTTTTCTACTGACTTCATTTATTTTATTCGTCTCATTTAAGACAAATGTTTGTTAACAATAATAAACAGGCTGCAGTTCAGCTAAAGTCTTTATTTTCTAAACGGCTGGGTGTAACACAATGTCATTTCTCGTACTTCCTGTACATGGAACTCTTCCGTTTACTTGCTTTCCTGATAGCTATAATCCCCAAAGGTTTAAATGCAACGTCAATTGCAATATTTTAATTCCCATCCTTTTCTTATTCTTTCTTCGGCACTTTCTTGAACCATGATTTTCCCCGCCCCTGTAACCCCCATGCACAGCAGTGGGGGTTACACATTGCTTAAGGTGATTATATATTGTGTGTGTGTGAAAAATTCCCTTCCATTTACTTGCTTTCCCGAGAGCTAGAATCTCCAAGAATTTAAATGTAAAGTCAATAGTCATCTCTTCTCTCACTAAAATTCATCCTCTCTCTCGTGCTTCTTTCTGTCCACTCCACTCTCATCAGTATTCTCATCCTTTTTTTTACCCACTTCCTGACACCCCCTATAACCTGCCACTCATAATTTTCCTTCTATTTAACCCCCTGCAAAACAGTGGCAATAAAAAGCCTTGCTTGGGGCGATATGATTATAAAAAAAATCATATATATATATATATAATAGGATCTTGTAGTTAAAAAAAAAATACTAAAAGGTACACCAAGTACTCAATATCACACAATGTGGTGGAGCTAAATATAATTACATCTTGATCGTTTCAGATTTTTGGAAACGATCAAGATTTAGCCAGGTTGCAACTGTCGTGATTTTGGTTGCACGCTCACGAAGTTTTCGGTCAAGGTCCTCCCAAGCGTGCTCTATTGGATTTATGTCAGGACTGATTTACTTGTGGCTGTGGCGATTCCTTGGGATTCTTTCTAAGCCTTTGCTATTTTGCTTGTTTGACATGGCGCCCCATCTTCTTGAAAAAGGTAAACATTTTTGTCAATCTGATTGGTTTCAAATAGTGAGAGTAGTCTTTTCTTTAATATTTGACTGTATTTTAGACCATTCACTCACTCGTCAACAAGAACCAATTCAGATTTCCCTCCAAACTAGACAGCGCCACACACCATTACTCAAATCAATCTGTGTCACGGTCGCCTGCAAGCAGTATTCCAAAGCTCATTCTAATTTCTCCAAACATAAACCGGTCTCGAATTAGAATACTTGCAAAATTTATTTTCATGTGACCAAATTACAAACTGCCATGATTCATAATCGTTGCTCTGGAATTCTCTCGCCCAGTCCATATGCCTGTTCTTGTTAAACTATGAAATCAACAGCTTTCTTGCAACTCTTCTTTAATAGCCCCGCTCTTTCAGAGTCTTTCTTACCGCATATAGTGACATCTTCTTGATGACTTCCCCCTCTAAAACTCCTTTTAATTGGATCATGCTTGGTCTTTCTACACGCGTTTCCAAACAGTAAATCATCAAACGGTTTAGCCTTACTTCTGAACTTTCAATGTAAAATATAAGTCAACTATCGTTCAGAAATTAACTAAACTCCAAAACAACAACAACAACAAAAACTAAAACAACAACAAAAACTAACAAAAACTCCAAAACAACAACAACAACAACAAAAACTCCCAAAACAACAACAACAAAAACTCCAAAACAACAACAACAAAAACTCCAAAACAACAACAACAAAAACTCCAAAACAACAACAACAAAAACTCCAAAACAACAACAACAAAAACTCCAAAACAACAACAACAAAAACTCCAAAACAACAAAAACCAAAACAACAAAAACAACAAAAACCAAAACAACAACAACAAAAACTCCAAAACAACAACAACAACAAAAACTCCAAAACAAAAACCAAAACAACAACAACAACAAAAACTCCAAAACAACAACAACAAAAACCAAAACAACAAAAACAACCAAAACAAAAACCAAAACAACAACAACAACAAAAACTCCAAAACAACAACAACAACAAAAACTCCAAAACAACAACAACAACAACAACAAAAACTCCAAAAACAACAACAACAACAACAAAAACTCCAAAACAAAAACCAAAACAACAACAACTCCAAAACAACAACAACAGTTAGTTGACTTATATTTTACACTGAAAGTTCGGAAGTAAGGCTTAACCGTTTGATGATTTACTTATGGTTTGGAAACGCGTTTAGAAAGACCAAGCATGATCCATTTAAAAGGGGAAGAGAGGGAAGTCATCCGGAAGATGTCACTATATGCAACAGCAACAAAAACTCCAAAAAGCAACAACAACAAAAATTCAAAAAAAATCAAGGATAGCTAAAAAACACACACACGTGTGTGTGTGTGTGTGTGTGTGTGTGTGTGTGTGTGTGTGTGTTTAATTGTGATAATATTTAGCGGCAAGGTAGTCATTTTCAGTGCTTATTGCTGATAAAATGTATTTGCAGGTTTTTGTCATCATAAAATGCTCGATATTAGGATGTAGATAGAGAGTTGATAGGTTCAAAGTTTCATAGCGCAGATTCATGCAGACTTTGAATTTTCGTAAGGAAATCGTAACGATGTACCCACTCGTCAGGGATGTTTGTCGTTAAGCTACAGTTTTTTCTTGTTTATATAGAGGACGATGTGGTATTATGTTAGTAGTAGTCTATGATTGGTTCATTTTTTTTTTAAATTTTTAATGTAATTTTTTGATTTTGATTTTTAGTGAATGGGTGAATGAATGTTTGGTTGGAATTAATTTTTTTTTCGTTTGGTTGGCCTCAGTTTGACTGTTTTCTTAGTGTTTTGGCATGTTTTGTCGCGTAAGTGTTTATTTTTTCTGGGTCATGGTTGGGTTTGTAAGCTTTATGTGTTTGTTTTTATTTTTCGTTTAGTGGTGGTTGTATTTTCTGTTTGTCATGACTGGGTGCTTGTATGTGATTTTGTTTCTGTGTTTTGTTTATGGTGGTTTCGTATTTATTCTTATATTTTTAAATTTTAATTCTTTTTATCATTTTTTATTTTGCTTTTGTGCCTATTTTTTGTTTAATTTTGTTGTTATTTTCTTTTGTTTGTGGAGTAAAGTAGGTATTTACTCCCATGTCTGCATTTTCCCAGTATCTCTTTGTTTATAATTTTATTTTGATTTTTAAGAGAAACTAGCAATAATTAGTTTTAAAAACTAAAGTAAAATTTTAAAGAAAAGAGAATGTTTAATGCTGATATGCAAATAAATACCGACTTTGCTACACAAACAATAAACAAAAAAATAGGCATATAAACAAAATTAAAAAACTTAAAATTAACTAAAAGTATAAAAATTAATACGAAACCACGATAAACAAAAACAAAACAAAATCACATACAAACACCCAGTCATGACTAAAACAGAAAATACAACAACCACTAAACGAAAAATAAAAGCAAAAATAAAAACATACGTTTACCAACAACCCAACCATGACCCAGGAAAAAAAAAAATAACGCGGTAAAACATACCAACACCCCAAGAAAAAAGGTCAAACGAAACAAAAAATGCCCATCCCAACTATAACACGCATTCACACAAAAAAAATCAAAATCAAACATCTACACAATAAAAGAAAAAACAAACAGAAAATCAACCAATCATGAACAAGAAAAAGAATAACTAACCAATCACAAACAAGACTACTTCCACAATACCACACTGCGATCTATATAAACAAAACCGTAACTTAACGACAAACAGCCCTGATGAGTGAGAACATGATAACGATGTCTTTACGAAACTTTGAAGTCGGTATAATCTGCTTTATTAGATAAATAAACTTAGAATACACACACCCATACACTTCATATCTTTGCTGTATAGGACAAGCAGATTTTGACATCAATTTGGGGGATTGAACTTGCGTCATACAGTATTTTATGCAACTAATTTTCTAAGTCATTATTATTTACATTTATTTCTTTCAGTTTCGTTTTAGTTGCTTTTCATAGCAACTACGGGGGCCGTCAGTCTACGGTTGTTGCCAAACAGTGCCAATCTAACGTAAACAATAAGCTCTGAGAAATACTAAGCCTATTTACCCCGAAAAACATGCGTCTTTCACGGTTGTTCTTACTCTACGAGTCACCGGAAGCTGATTGTTGATTTTCTAAACACCGCGTAGATGTGGCACAAGGCCGAAAGTATGGGACATACGTGAGGATCGAACTCACTACTCAGTTGTAATAGGTTCTAGCGAGACAAACTTGCTAACCATTACACCACGTCGAGGTACCCACCCAAAAGCTGAAGTTGGATTTTCTAAGCGCCGCTTAGATGTGGCACAAGACCGAAAGTATGGGACACCCAGTGAGGATCGAACTCACTAGTAATAGGTTCTAGCGAGACAAACTAACCATGACACTACGTCGAGGTGCCAACCCAGAAGCTGATAGATAAAATTACACTATCTAAACGTAAATCCAATTAAAACTTTTTTAGATGACAAAGAGGAGCGATTGTACAATCTTCTAAAAGAAGTCATAATTCACAAACAATAAAATAGAAACTGTGGAGAGCCATAATTGTCCACGTCCTGAAGAGACATGACTTTAATAGACAAGAAAAATAGATTGTGCAAAAGCTCGTTGGTAAAGAAATATCATTGGATAAAATCGAAACCTCTTATTAAATGGGAAATGAATTCTTTCATAAATCCTGCTTGTGATATGAATGACAGTCGTTCAATTAGCAAAGGGTTTCCACTATAATGAAATTGAACAATCTTGTTCATATTATAGAGTATATTTACGCACGGCGAGGTGGGATTGGTCTGTCATCTGAATTGTCTTCTAACCTCGGTTTCATTTAACAGTTGCACATCAGAATTAGCTAAAGTCAATGGCGCCTCTAGCAATCACAAAGTGACGGGTACTTGCGACAGCAGCGACAATATTAGTATGTGTGTACGTTCGTTTGTTAGGATGAGGGAAAACTTAAATTATCTTTTTTATGCTTCGCCTTGCCGATTTTGTTAACATTTTAAGAAATGTGCTTTTTAAAATAGTGTCATTTAACAAAATACTACGAAATCAGAAAGTTTTACGAGAATAAACTAACTTGTATATTTTTTTATATCTATCTCTCACATTTTAGCATGGGAAATAGGAGGGCAACTTAGAGACCAAACAAAAAAATTCTAGAAGGTACATGTTTTTCTTACCCCTGGCACCCGTAGAATCGCCAATGCCCCCAAAAGTGCCGGGAATATTCAAGTACAAAATGTCAGTTAAATAACAAGAAAAAGAAAAGAAAAAAGGAAGAAAACCCAAGATTCTTGATGGCATTCCAGTATTCAAAGGTGTTCCTGAATCGTTTACTTATGGATACGTCTAGGGGGCAAGTTTTACATCAAATAAAACTATGAAGTCTACTGACTTCTTTGACTATGGGAGAGAAGGGCGTACTCTTGGCCCATTTATCAAATTGACGGCAAAAGGAGATAAAGATATTTTAAACATGTCAGCAGATCATTTACCTGCCCCCTTCGTCAAAAACCAGACTTCTCCGAGACACCTATTTCATCTTCCTCATCTTCTAGCCGACCATGGGAGGCACTTCTGATATTTAGGCAACCCACTCCCACCATATGTTCTGAGACTCCCAGGGCGTTGTTCAACATTAGGCCTGTCCATTTTGGGATATTGTCCTTCCATCTTTCTAGTCCTCTCCTTCTTACAAGATGGTCTTGGCAAGCCCCGCTGATTGAGAAACGGGCCTGTAACGGTTTTGTCTGTGTCTCTTCACTGTGATTAGGGGGTTTTCATATTACTTGATAGCTAGCTTGATTTTTCTTATTTATTCGGTGTTGATATGATTTTATTGGAGTTATTAGTTTTTGAAATCATCTTGTGGCCAATATCTTATATATTAATTTAGAAGTATTAGGATATATATATATATATATATATACTGTTTAACACAATTAAAAATAATAATTTCAATAATTATTCAGTTAGTTAAGTGCCATACGTAATACACGCTTGGGCGATCATGTCTCAAAAGAGACATGACTGACTAGGCAGAAGATTATCCCGCAGTAGGTTGACATTTTCTACGGTAGACTAGCTGGCAGGCATAGCTATAGAACCCAATCTGTCCTGTTATTTAACCCATAACTAGAGGAAAGAAACGGATTAATACCTTTCCCAAGGGTATTTGCGCGTAAGTGAAAGCAGGGAATTCAACTGGAATTCGAACTCTGCTCTCTGATTTCTCGTTCGGAACTGATATTTACTGTACCAATCCAATAATTCTTACTTTTTTTTTTTGTAAATTTACGCTTAGACACACGCACAGACGCCATGAGTTAAACAGGGCACCTACGAGAAATTGATACATACTTAAAAAAAAAAAAAAAAAAAAAAAAAATGAACACGTGACATTTACCCAACCAATAAAAATAAGAGAAAAATTAAAAATCGAAACAACCCCGTATTCATTCCATTCTCAAAAGCTCAAACATTAGCAATTTAAACTAATATTGCATTTTCACTTCCAACATTCTACATATTATGCTACCCAAGAAATATACTCCGTTTTATGAGGCCAACATTTCAAGATACAAACGCACAATGAAATAAATACAGAACGCCCAACAAGCATACAAATGCCATAAAAATAAACATGGTCTGTACAGAACTAATGACAAAAGAACTGAATTTTAAAATCGAAACACCAATCTCTCCCATCCCTAAATACATTGCATTCAGTCAGTTAAGTGCCATACGTGATCGCTTGAGTGATCATGTCTCGAAAGAGACATGACTGACAGAGCAGAAGATTTTCCCGCTGTAGGTTGCCATTACTTTCTGCGGTAGACTGGTTGCCAATCAAGTCTATAAAATCCAATCTGTTTGTTATTTAGCCCATAGCTGGAGAAAATGGATGGATTAATACCTTTCCCAAGGGTATTTGCGCGTAAGTAACGAATTCAACAGGAATTCCAACTAGATTCTTCGATTTTTACGCTGAATACATGCAAATCTATGGTAAAGTTTTGAAGATATTTATGCTTTTTCTTTATTAAATAAAATCTTAAAAGGAGAGAGAGAGAGAGTGTCATACTATCTGAATTTAAAACAAAACCAATTAAATTCACAAACGTGGTGTAATGGTTAGCAAGCTTGTCTTACTAGAACCATAACAATGGAGTAGTGAGTTCTGATCCTCACTGGGTGTCCCATAATTTCGGTCTTGTGCCACATCTGTGTTTAGAAAGCCAAATTTACAAACTTTAACTGCTACTCTAAACTCAATATAAATGAAAAACTAATTTTTATTCAGCTATTTTAAAATTTAAATTTTTAATTGTTCCCTCCTCAACTAAGACAATTCCCAACGCAGGAGGTTCATGCACCAGATGAAGTTCAGATTTTCCCATCCTGGGATCATCCCGATTCCAAAAAATATATATGTCTACGTAGAGCAAGTGTGGCCCAAGTTAGAGGACGGATGGACAGCTTTTGCCATTTATTCATCTAGATATCTTCACTTGTACACGACATCGTGAGAGTCGAAGAAATAACGGTTTTATTGACGGTTAGCCAGTAAATTGCCGTACATGATACACGCTTGGGCGATCATGTCTCTTTCGAAATATAACTGACTGGGCAGAAGATTTTCATCATGTAGGTTGCCGTTTCTTTCTGCGATAGACTGGTTGCAAACCAAGGCTATAGGATCCAGTCTATCCTGCATAGTTGACGGAGTGAAGAGATGAATCACGAAAAGTTATTTGTACATAAGTAAATTTAACGAACCCGACTGTCCAATTCGAACCCAACTTTCTCATTCCAACCACAGCGTAGGTTAACTGACAGAAAATCGAATTTACAAAATAGTGTTTTTTTTTTTTTACAATACGTCTTTGAGAAACTAATAGTTCGGTAAAGACCGTGTATGTATATATTAGTTTTAAGGTGTGCTATATTTATAGGATAAAGTGCTCAATATCAGAGATAGAGCATATATATATATATATATATATATATATATATATATACACACACAATTCAGTACGATTGAGCTCTCTAGAGAGGAAGATTTTAAAAAAAACAGTTATCACTTTCGCAATTTAGGCATTACTCTTCAGCAATGAATTGAGTTCTTTCATTGACTGGTGTGTGTATACACCGCTTATACACTAAATGCTTAGATTTCCCTTCTCTGATACCATACGCCTATAGCTTAGGGGTTAGCGACTGACTGACACCAGATCGGTCGAGTTTCGATCCAGGCCAGAAGCAAGTGGATGTCTAGCCACACTGATGAGCTGTGATACAGAGAAACAGGCTTGTATGTGAATGACATATATATATATATATATGGATTAACTCCGACATATTTTTAATGGATACTTTTATTTGAATAGATGGTGTTTTTTTTGTTTTTTTTCTTACAGTTAAACATATTTATATCTACTGTCCTGAATAATCGAGAAAGGGAAAGATTTGTCCTCCGACGTGATTTGAACCTGCGATCGTGAGTACATGCGGTTAAGACACGTCAGATCTAATGAAACTTTCCCTTAGAAGACACAGGTTCGAATCCTACCAAGAATTCCTAACAAGATTTCTCAGTTATTCAAGCCAGTAGATGTAAATAAATATACCGTTTAATTACGAAAAAACAAAACAAAAAAAAAAACAAAACAACGTATGTATATTTCAGAGTCCGTGCCCGACCCCACTAAAAATGTATACACATTTCAGAAAAGGAAGTTTTAATTTATCACAGACATTTACCTATGGAGAACTCTAAAGGATGTTGTACCTCGCAGAAAACCCGACTACAATGACGGCCCTTGAACAAGAAGTCCAAATTGCATGTGCAGCATTCACACGCGAAGCTGTAGTTCACTCTACTAATTAATGTCTGAGCCCAAAGTTAATTTCTATTAATCTCGTGATGTCTGAATGGATTTAGTATCATTAATATATATTTACAAGTTAGTTTTTTTTTTCTTTCCTGTAGTGCGTATACATTTTTTAGTTTAGTATGTTTTACGGCATATCAACCTCAATGAGTTATTTAATGCCGACAAGGTTTTTTACAATAGATTTGTATGAATAGAATAAATATTCTTTGAGCGAAGCAGATTCATAGATCAATTTTCATTGACATATTTTTGTAAAGTGGGTTTCGTTGAGAAGCAGATGCATTGTTGGTAGGCATTCTTTTTTCTTCAAAAATTTATTCCTGTAATATTTTTTTCCTTCAAAAATTTATTCCTGGAACTTTTACTATAAAAGTTTATTTTTATACTTTTGTGTTTTTACCCCAGTTTGGTGGGGGTGGGGGTAACTATTTGCTCATAGCTGGGATCGTAACAGGTGCTGCTACCCCGGGTCAGGGTGGACCTGAGAACAGCAGCAATTAAGAAGTGGTTCCATGCCCCTCAAAACTTCCCAATATGAGGCCTTGCTGCGAATCCTGCCCAATGATACACATTTTCTGAACAAAATTTCTCAAAAGAAAGATATACATAAATATACTGTTTAATTAAAAACAGTATCTACCCGAAATAAATTAAAATATGTGTGTGTGTGTGTCTCTCTCTCTATATATATATATAGAGAGAGATAATATCAAACAGGTGAAGAGGCTCATCCCTTGTTAGGATGTGGTTCCCGGCTTTCTCTTTTCCAATCTTTTTACTCTTATGTAGCCCCCTGCGCATCAGTGGCGTTATCGCCTTGCTTGGGGTGACATGATTAAAAAAAAAAAAAACAGTTTATCGTCATATTCAGGACCCCATGTTTTGCGAACTAGTGTGTGTGAGTGAGTGAGTGAGTGAGAGAGAGAGATATCTATATAGGTTTCCCCATGCAGATAATGTCACTGAGATTCGAAAACTTATCAGAACAATAACATTGTAGCCACTCCTCCACATTGAAAGTATCTGGGAAAAAAATAACATAGCAGGTATTGACCCAGTGAAATTCAGTAGATAAGGCAGGTTATCTACAATCAACTGAAAATATTGTACATTCGGGTTTTGTGATTGCGCAAGTACCTCAACTGGAAGCAGATCATTCTAATATGGAGAGTGGATTTTTGTGGGGGTGCAGTCCAAAGTACTTTATTATTTTTGGTCAAGTGCCTTAACGGAAATAATTTTTAATCTTAATTCATTCCTTTAAAGCAGAGTTTCTGAAAGTAAGGATTGCAGCATACTGGTGTAGCGTAAATCTTATTGACATCACAATAACCATTTTTCCTAAGAATGATTTCGATTTCATTAATGGTGCCTTCAGAAAAATCTCAAAATTATTCATTATTTTTTTTTTAAATAGATTTGATTTGTAGTATATTTTTGTAATTAGAAAATTAAAATGTTTCTGTTTTCGTAATAAGACAAAGAAACTTGTAAATACGTTCCGATTTTTAACATTTGATGTGGGGGATTGGTGTTTATTACTATATCTAGTTACTGCTAGATTAACCGAGATTTTTATACACACACACATATATATATATATATACACACTCACACAATTATTAACGACGTTTTTTTTTTTTTTAAGTCACTCTTTTTTCACGAGAAACGCCAGCTTAGAGAGAAAGTACTAAGATTTATTATTTTGTAGGTATAGGGTGATGGTTAATGGTTATTAATTCGGCCTTGTGTCATACATAAACTCCCTACAGATTTATTTGTTGTTATCATCAGAAGGTTGGTTGTATGAATTTGTGTGGAATAGTGAAAGAATAAAAATATACATTTTCCATGTTAAATTTGAAATTTATTAAAATATTACTAAATGCAATTTAAAAATTTTATTAAAAGCAACGTTACATTTCAAAGGATAGTTATTCAACCAAAAGTACTGCTCAGAAAAGATAGCGTTTTAAAAACCAAGCCCTCATTGAAACGAATTTCTTCTATAGAATGTGTTTTTTTTTATCGTTTCACTCCAAGTTGATAATACCACTAAAACGCAGAGGATTACAGGAAGCTTAAGAGCATAAAACTAATTATTGAGGAAAGAAAAAAAAACAACAAACAACAGGATTCAAGAAAACAGAAGCTGGCGATTAACGTTGTACTTAAATTTTTAAGATTTTAGTTATCAGGGAAAGATAATTCGAAAGGGAGTTCCACAGGGGGGAAGTGCGAGAAAAGAACCTTACAGAGTAAACGTGACGTGCTAGTCCAACAGTTAAATGGTGAGACCTAGTTGCTAATCTATTAGCTCGCTTAAATTCATGTAGTCAGAGCTTCAGTAAAAAAAGCTCATCGGAGCAGTTGCCATAAAATTTACTTTCTAAAAGAAAGGGAGAAAGTGACTTAAGTCGAGAATCCTGATCAGGGTCGATTATATTTGAATGTGCATCAATATTCAATGCAAAGACAAATGGTACATTTATTGACGCGAAAGATTTTCTGTCACGACACAGTTATTAAAACAAGTGCCTGTTGATATTCCTACAGATTGGTGCAGCACGATGGTGATTACAACAAAAAGGATGGTCGACCGAGGCAAACTATTGACTATCAACATCTCAATTCGCAATGCAAACGGGAAACACACCACACTGCTTCACCTTTCCAGCTAGCATTGCAGGTGCTGCCCAATACCAAGAAAACAGCGCTGGATGCTGTCGATGGATGCTATTCTATTCTATTAGATGAGGAATCTCAACCACTTACAACTTTTATAACAGAATGGGGAAGATTTTTGTACCTTAGGATGCCTCAAGGCTATTTGGCATCTGGTGATGCATACACCCGCAGATACGATGAGGTCATTTTTGTCAGTTGAACTCAACTTCTATTCTAGTTGATTACTGGCTGGTTGTTCTATAAGATTCCTACAACAGTGAATCAACTTATTTTAATATTAAATTGTCCACTTTTACCTGTACTTTTTTTTTTAATCACATCACCCCAAGCAAGGCGGTAAGGCCACTGGTGTGCAGGGGGCTACGTAAGAGTGAATAGATTGGAAAAGAGAAAGCCGGAAACCACATCCTAAACAGGGAACAAGGGATGAGCCTCTATATAACTGTTCAATAGATGTGGGTGGAGTGTGAACCGGGCTTCTGCTGCTTTTGAGAAGGACAGTAGCGGGGTGAGTGGTTTCGTCATGTACGGGATAAGTTAGCACCTTTGCCCCACTTTTAAAAAAATTGTAGAAAATAGAAATAAGTAATAGAAAATTAAAATTTATATACTCTTCTGTAGATGTAAGTAACAAAAAATGTTTCCATTCTGAAACTACATTCAAACCATAGTAAAGTGATCTTACATGCCAAGCACACACACACACAAATACATACATAATGGTCTATATTATAATAGAGAGGGTTCTTCATTACTCGACGACATAATTACTGTAAAAATAATAAAATAAGTCACTTAAGGAGCAAACAGGCAGCAACAGCTTTATTAACTGGTAGTTGTAGACGTCAAATAACTTACCTTTCAATATGGCTGTCTCCCTGCAGGAAGATGTCTATTCAAAAGTGTGGATATTGGGCTCAATATACACACTGAAATTGTCAGCCAATCAATACTTATAGAATGGACTTGCTTGTAACAGAATGGAATCTCCCAGGTTATTATTTAAACCACCTACCAATTTGCCCTGGGTTTTTTTTGGTCAGTCAAACCCAACTTCTATTCTAGTTGATTACTGGCTGGTTGTTATAGAAAACTTTTACAGTAGTAAAAACTAAAAAGGATTGACTGTGTCGACACTACCTCGCTATTAGCGTGAAAGAAGAAAAATTATATATACAGAACTGTGCAAAAGTATTAGGACAAGAACTATTTTATCTTTTATGAGGCATCAAAATAAAGTCTAAAATCACCTCTGTTCTAACACTTTTGCACACTACCGGTAGTGTGCAAAAGTATTAGGATAGGGGTGATTTTCCTAAAAACCTCACTGAAATTCAAATACAGAGTGAAAAACCAAGTAAATTGCTAATAAAGTTTATTTAAAATTAGGTATAAAAGAAATGTATTAAAAAGAAGTTATATTTATTTTTTCTTCTTTTCTATTAAACAAGTTATTTTGAAACTACTCATTTTATTATCCTTGGATATGACCGACTTTTTCTTATTCCCACCCACTTCTCGAATTGATAAATCTAATGTTACTTCGCAAGAAACACTTTGGGAACAAATACAAGCTGCTTGGCAGGAGATACCATTAAATACATTGAAGAAGCGTGTGATGTCAATGCCTGACAGAATGAAGGCTGTGATCAAAGCAAAAAGCTATTATACTAAATATTGAATTTATTTTGTAACAATTTGTTGAGTGAATCAAATAAAATTAATAAAATTATTTTCTGTCAATATGCCTCATGAAAGATAAAATAGTTCTTGTCTTAATACTTTTGCACAGTACTATATAAGGGTGTACACAACGGTCTTTATTATAATAGAGAGAATTAGTTATGAAGAACATCACTTTTTAATTAGTTTAATATAATTAAGAAGCCATAAAAATACGCTAGAGATTTTTTCGGAATTATCTTCACCTGTAGCTATTTATCACGAATAACCTAGACTGGCACAAGGCAATAAGTATGAGGATCGACCCTTTATACAATAGTAACATTCAACTTGAGTGGTTCACTCTTAACATTCACCTGATGCATGAAGAGAAAATTTCTGAAAAAAGTTATTTAGTACTTTTGAATTAATATTTAGTCCAATAATTGCCATTATTAAATCTACCCTAATTATTTAAACTCGATCCATTGTCCGCATCTGTCTTTGTTATCACAAAGTTTCGGCCATTGTGATTTCTAGCCTCAGGTCAATCAGATTAATCTTCGGGATGGATTGTTCTCATTCTTTGGATACCTAGTCTAGTATTTACATTGAACCCAAATTCACGAACCACCGGTTTAGTCCACTAGACGTGAGACAATACCAAGTGTATAACTTGCAACTTTAAACATAATCTGCCTGCTGATGACACTTCTGCTATTTGTCGCACTTGAATGAATTCACTTGGCCTCCTCTTTTCTTACTGCTATTCAAGCTTAAGTGTCATCCTTTATTAATACCGCGTGGGCCGATGACAAATGACGGAAAAATATTTATATTGATATACCATCCAAAATGACTAACATATTTATGTTCCTATTACTGAGTATCTTACATTTATCTAAATCTAAACTTATTTATAAATGGAACTTTGTAGGTATAATTGTAGTTCTTGGTCTCAGCAATGATACCATTTACTCAGAGGACTTATTCAAAATTCAGTTTACGACGAAAAAAAAAAACTTATTAGATATAGATACCAGGAAATCAAAATTGGACTTACATCCATTCATTTTTCTTTCAGTCTATGGTTTCGCTTTAACTGGAAACAACTATTGCTTTTTAGTCTTTCGTGCCAACGTCCAAAGAGTCTGAACTCCAGGACCATGGATTAGTTTTAAGGCTTTCATTACACCCGAGCAACGCCGGGCTGTACTGCTAGTTAAGTCATAAGAAAAAAAATCTAAACCCTGAGCGTTTTTTTTTTTTGTTGTTGTTGTTTAAATGTGTAGACTATATTAAATTTGTTTTTTTAATTAAAATTACATTGCGACACGGGAATTCGTATCGAAATTATATAAGCTCGATTTCTTCACTACTTGATTACATAATTATTGCAAAATATAAAATAAGGCACTGTTAAAGAGCAAACACGCGGCAAGAGGTCAGTAACTTAGCCCTCTCTTTCCATGAGCTTCTCAAGAAGGAAATTTGTGTATATATATATATATATATATATATATATATATATATATATATATATACTGCACAAATAAATACACAACAATTTTTGTTATAGTAGAGAGGATACCTATATCGTAGTTGATAATACGGAGGACGAGAGTCCTAGTGTTAATTCCAGGCTGAGAGGAATCTTCTCTAATATTCCATATGACTGTGATGGATAATCTATGAACAGCAGCAACAAACGTGAAACGCAAGAGGTTGAGAGCATTGACTGAGGTTGAGAATAGTATGGACAACGCATGTAAGTAAAGAGGAAGTGTCAAAGAAAAAAATAGCTACTAGAAGAAAACTAAGATTTAGAGTTACAAAAAAAAAAAAATTAAAGACAACTAAAATTTTCGAGACGCATTATGAGAAAAGAAGGCTTGAAAACAGTAACATTCACAGAACATTGAAAGCAAGAAAAGCGGAGAAAACCGAGTTAATGAATGGATGGAAGTCAGTCAGTCAGTCAGTTTAAGTGCCATACGTGATACACGCTTCGGCGATCATGTCTCAAAAGAGACATGACTGACTGGGCAGAAGATTATCCCGCAGTAGGTTGCCATTGCTTTCTGCGGTAGACTGGTTGCCAACCAAGGCTAGAGAACCCAATCTGTCCTGTTATTTAACCCATAACTGGAAGGAAGAGACGGATTAATACCTTTCCCAAGGGTATTTGCGCGTAAGTGAATGCAATTTAGCTGGAATTCGAACTCGGCTCCCCGATTTGTCGTTCCGAGCCGATATCCACTGCACCACAACGCACATGGATGGAAGATGAATCGAAAATATTCTATTTACCCGAGTTAATGGTAATAGATGGATATCAGAACAAAGACAGACAAGGATTATACACGGAAAAACTGAGAAAAATGAAAGTGTTTAATATTTTTCTTTATTTCTAACAACATTATAATGTTGCTTAGCTTCTGGAAAACATCTTTCGTGTTTCTCGGGATTTCTGTGTACTGTTTTCTATAGTCTATTACACTCCCCAATATTTTTTAGCAGCCTGGGAAATGAATATTGAGCATAAGGAAGAAACAACTGAAGTTCCTGGGACATACAATGAGGAAGGAGGGCTTGGAGAACCTGATACTAACAGGCCAGATAGAAGGGAAAAAGAGACAGGGGAAAACAGCGGATAACATATTTGAAGGGCCTGAGCAGGTGGATGACAGAACGGGGGCTGAGAGATGTTACAGGAGAAAGCGTGCTAAGAGCCACCAGGGATAGGGAGACGTGGAAGGCCATGATCACCTACATCCTGAAAAGACAAGGCACATAGAAGATCTTGACGCTTTCGATATGTAGCTGATACACTCGCCTGACAACTATGTATTCTGTCTTCTTACAGTTAATAATCCTTGTTACTTTCTTTTACTACTTTTATTTACTAAACTATTACGGGACAAGGAAAAATTGTATTTAATAGAATAAAATCGTGTTATGCAAATATAAGACGGCGATAGTCCTGTCTGCATTATATAGTGTATCGGGGCAGTAGATAATTTCCTAAACATATACTGTTAAAAATAAAAGACAATGAATGTCTATTATGTTTAGTCATGAGCCGTTCTAAACATCGTATTTTGGCTTTAATTTTAGGTGAAAATACAGACAAAAATTCTCCAACATTTGGATAATTTTTTATTAAGTTGGTGGATGTTTTTATGTTAACATCCTTGTAACCTCTCTGAAGATGGCTCATGTGAGCCGAAAGTTTAGAACCAACTTAATAAAAAATTATCCAAATGTTGGAGAATTTTTGTCTATTTTCACCTGAAATTAAAGCCAAAATACGACGTTTAGAAGGGCTCATGATTAAACATAATAGACATTCAGTGTCTCTTATATTTAACAGTATATGTTTATATATATATATATATATATATAATCTCCGAGGGTCATTGAATAGATAAAGTAAATTCTTCGCTATAAGAACTTTGAATACAGATAGAAGCTTTTTTTATTCCTTCACTTTTTCAAAGGGATTTAATGTTTTTGCAGATTGAAAAAAAAAACTTTAAGAGTTTTGGAAATTAACAAAAATGGCCGACCAAGAAACATGCTCCAGGATTGAACAGTTATCAAGTTTTTGGTTGCTGAAGGGTGCAAACCAGTTGAAATTCATAGGAGAATGTCAACTGTGTATGGTGCCACATATTTCAACCAAAAACATGTCTACAAGAGGGCTAAATTGTTTAAAGAAGGATGGAGCATTGTTGAGGATGAAGACAGGCCTGGAAGGCCTACAGAAGTGAGGTCTCCTGAGGTGATAGAATCAGTCAATGACCTCATTCGGTCTGACTGAAGGGTGACAGTGGATGACATTGCAAGGACTTTGACCCTATCTGTTGGGACAGCACACAAAATTGTCCATGATGACCTTACCTACTCGAAGGTCAGCTGCAAAGCCTCAGACAGCAGCCCAAACGGTGCAGACCATCAACGAGCTGGGCTAGGAACTGTTCCCTCACCAGCCTTACAGCCCAGACTTTGCCCCTTCAGACTTTCACCTGTTTAGTCCCGATGAAGTCAAAAGTGCTGTGAACGATTGGCTGAGACATCAGTCCAAAGCTTTTTACGCTGAGGGAATACGGAAGCTTGTGCACAGATGGAACAAGTGTGTGACACTGCTAGGAGACTACGTTGAAAAAAAATAGTAAGCTATCTGTATTAGAAGTCCTTATACCGAAAACTTCACCTTATTTATTGAATGACCTTCGTGTGTGTGTGTAGTATATATATATATATATATATATATATATATATATATATGTATGTATAAACTTATTTATAAATGGAAATTTGTCTGTGTGTGTGTCCGTTACCTATAAACTCCGAAACGGATGAACCGATTTTCTTGAAAATTTACACAGTTGTACTATAAGCATCTGAGAGTTTTCTTCGCTAGGTTTTGTGTCGAAGTACCTCCGATAATTATGGAAAATCGATAATCGAAAAAATCGGGTTATAGAAGGAGTGGTCCAATTTTAATCAAATTTCATCCACTCATAGACAAAGACATAAGAAACAATATTCAGAAGTTTCAAGGTTGCAGTTTTTACAATAGTGCAGAAAATCGATAATATATATATATATATATATATATATATATATATATATATAAAAGGCAAGATGTTTGTGTGTGTGTCTGTTTATCTGCCTGTATGTCTGTATTTTTTTTCAGCCCTTTTATTTTAGTTTTTGCTTCAGGTTTGGCTCTAAGTAGGTATAATTGTAGTTGTTAGTCTCAGCCATGATACCATTTACTCAGTGGACTTATTTAGCCTTCAGAATTCAGTTTACGACGAAAAAAACTTATTTGATATCGATACTAGGAAATTAAAATTTGACTTACATCCATTCATTTTTCTTTCAGTCTACGGTTTCGCTTTAACTGGAAACAACTATTGCTTTTTAGTCTTTTGTGTCAACGTCCAAAGAGTCTGAGCTCCAGGACCATGGATTAGTTTTAAAGCTTTCATTACATCCGAGCAACGCCGGGCTATACTGCTAGTATATATATATATATATATATATATATATATATATATATATATATATACACAACATTTTGAAACTCTCAAGTCCTCGGAGATTGGTATCTTTATCAAAAGTATCTTCATGTTATTACATAAATTTGTTGGGGTACAGCTGTTCCTGATGACATTTTTTTTTCCTTTTACATTTGTCGTTATTGACAGTCATTCGAAACGCTTGACATTCTAACTCCTGCCAACGGACAGCGGAGACGCTTGTGGGTGGAGTTCTTCGACTGCTCAACAAATAACTGTTATAAAGAGTTCTTCCGAATTTACAGTTATAGTTAATGCAGTTAATGACGAACACATGTGCAGAATGCGAAGCCCAACTTAAAATAAAATACACCAACCAGTCGGATAGAGCAGTTGTGAAATATTTAAATATAACCACGTGAATTAAACGATCCTCGACGATCTAAACAAAACTTGTTTAGATTTTACTAATTCACAGAAAGTTTATATTCTATTCTGTTCTCGATTTTACAAGACGGTCGTTCGTGTATAAAAGTATGTAATTGACTTATGAGAACGAGATGCGTCACATGATCAATGTTTACCGTATCAGCAAAATTCTCTGGATACTGTCGCGTGCATTAGGGTTGAACTAATATTTGTATTTATCTGTTAATCAAGTCACTGTGAAATGCACACTGAAGTTGTACGGCAGTCTCCATGTGTACCGATACAGAATCTAAGACACAAAACAAACGCGCGTGCACAAACAGCATTAAAGGAAGAGAAGCAATGAGATTTTTAAAATACGTTTCACATTGTCGGCATGCTGCGGCGTTCATTTAACAAAGAGCCAAAGGATAAAAGCTGTCTCGCAAGCGCTTTGTCCTAGAGCTAATAGATCTAGAATGTCACTCTGAGGGTAACAGATCAAACATGTTGTACCTGGGATGCGTGCTGGCTTTTGTTATATTTTCTCCGACAACGTGAATAAGAAATAACCACGACATCCTACACTTGGGAACAGACACACATATATTGGGGGCGGGGGAAATTATTTTTTATCCGAGTACATCAGTGAGATAAGAATAAGAATGGAATTTAAAAGGTATGTTGTATTTATTAGAATTAATATGCACTATATCCAGGATAGAGCGTATTTAAATATAAACAAGGTGGCGACAGAATTCCGCACCGACTGGAAACAGTATTTCATACTTATATATATATATATATATACACACACACACAACATTTTCAAACTCTCAAGTCCTCGGAGATTAGTATCTTTATCAAAAGTATCTTCATGTTATTACATAAATTTGTTGGGGTACGGCTGTTCCTGACGACATTTTTTTCCTTTTACATTTGTCGTTATTGACAGTCATTCGAAACGCTTGACATTCTAACTCCTGCCAACGGACAGCGGAGACACTTGTGGGTGTCTGTGTGTGTGTCTGTGTATATATATATATATATATATATATATATACACACGCACACAGACACCCACACCACCGACAGAGAGAGACACCAACACCGCCGACAGAGGGAGACACCAACACCGCCGACAGAAGGAGACACCCACTCTTTTGACTAAAATTAATGAGGTTTAAAATCGTCAGCTTGTCCCAACGTTCGTCATATTTTATGTTCTGCTGCTGCAGCGAGATTTCGAAATATTCTCCAATGAAGCAGCTGATTATTTTCTGTGCAACATCCATAACCGTCAAGGGGGTCCCCCGGTACGCTACCAAACAGTATGGCATACAAAAGCGGTGAAAGATCATCACATGCTATTTTTGTAACGTATTTTCTCCCCTCCCCAGAGAATTCAGTAAATAGTCCCTACAGTTATTTCTGGACTATCACGATGGTACTGTTCCTCCAGCAGAGATCAGCAATGTGCCCGACCAGATACTCAATCTTACCCACATTCCTAACACAGGCACCGTTGATGATAAAAGTTACAGATGCTGAGACATTTGTCCGAAAGTCCACCACCTATTCCGTACTTAAGGTGTCTAAAGGCAATGTTATTCTTCGAGCACCCAGCAGGCAATCTTTCTTTTCACTTTTATAGTCTTTTGTAGAGGCCAGATGATGTAATAGATTGCGCCACGGATTGTGGAATCGGTGAGTTCGAATTCCAGTCGAGTTCATTATACTCATTGACGTGCTAATACTCTCATGAAAGTTATGAATCTTGCTCTTCTATGTGCCCTGACCCTTCAGGACGTAGGCGATCACGGCTTTCCACGTTTCCCTATCCCTGGTGGCTCTGAGCACGCCTTTTCCTGTTACACCATGCAATCCTCGTTCCGTCATCCACCTGATTAGGTCCTTCAAATATGTTCTCCCTTGCTTTCGCCTGTCTATCTTTCCCTCTATCTGGCCTGTTAGTATCAGATTCTCTAAGCCCTCCTTCCTCATTGCGTGTCCCAGGAACTTCATCTGTCTCTTCCTGATGCTCAGTATTAATTTCCTTTTTGTTTCCATCATTTCCAAGACCTCATCATTGCTCACATGCTCGATCCATGATATTCGCAGCATCCTTCTGTAGAACCACATTTCAGTTGCTACAAGTTTTTCCTTCATCCTTGATGGTATTGTCCAGCATTCGCTGCCATATTGAAGGACGGACATCACGTAACAATTCAGTACTCTCTTCCTTGTTTCTAGTGAAATTGTCCTGTTTCTTAATACCTTACTCAACTGCTGGAATGCTTTCTTCGCCATGCCAATTTGCCTTCGTATCTCTGTGTCACTCTTTCCGTCTTCAGTTATAACACTTCCCAGGTATTTAAATTTTTGCACCTGCTTGATTCTGGTATCCCAGACCTGTATTTGGCATTTTGGGCTGCCCTTTTTACTGATGACCATGCATTCGGTTTTCGTGCAGTTTATTTCTAGTCCTTTCTTGTTACTTTCTTCTGCAAGAGGTCTTGATAAAAAGCACGACAGAGTAGGTTCTAGAACCTTGGGTTGCAAGTAGTCTAAGAGAAGGAAAACAATTCAAACCAACTTGGTGGGGGTGGGCTTTATCAGGCCATCTTGCAAACATTACAGCACTTCTACTGAAACATATGTGGCGCAACTATGAGCCCCGTGATCGTGAGGCCCGCCTCATCACTCACCGGAATGAGTTCAACCAGAATAGTTTCGTCTGCAAGCTTGCTGATAGTGTTTATGAGATGGATCGGGTCACAACGAAAAGGTGCATATGGCGTGCAGAGGATGATATACACATCGTATGACTTATGTCCAGGTGCGAAAGAGATGCAGGCCTATTCTAACAGTTTATCGATAATTTGTCAAAAAGTCTCGACACGAAACACAGATGGGCCGCGATACCCCTAGTTGTATAAGCCTTGTGATCAGTCTGCTCGGGGTGATCGTATTGAATGTAGAACTTAAGATACATTCTCACATTCATCCAATTTTTCTCTAGGTGGGTCAGTGTAGCATGGTGGGAAGTGGCAATGGCGTCTTCTGTCGATCTAATCACTGTAAGCGAGCTGCTGTTGGTCAAAAGCACACTTTTCTTGAAATGCAACCGGACCAATTACTCAAAGTACTTCATGAAAATCTTAAGTGGTTGACTGCTAGAGCCACTAATTGTTTATTACCCTTTTAATAGAAAATAGAATTTAGGAGACTGATCCACAGAAACCAGGAAAAAATTTACATGTCACCAAAAAGATTATGCAAAGTTGATTGGAAAGCAAAAAGCAGGGAAGAGAATTCCACAAGCGTGAATTTCGAGAGAAGAATGTATTAGTATAGAATTTATGGTTAATTCTAGCAATTTAAATGATGAGACCTAGCTGCTAAACTAGTACTGCGTTTAAATTCTTAAAGTCAAGATACGAAAGGCATAGGAAAACAACGTTATATTGGTGAGAAAGTCCCTTAAACCGAGATAACAGGTTAGGATCAATGATATTGCAGATTCTTTTGATTTTGACAAAAATTTGTAGATACATAGCAGGAACAACAAACCAGATGTGACACGGTTAATTTATGAAGATGTCAGAATCTTTGTTTTGTAAAACATCTTTTTTATGTCTATACAGTCTTATAAATTCCGTCGCAAACGACTAAATTCTAAACAGTAGAGAATTATCGCCTTCTTACTAACCCAGGGATATGCAAGATTTAATGTTTTTTGTTTTTTCTATTTTACCAAAACAATTACATTGTCTACTTATTTATTTTTTAGCCTGTAACAATTGAATAACAAATTTTAAACGATAAAATCCAGCTCATGCTCAAATAAGAATTATTAACTACGCCATTTTAAAAATAGAATATATTAGTAACATGTCCATTTCAAACAAAATACAATACTTTTTAAATTCAAATAACTTACCAAATTTACTAAGGACAGGAAATTGTGGAGACGGTGCGTAGAAAATAGGAAAATTCATTAAAAAAGGCAAAAAAACAAATACTTACTAAGCATGTAAGGAATTGGTACTGCTTTTCCTAAGTGCGCCTGGTAAAAGTTAATGGAGCCATTAAATTGAATTGTGTTCTTGATATTGAACTATTTTTCTCAGTATCATATTGTTCGAATGTTTCTTCAGGTTTGTTTTTTTTTAGGAAAAAAATCGGTTGTTAAAATTACAGTTAGGATTAGTTTTAATAGTTTAAAAAAGTAGTCACCATGCACCAAATGTATAAAGGAATTCACACACGAACATAAAAAGGGAAAATTTAAAAATGGTAATCATATTAATGGTTTTATCTGTTAAATGAATAAACTTATAGTTTATTTGTAATAAAAAAAGTACCTTAACTGGGATTTAATAATTTTTTTTTTTTTCAATTTTCTTTTCAAAGTCATAGCGCTATACAACTTCCGGTTATGAACAAAATCAAATAATGATAATAAAAGGAAGTAAAAAAAAAAAACAAACAAAAAAAAACAAAAAAAAACTACCTTATTCTGCTCAAAACATTTAGTTTGCATTGTATATCCTATTTGCATTACTGTCAAACCAATCTTGTGAGGAAATGACCTCCTTAAGTCATTCGCAAGAAATCACATCTGTCTGATTTGTAACAATTCCAGTGTAGAAAATAGGCAAATATGGGCGCTAAACATTTTTGTAAGAGTTCCTTTCATCAGGCGTCGCAGATCATTTTATGTGTCTTGCACTCTGTAGGCGTTCTACTACTGTGGTTTTGAGCCAACTTAATCATTATTTGCTTAGTTTGTCACAAGTCCTGAAAAGTACTTGGGGTTTTATTTGGATCAGTCACCGATTTGACTACTGAGAGTGGCATTTCTCACCGTTTCAACGTGGTGGTGAGGCTACTTAATGGCCAAGAATCGTGTGTGCATGAATAGAAGGGGAGGTAAGCCACAAAGTGGATGTGACGAAAAATAAATCTTTCCTCACCTTTATACAAATTTCAGAATTTTAACCCCAAGCAAGACGATAACGCCGCTAAGACACGAAGGGCTATTCGAAGTGGAAGAGCATGAAAAATCAGAAGACCTTTAAAAATTATTATTATAACACTTTATTCACTAAAAATCATTATCATAACACTTTATTCACTAAATCCTACTTTTAGCAAAAGAGCAGTACTAAATGCAACAAAGTATTTCACAAATAATCTCAAGATTTAATGTAATTTAATACTGTGATGAGGCACGGTAGATTGAGAAACCGGAGAGACGAGCTCGAATTCCACTCGAGTTCATTACATTTACTTACACGCTAATAAGCTTGGGAAATGTATAACCCCTCCCTCTTCTTCCAGTTATGTAACTAGCTGAGCAGACAGGGTTTTATGGCTACTGCACCCTAGAGAGAAGGTTGTTGGATACCGATGTCAGTGTGATTAACTGGACAATTCTTGTTTCGACCCATTATACAAGACACCCCCCCCCCCCCACATTAAACCCAATTTTTATAGTCGAATGCGGAATGGAAATGGATATATTCAATTCTTAAGACTAATCATCCCCAATAATGTTCTATCTTTTTTTACCATTATATATATATATATATATATATATATATATATATATATATATTGTGCGATGGATAAATTGTCTCTGAATTGCCCCAAAATGAAAATAACAATGATTCTCATTTAAACATATATCTACCAAAATTATACAGAAATATCTTGAAATACTAAAAAGTACATTTGGATGTGCGTTGTGGTTCAGTGGATATCGACTCGGAACGAGAGATCGGGGTGATGAGTTCGAATTTCTCTTGAATTTCTTGCATTCACTTACGCACAAATACACTTGGGAAAGGTATTAATCCGTCTCTTCCCTCCAGTTATGGGTTAAATAATAGGACAGATTGTGTTCTATAGCCTTGGATGGCAACCAGTCTACTGCAGAAAGTAATGGCAACCTACTGTGTGATAATATTCAGTCAGTCATGTTTCTTTCGAGACATGGTCGCTCAAACGTGTATCACCTATGGCACTTGAGTGACATTTATTCGATAAAATTGCCATTAGCTTCAACCATGACTTCCATACAACTTCGGAATCTCCTGCATCTCTTCTGGACAGTCTCCTTGTTTAAGTTAGTGAATGCTGCCATAATCCTTATCTTCAGATCGTCTTTGGTGTTATAAAAAGTTTCATATGGGTTGCAGACTGTGAGGTTAGGTGGCCAGATGTAAGGGTGGATGTGGTCTCAGAAATGATGTCACTACCATGACTTGGTTCTTCTGCTTGTATGGCATGGTGCAGAGTCTTGTTTCAACAGCCACTCTCTTGATCCAAGGCAGCACTACCTCCTCAGAGCATTTTATGTAGGCCTCCGTGTTTAGTATGCGGCCCTGTGGGAAGATAAATAGTGCCATAATGTCACCATCCTTAGTGATCACTCCAAACACCTTAATAATCACAATTATACTCATTTAGCTCTTTTCTAAATCCTCTGCACTGTCCTCAGATTGATACACAAACACTTTGGAATGTTCGCAATGGAACCTTCGGTGCGAATGCCTAGCAGTACAGCATGCCGTTTCCAAATTTCTGACGGAGTGAATTGCGACATGGTGATCTTTTTATCACAGACGATGCCCAACTGACCCTACTATACTCTGCAGTAGACAAAATTAAAAACAAACAACGCGCATGCGCGAAATTAAAAGTAAAACAAAATGGCGATAATCTACCCATCGCATCCTGTATATATGAATAGATGGGTTTGGTTCTTCCTTTTTTAGGTGCCCCTTGTAAATATGTGGTACTGTTGTGTGTGAAGGATTGGGAGGTGATGGATGGGTTCTTGTGGTGAATGTGCAAATTGTAAACGAGTGATAGGGTCGTGATAGTGTTTAACTATATATAAGATAGTTAGTGAATACCACCTTCTACCCCACTTTCGACCTTGTGCCACAATTTTTGTATTGGATTGCATGAATAAATATTGTATATATGAATAGACATTGAGGTTCACATCTAGCGGCATCAGTTTGTTTCGTCCTTAAACACAATCGTCAGCCCGTGTTTGTAGTGTTTTAGGTCAACTATTTATACATGTTGACCAACGGTGCATTATGGGTAGCAAGGTCTATTCTATAATCTTAACGGTTATTATGTGGGCGGTAATGGTTATGTTTCAAATTACTCTAGAGGCTGTTGAGTAAAAATTGTGTTGAATCCGAATGCGGTTATTTGTATAATGTGTTCCATTAAGACGAATCAAAGTTAGCAGTAAATAAAACAGTGTTATTGGTAGAATTTTATTGATTTTCCTAGTGAATCGCTATTTGAGTCATGGCAGTTATAGCCTGGATTGAATGCTATGGATGTTGAAGATTTGTGGTTTCAACACAACTATGCTGCATGTTACACAGCCAATGCAACAATGGTTTTATTGAATAAGAAGTTCCCAGTCCGCATCACCTATAGCTAAAAAAAAAATCATAATTTAGAACATAACCGTTTCTTCCGCCCATTAAAGAAATACTCTGATATAAATTTGCCAATGGCATTATCGTGTTTAAATCCAGATTACTTCATTCGCAGTTTGAACTTGGTTCATTGATCCCATTGTCTATGCTATTAACTGTTTAATCACAGAAACTTCTGCTGGTACTTTTTATAATTAAATATCTGTATAGCCATATCCAGAGCGGTTTGTTTAGTTTGGTTGATTTGTTAAGCGGCATTTCAACATCTCTATGGATTACTAGCAGTATAGCCCGGCGTTGCTCGGGTGCAATGAAAGCTTACAACTAATCCATGGTCCTGGAGCTCAGACTCTTTGGACGTTGGCACGAAAGACTAAAAAGCAATAGTTGTTTCCAGTTAAAGCGAAACCGTAGACCGAAAGAAAACTGAATGGATGTAAGTCAAATTTTGATTTCCTGGTATCGATATCAAATAAGTTTTTTTCGTCATAAACTGAATTTTGGAGGCTAAATAAGTCCTCTGAGTAAATACTATCGTGGCTGAGACTAAGAACTATAATTATACCTACTTAGAGCCAAACCCGAAGCAAAAACTAAAATAAAAGAACTGATAAAAATACAGACATACAAGCAGATAAACAGACACACACACAAACATCTTGCCTTTTATATATATATATATATTATCGATTTTCTGCACTATTGTAAGAACTGCAACCTTGAAACATCTGAATATCGTTTCTTATGTCTTTGTCTATGAGTATCAAATTTGATTAAAATCGGACCACTCATTTTATAACCCGATTTTTTCGATTATCGATTTTCGATATTTATCGGGGGTACCTCGACACAAAACCTAGGTAAGAACCCTCGCAGGCGTTTATAGTACAACTGTGTAAATTTTCAAGAAAATCGGTTCAGCCGTTTCGGAGTTTATAGGTAACGGACACACACACACAGACAGACAAAGATCCATTTATAAATAAGTTTAGATTTTATGCCTAAATCTAAATATTTTAGTTAATTTTACGGCTTCAGATAAATATATTTTGAACACAGTTGCATGCTTTCAACTCCAGAGAAAATGTATTGTTGATAATTTTACTATAAAAATGTATTGTTAGTAATTTTACTATAGAAAAGTGTTGTTGGTAATTTATTATAGATATGTATTGTTGGTAATTTTTTTATATAGAAATGAGTTACTGTTATTTTTTACTATAAAAGTGTATTTTTATACTTTTATAGTGTTTTGTTTTTGTTTTTGTTTTTGTTTTGGGGGTCAGTATTTACCATACATGGGGTCTTAACAGGTGCTACTACTCCGGGTTAGGTTGGACCTAGGAATAGCAGCAATTAAGAAGTGGTTCCACACTCCTCAAAACCTCCCTTGCTGCCGGATGTAGTTTATCGTCATACCCAGGACTATCTAATTAGAGCGTTTCCGTTTTATGCGTTTTAAAACGAAATCGCATTGTTTTTGTTCGGCCACAAATAACAGTTTCGACTTTAACTTGACTTTTAACGACCTCAAAGGTGAGCGTCACTGATTTAATTTTCATCATGGAATCACGTTAGCCTTGAGAATTAATTGTCGACCGCTAGGTTCCAGCAATAATCGTCGGGATTTTACTCATATTTGTAGCCTAGGGACAAATATCGATAAGAAAAAAGAAAGTTATGATTGTTTGGATTTTGCTCGATAATTTTCAAGGTAAGCAGGCCTTCTAAGTTTATCATAAATAATCTTCCTTCTACCATTTCATTTGACACTCCATGTAGTCATCATCATCATCATCCATGTGTCGTGTCCCTTCAGGAGGTAGGCGATCATGGTCCTCCACATTTCCTTATCCCTTGTTGCTTTTAATATCCTTTCTGCTGTTATTCTACTAAAACCCCGATCTACCATCCATCTGTTTAATCCCATCAGGTATAAATGGCGCTGCTTTTCCCTTGTCCCTCTTCTCTTCTATCTGTCCAGTGAGCATCAAGTTCACTAAGCTTAGATTTTTAAAAAATCAAGATGGATGTCAAGCGACTTAAATTTATTCATACAGTCACTGACACAGCCCCCTGCAAATAGTCCTCTGACAATAAAAACCTCATTAATCTTGAGAAAGAACACATTCTTATAATAAAATGAATATTAATTTCAAATAGTTTTGGAAAATATATATATATATATATATATATATATATATCAGTCAGTTAAGTGCCATACGTGATACACGCTTGGGCGATCATGTCTCGACAGAGATATGACTAACTGGGCAGAACATTATTCCGCAGTAGGTTGCCATTGCTTTCTACGGTGAACGGGTTGCCAACCAAGGCTATAGAAACCAGTGTGTTTCATTATCTAACCCATAACCGGAGAGAAGAGACGGATTAATACCTTCCCCAAGGGTATTTATGTGTAAATGAATGCAAGGAATTCAACTGGAATTCGAACTCGGCTCTCCGATTTGTCGTTCTAAGTCGATATCCACTGCACCACAAATAACATATAATATATACATAACATATAACATAGACATATAAGACTATACATCCCAAAAATTGTGATAAACATTAAAAGATCAAACCTTGGCCTAAACTAACAAAGTTGGTCTTATTAACTGAGTCAATTATAGATTACTAGCAGTATAGCCCGGTGTTGCTCGGGTGTAATGAAAGCTTTAAAACTAATCCATGATCCTGGAGCTCAGACTCTTTGAACGTTGGCATGAAAGACTAAAAAGCAATAGTTGTTTCTGTTATATATCGCCGTACGACGACAAAACAACAAACACGCATATATAAAAATATAAGGTTATATTTTTATTAATGACGACGAACCGTGTGGAATAGAGAACAGGAGAGTGAGAGCGCACATAGAATGGTCGACGGGAGTGTAGTCTTGTCTGTGGTGTCTCTCTGCTTCCACTGGCCGTTCTCTGCTGGCGAATCCGTGTGTCGAGGTCTTTATATAGTCTTCTAGAACCGGGACTTTCCTTCCGGTTTTGCCTCGCCCACGCAACGCCCACGTAATTCCCAGAGACACCTGTTCTGTTTGCCTCCGTATTCATTTCCGCCGCTGTCGGAAATAAGGTCAAACGACATCCGCTCCGGCCTCGACAGGATGTATTTCACAAACACCTGTCTTGTCGTTCGCCGACCCCTTCACCGACGGGAAACACCATCGCTTGCATCACTTCCTCGGGTGGGGCCAGATTGTTATATTACATTTCCAGTTAAAGTGAAACCGTAGACTGAAAGAAAAATGAATGGATGTCAGTCAAATTTTTATTTCCTGGTATCGATATCAAATAGGTTTTTTTCGCCGTAAACTGAATTTTGAAGGCTAAATAAGTCCTCTGAGTAAATGGTATCATGGCTGAGACTAAGAACTACAATTATACCTACTTAGAGCCAAACCCGAAGCAAAAACTAAAATAAAAGAGCTGAAAAAAATACAGACATACAGGCAGATAAACAGGCACACACACATACATCTTGCCTTTTATATATATATATATATATTATCGATTTTCTGCACTATTGTAAGAACTGCAACCTTGAAACTTCTGAATATCGTTTCTTATGTTTTTGTCTATGAGTGTATCAAATTTGATTAAAATCGGACCACTCCTTTTATAACCCGATTTTTTCGATTATCGATTTTCGATATTTATCCGGGGTCAGTCAGTTAAGGGCCATACGTGATACACGCTTGGGCGATCATGTCTCGAAAGAGACATGACTGACTGGACAGAAGATTATCCCGCAGTAGGTTGCCATTGCTTTCTGCGGTAGACTGGTTGCCGACCAAGGCTATAGAACCCAATCTGTCCTGCTATTTAACCCATAACTGGAAGGAAGAGACGGATTAATACCTTTCCCAAGGGTATTTGTGCGTAAGTGAATACAATGGATTCAACTGGAATTCGAACTCGGCTCCCCGGCTTCTCGTTCCGAGCCGATATCCACTGTACCACAACGCACATCCCCGGGGTACCTCGACACAAAACCTAGCTAAGAACACTCGCAGACGCTTATAGTACAACTGTGTAAATTTTCAAGAAAATCGGTTCAGCCGTTTCGGAGCTATAGGTAATGGACACACACACACACAGACAAAGTTCCATTTATAAATAAGTTTAGATAGATTAGATTTCGTCCAAGCTAGGCGATAAAGTCACTAAGAATACGCCGACTGCACCTCTGCAGACGAGAATCCCCATGAGGCATCTTTAGTGTGACGATAAACTGTATCCGGCAGCACATCTGATTGGGAATTTATGAAGAGCGTGGGACCACCTTAAATTGCTCTTGTTCTCAGGTCCACTTTGACCCGGTGGGGTAGAATCTGTTAGGTTCTCAGCTTTGGGCAAATAATTAACCCCACAAATTGGGGTCAATACTTAAAAGCTTAAAAATAGATTTTATAAAAAGAAAAAAAAACAATACATTTTGGAAAAAAGTACCAGAAATATGTATAGAAATAATTACCAGTAATATATTTTCAAAAATACCAGTAATACATTTTTAAAAAGTTGAATTACCAGCAATACGTTTTTGAAAAAATACTAGCAATATATTGAAAAAAATACCAGCAATGCATTTAAAAAATATTACCAGCAAAAGATTTTTGAAGAAAAACATATATTACCAGCAAATACATTTTTGAAAAAAAAATTACCAGCAAATACATTTTTGAAAAAAAAATTACCAGTAAATACATTTTTGAATAAAAATATTAACAGTAATACATTTTTGAAAAACAATTTTTACCAGCAATATATTTTAAAAAAAATATATGTATTACCAGCAGTCCATTTGACTCTCGACAAAACCCTCTTTACAAAAATACGTCAATGAAACCTGATCTACAAACTGATTTCTTATAATGAATATATGTTTCGTTCATATGAATCTATTGTAAAAATTCTGTCAACATTAAATAACCTATTGAGTTTGATATGCCGTAGAGCAAAACAAATCAAACAAAGAATAAACGACAAATATTTCTATACATAAGAAACAAAAGAAGGGTTTAATGTCGTGCATTTTCGTTCCCAATGCTTTCCATACCCCAAGAAGTTACGCTTCGGAAAACTCGATGCTGTTCAATCCAGCGAACGCAATAATATAGTAAAGCAACAGTTGTAAGATTGTGTTGCACCACTCGTCCAAGTTACGAAGACCCGACTTCCTTGAAAATCTAGTATACGAAATACTAGAACTTTATTTTAATTGAATACTGACCACTGGTTTTGGGGAAAATATCCAACTGCCTCCGCCGTAATACATGTATAATTGTTTATGAAACAAGCTGGCTATACAGCTATGTGTTTCACTTAGCTTAGTCTGTCACAAGGACACAAAAGAAGAGCACAAATGATTACTACTGTCATAATACTAACGAATATCATTTATTAGATTCCACTGACTCAGCACAAAGTATATCTTTTTAGTGAGTTAATCTACCCAGATTTTACCACTGATCTATCTAAATGTTTTCTTTGTATGATTGTCAGTAAGAGGGAACAACCCAAGGTGTAAACTAATAATTACAGACGCCAAAATCAAGCAAGTTCGAAAAGTTAACTAATGGAGGATAGAAAACGTGACACCGAAATCCGAAGAAGCATTGGAATCGCGAAAATACTTGCCAAAAGCTAAGCAAAATATTAAGAAACAGGAAAATGCTGTTAGAACCAAAGAAAAGAGTGCTGTAATATTTATATAATGTTGGACAATCGTCTCAAAGATGAATAAGAGATTTGAGGCAACAGAAATGAGGTTCTACAGAAGGATGCCTAGAACTGAACATGGGAGCAATGACGAAGTTTGAAGAAAAATGGGGTAAAAAAAGGAAAATTATAGTTAGAAAGAGATAGTTAAAATTTCTTAGGAAAGAGGGCTTGTGGAATTTGACACGTAAAAGGGCATATTGAAAGTAAGATATATAGACGGAAACAGTAACTTAGCTAACAAGCTTGTTTCAATGGATGTTAGAACATGAAGTCGGAGAGATGATGAAAAGACAATACATGCTAACAGCTACAACGTATATAAAGTTGTGGAGAGCCATGATCGTCCATGTCCTGAAGAAATACGGCACATAGAAGTGTGAATATTTGTGCATACACCTAATTTTCTCTTTTTATAATTACCTACCCAAGGATGTGCGTTGTGGCGCAGTGGATATCGGCTCGGAACAAGAAATCGGGGAACCGAGTTCGAATTCCAGTTGAATTCCTTGCATTCACTTACGCGCAAATACCCTTGGGAAAGGTATTAATCCGTCTCTTCCCTCCAGTTATGGGTTAAATAATAGGACAGATTGGGTTCTATAGCCTTGGTCGGCAACCAGTCTACCGCAGTAAGCAATGGCAACCTACTGCGGGATAATCTTCTGCCCAGTCAGTCATGTCTCTTTCGAGACATGATCGCCCAAAGCGTGTATCGCGCATGGCACTTAACTGACTGACCCAAGTGTAATCGTTTAATAAATCAGCTTTTGCATACATCTCCACATCAAATACTGCAGCTAGCGTCACTGAGAAAATAAAATAAAACAAGTAAAGAAATTTAATTATCTCGGAATCGTTCTGACAGAAGATGAAAAGTGCGATACTGAGATCGGAAGACGGATTGGCATGACCAAAGATACATTTCAAAAGCTAACCAAAGTACTGAGAGACAGGAATATCTCATTGGAAACAAAGAAAAGAGTGCTGGAGCTGTGATTTTTATCCCTCTGTATAGCAGCGGACGTTGGACGATCTTTTCAAAGATGGAGAGGCTCGAGGTAGCAGAAATGTTCTACAGAAGGATTCTGAGGATAATATATCCTCATATATATAACGTGAGCAACGACCATGTGTTGGAGAGAATGCAAACGAGAAAACTCATACTTAACATCAGAAAGAGACAACTGAGGTTTCTGGAACACGTAATGAGAAAGGAAGGTCTGGAGAATATTAGACTCACAGGACGGATAGCGAGAAAGAGAGATAAGGGAAAGCAGAAAGAGACATGTTTGATATGATTGAGCAAATGGATGGCGGAGCGGGGTTTGAGGGAGATACCAAGCCGAAAAATGACAAAGGAAAATGGAAGTTTATGATCGCCTACGACCTGAAGAATCATGGCACATGAAGGTGAAGATGAAGCTGTTAAAGAAGATTGAGTCAAGGTTATAGTGGGAAAAAGAAACATTAAATGCTGTAAAAACACAGGGTGCCATCACCTGAATGGTGAGTACCCCAGCAATTATTCCAGGTTCTTCATATCGGAAAGTAGCCGAACGGTAGTACGGAAAGAGGTGGGATGAGCTGGCATCACCAGTAGCAAACTTCGCCGGCAATAAAATACGAACGGAGAGTGAAACCGATTGTTTTCATTGGGAAATTTCTTGCAACTTTCATTAAAAATGGTTTCTTTATTCGACTTTTGCTTCAGAAAATTCGGCCTGGCCTGCAGGAATCTTCTAAAGACAGTATAGAAATCAGCGCCCTTTATACGCACGAAAGTGTGAAAAACACAATGAAGATCGAAATCATTACGATTTTACTAATCAATGCTACATGTTAAGGCACCAGATACTTAGTTTTGCTTAGTCCAGTCTCTCGTGTGGAATTATGGTTAACGAATAAAAATTTAAAATAAATTCTTAATCGGGCTGAGAACATTTCAGCAAATTTTTCACACTCTCTGCCTCTCTTTATCTGTTCCTCCTCTCTCTCACTCTCTCTTTCCATATATATATATACTTGGATCATTTGATAAATAGTCCGAGTTGTGCTGCGGATTTTAGTGTGAACTGGTTTTCTGTTTTGGTCCGGACAACCGTCTCTTTGTAAACAAAGAGACTTCCTGCTTGGGATTACTCTGCAGGGTCTCCCTTTCCGTTTATTCATGCCACCCATGACATATTTTCTTTTCATAATTTTTCCCCGTTTACGCTTCTGACGAGAGGGGATGAAACCGGTCGACTGGTGTTTTTTGTTTTAAAATTTATCGTGGTCTATTAGAGTAAAAAAATTATTGCCTTCAACGCAATAATACGATTTTGTACTGTCAAAATATATATATATATATATATATATATATATATATATATATATATATATATATATATATATCCGAGTGAGTATAGAATGAGGAGAGAAAAAAAGAAAAATTTTTTCCGTCCAAAATATTAATTTAAAACAGTGCTCGATATATGGTGTATAGAGCAGTGAATATTTATTATAAATAATACATAATTTCTTCTATATATGTCCTTTTCCCTACAATCATATGTTTGTTTCAGTGTTTGGATTTAAGCACTTCCTCAGGGGAAATAAAGGTTTGGAATCATTCTCTGTTTCAACCCCCACGACAACAACGAACCAAATATAAACAGAGAATGATTCCAAACTTTTATTTCCCCTGAGGAAGTGTTTAAATCCAAACACTGAAACAAACATATGATTGTAGGGAAGAAGAAATTATGTACATGTTCTAAAACATAATTTATAATATATATATATAGTGGACTGTCTGATCGTAAACGATAAATGAAGATAAGCAGTAGATTGTTCCCTTCGTTTTACACTTATGCATGTGGTTTCTATCCTGCATGTACTTGTGTTGAACTATTAGCTATCCAACTACCGATAAACCTGCATTTGTTTGAAGTGGTCAGGGTTCCATGTATGGGTCAAACTATTTGACCCATAGATGGAACCCTAACAGATATTAGCATTTAGTGGTCGATTGGTCAGAGGGGGTGAAGCACAATCGAAAAGTGCCTGAAAATCATACCTCGAGTTAAAAATTAACCTTGCGAATAACAAAGCTGTTCAGAAACCGTCGATAATTGTTTTAGCACAAAATCAAAGGTCATAATAATCGAGGGTTTGAGTGTACTGATCTTGTTCAAACTGATCACACCAAATTGTGTTTTATCAACTAAGGTCCGCGCAGCATAGGCGTAAAATAAACTGCAAGTTGGCTCCGTGAGTATTGAGCAAATAAAATGTGTCTGAGCAATTTGCTGGTTAGTTCCTTGCGCCAGGCACTAGAAAGTACCAGACTCCTACTTCACTGCTCTGTTTTTAAAAAGGTCAGATATGATCAAAAATGGTGTATTGATGCCATATCAGGGCTGGAGCTATTTCGGGTAATTCTATCGCTACAGAAACTACCAGACTCCTCTTTCAATGCTCTGTCTTTATAAGAGTCAGATTAGATCAAAAATGGTGTATTAATGCCATATCAGAACTGGAGCTAGTTCATTCTATCGCTACAGAAAGTACCTGACTCCTGTGTTGCTATTTCCATTCATTCTATCGCTACAGAAAGTACCAGACTCTTACTTCAATGCTCTGTTTTTAAAAGGGTCAGGTTTGATAAAAAATGGTGTTTTGATGCCATATCAGGGCTGGAACTATTTCGGATCATTCTATCGCTACAGAAACTACCAGACTCCTCCTTCAATATGACCCACATAAAGTTTTCAAAATAATAAATACTATTTGGCAACTGATTGTTAATGAACATTTAGTTTATGCAACCAATATATGACTATCATCCATATATAGATATCTCGCTTTGGTCGCGACAGTTGGAGTTCATCTGAAGAACCCGTTCTGCCCTGGGCTGTGACTTGCATCGAGCAGATCCTTCGCCCAGTTGTACCGTGTTAACGGTTGTCTGGGGCAGGTGCAGTTGAAGCCATCACATAAGAGATTTAAGAGTGGGTTGAGGACCAGTGATGCCTGTCCACTCGAAGGTACAGCGTGCCAGTCATCAAAAATACTACCTCTACCCAGAGATTTCTATATTCACACACACATATATTCTTCTTCTTTTATGTGCCCTGTCCCTTCAGGACGTAGGCGATCATGGCTTTCCACGTTTCCCTGTCCCTAGAGGCTCTGAGCACGCCTTCTCCTGTTACACCGTGCAATCCTCGTTCTGTCATCCACCTGATTAGGTCCTTCAAATATGTTATCCGTTGCTTTCCCCTGTCTCTTTTTCCCTCTATCTGGCCTGTTACGCGCATGAAAATTAATATTCTTAAGATTATATTAAACCTGGAAAAGAACAGGACAAGTTATTAAACTTGGAAAAGTAAAGGACAACATATTCTAGTGAAGTAAAAAATAGGAAATTTCTTACTTAAAATATTGGATTCAAATTTTATTTTTAGCTGCAATATTTTAAGCAAGAAAACCGCATTAAAGATATAAAAAATTATATGCAATTATTTGATTAAAGAAAACAATAAAAATTGATTATTTATAATTAATTCTGATAATTGACAAGCAAAGTTTGATTGACAAAAATGATAAAAGATATCATCAGAATTTAAATGTTGAAAACTGCATGCAAAAATATTAAACAGAAAAAAAAGTTTTAAAGACTAAGATTTATTATTAGAAGCGTTAGTCACTTATGTACTTATGTAGTTAGTCACCCTTTTTCAGACTTCACACATTTTGATGTAACTTTCTTCTACTGAACTAAAATTCAACACTTTTTCTCAAAATGTAACTAAGGAGGTGTTCTATCTCTGTAAACTGCCGTGGTTGAATGATATATTATTAAATAATTAAATATTTAATATATACTACTAAATATACCACTAAATTCAAATTCTCTGGGTCTTTTCCTTCTTGATGATTTACTAACCATCGTTTATTTTGTTTCGGTTAGCTAAACTTCAATGCAAACAATATTGGCTTCACCCCAAATAAAATCATTGTTCATAACTCATTTTAATAAGATTTTGCAGAAGTTTTCTTCTTTTTCATCAGAAGCAAGCAAAATTTTATAGTTAAGATTTGACAAAACTTTTTCATGACTAAGAAGTACAAGCTTTCTTAACATTTAAGACGCTAATCTTTTAGCAACAAGGCCTTTGATTGGTGGGTTTTGAGAAGCGTGGAACCACCTCTTAATTGTTGTTGTTCCAGTCTGCAGTCGATTTCTATGTGTGGGGCGCAATTGAGTGAGAGACTAACAAAATTCCTTGTAACACCAAAGATGAACTGAAGGCAAGGTTTTTGGCAGCATCCACCAAATTAAACAAGGAAAACGTTCAGAAAAGTTACAGAAGATTCAAAAGTCATCTGGAGGCCGTGGTTGAAGCCAATGGCAATTTTATTGAATAAATATTCTCTTTAGTATTTCAAGATATTTTTGCGTAATTTTGGTAAATATATGTGTTAAAATGTGCGTTATGGTACAGTGGATATAAGCTTGGAAAGAGGAATCGGAGAGTCGAGTTCGAATTCCAGTTGAATTCATTGAATTCGCTCACGCGCAAATACCCTTTGGGAAAAGTAATAATCCGCCTCTTTCCTCCAGCTATGGGTTAAATAACAGTACAGATAGCCTTCGTTGGCTACCAACAGTCTACCACAGAAAATAATGACAACCTACTGCGAGAAAATCTTCTGCCCAATCAGTCATGTCTTTTTCGAGACATGATCACCCAAGCTTGTATCATATATGGCACTTTATTGACTGATTGATGTGTTAAAATGAGATGTCAGTGTTATTTTCATTTTTGCGTAATTTAGACAACGATTCCTCCATCGCACCATAGATATGATGCTGGTCGTCTTCTGTGGCAATTTCTTTTTACTTATAAAATTAAGATTTGTATAATCAGAGAGAAAAAAAATCTTTATTATTATGTCTTAAAACACTTACAGTTAAACAAATATTAAAGAGACATGGAGGAAGGAAAACCAGTAAATGATAAAAAGAATGACACCTGGTTAAGAAAACTTCAAAATAAAATACAGTCAGTTCACATTTATGATAGTGATTGCAACCTACAGTGCATTGCCACGTTCATGTGCAGGCGAGTGGTTCTTTAAACCTGCTGCACTCTTACTAGCTTATATATATATATATATATATAACAACAATGATAATAATAACAATAATTGTTATAATATATTTCAGTTCGTCTCGAAAAAACCCACCGAGAACAAACTCGGAGGGGGGAAAAAAAAGGAAAGTAAAAAAAAAGAAATAAACAAAATACTTGAACATACGTCAAAATACTCGTAGGAAATAAAAAAAACCCAGAGACGAGGACCCTAATACTAAAGCGCTCAATACAATAGTAGAGCAACAAAGAAAGAATAAATCTAAGTAAGAGCCAACAGATCTACCTAGGTTTTACCCTATGACTCGTCAGGGTAAGTCGGCTCTTACCCTGACGAGCCGTTGGGTGAAACCTAGGTAGGTCTGTTGGCTTTTACTTAGATTTATTCTTTCTTTCTCTCTCTCTGTATATATATATATAATTCGCCAATATAAGATAAAGAATTTTAAATTTTCTTTTCACACTAACTGATGAGACATTGCACTTTCAATGTCGAAACTAAACGCACACTTTGTAGTAGATGATAATTTGTACATATTCTAAACTATAATTTTTAATAAATAAATAACTTTATTTTTTTATTTTTAAACGAGTTATTTTCCTACCCAGGTTTCTCCCATGAGTGGTATCTTCAGGCGATTTTTAAAAATCACCTGAAGACACCACTCATGGTAGAAACCTGGGTAGCGAAATAACTCGTTTAAAAATAGAAAATATTCAAAGGTTCTACAATATAATTGTATCGAACACATTTTAATACAAATGGGTACTCGTCTAACCCTATTAGGACCAAAAACTAAGTATTAAACAATCAATATATATATAAACAATCAATATATATATATATATATATATATATATATATTTCAAATAAAACTTCGAAAATCACTTGTGTCGTACGATCATTTCTGCGAACCCATATGATGTTTGAAGTTTTATTTTAAAAAATATTCATATTTGGCTCTGTAAATAGATAAATCTATTTACATCGAGCTCTCTGGCTGGATCAGTTTTGATATTAAAAGTATTACTATTAATAGGATCTTTCCTACATGCCACTTTCTGTCTGGGGTTTTATATATATATATATATATATATATATATATATATATATATATATATATATATATAATGCAATGCCTTTCAGTATATAGCATGGCTCTCCACACTACATTTAATTATTATTGCCACGATTTAATAGGAACGATAGCGGAGTGGTTTCGTGTTGCCTTCTCTATGGTTTCAAATTTAGAGTTGTTTCTTGGCTATTCAATCTTATAGAATTCAGTTTCAATTACTATTTAACCAATATATGGGGAAGAAGAAATGGATAATAATGTCAAGTGTATTAGTGAAAAATAAAATCAACAGACTCGGCTGGATTTGAACTCGGCTCGCCGATGCCATTCCTAGCGCTGATAACTTTACTTTACTTGCATATCGAATGATAAATCATTACTTTTTTTTTTTAATCATATCACCCCGAGCAAGGCGGTAACGCCACTGATGTGCAGGGGGCTACGTAAGAGTGAAAAGATTGGAAAAGAGAAAGCCGGAAACCACATCCTAAACACGGAACAAGGGAGGAGCCTCTTCACCTGTTCAATAGACGTGGGTGGAGTGTGAACCGGGCGATAGTTTAGTCTATCTACTCCAATTGCTACTACTGTCGTCATTTCGAAACTCATTAGTTGCTCCACCCTTTTGGATAAATAACAGACCAAATTAAACTTACTAATTACCTGGCACCTGTTAATATTGAAGATAAGCTCCTGCAGTGCAGTATAAAGATTGGCGCAACACATTCTTTCCATAACCGGGTGACACTGTACGAGATTACGCTAAGCTAAATAAATGTAAACAATTAAATCGTGTTACCATTGAAAAATATGAAACTATTGTTTTTATTATTAATAGTAACATTTTTTCTTTATCTAGATTTTACACTTTGAAATAAACGAACAATCAATACAAAGTTCTCTTTTACTTAAAAAACTTACAGTCAAATCACCTTGAAAACACCGGTTCTTATTCGATCACAAAAGTTAAGCAATGTCCTGCTCGATCAGTACTTAGATGTGGGACCACTTGGAAACATCGGAACACTGTGTATTGTAAGCGAAGTCCTAATAATCCGAAATATGTTTCAACTTTTAATAAGCCGGAGTAGCCTAGTGGATAAAATATTTGGGTTTTATTTATTTATTTATATTATAAATTGGTGACATAGGTGTTGTGAGTTCAATCCCTGAGTCGGGCAGTGTGTAATCGCACTTAGTGAAAACAGACGAGAAATAAGTCTGTCAGTTAAGTGCCATACGTGATACATGCTTTGGGCAATCATGTCTCGAAAGAGACATGACTGACTGGGCAGAAGATTATCTCGCAGTAGGTTGCCATTGCTATCTGCGGTAGACTGGTTGCTGACCAGGGCTATAGAACCCGATCTGTCCTTTTTATTTAACCCATAACTGAAGGGAAGATACGGATTAATACATTTCCCAGGGGTATTTGTGCGTAAGTGAATGCAATGAATTCAACTGGAATTATAAGTACTAAATGAAAATAAGTACAAGATGATATCCCTGGACATGAGCAGTGGTACGAGAACCCTTTTAAATAAAGGATTTAGTTCATAATTTCTTATTGGTTACCCAGACTGATATACACCCGAGGAAGGCTGGAGGCACAGCGATCGAAACGTTCTGACAACAACAACAAAGATGCGGACAGTAGGCCAAATATAGAGGGTGTAAATAATAACACCTCGTCCGAGAAATTAAGATAGAAACTTTAAAAAGGTTTTATCAACCGTAAAAAAACAAATTAATGAAATGACTTAATTATCTAGTATTAAATGCAACAAACTAACATTGATACTTTCTTTATTTTCTTTTTCTTTTTTCTTTGTGACGTTTTCTCTTTTTTTTGTGGGGGGGTTGTTTTTCTACCTTTTTATTTTACGTACATCTCTTGGCGTTTCTTTTCCTTCTTAGTCATTGTAGTTTTTTCTTTTTTTTCTTTTCTTCTTTTCTTTTTATCTCGTTCTTTTTTCATTTATGCTTTTCTTTTTTTCTCTTTTTCTTCGTTTTTTCCTGTCTTTTTTTATTTTCTCTTTTTATATTCCGATTTTTCTATTCTATCTTTTTCTCTTTGTTTTCACATTTTTTCTTTTCTTGTCTCTTACGACATTTATCTTTTATTTCGTTTTCTTTCTTTTTTATTTTCTTTCTTTTTTCTTTTTTTTTATTTTCCTATTTTTCTTCATTTTCTCGTTTTTTTTTCGTTACTTTTTGTTTCTGGCTTTTTATTTTCTAATTTTCTTTTTGTCAACTATTTATTTTTCAATTTTATCTTTTCGTGTTCTTTTTTTTTAATCTCTTTTCTTTTTTCTTTTTCTCTTTTCTTTTTTAGCTTCCCTTTCGATTTCCTCTTTTTCCTTTGACGTCCTTTTTCTCTTTTTTACTCTCTTTGCCTTCTTTTTCTCTCTCTCTCTCTTTTCTTTCTTTTTTTTTCTTTCACTTTCTTTTTATTTTCTCTTCCGATGTTATTATTTTCTTTTGTTATTTGTTTCTTTCCTCTTTTTCTTCCTTTTTCTTTCTTTTTTCATACATACTTGTTTTTTCTTTTTCTCTCTATTTTCTTTTTCCTTGCTCTTTTTTTTTTCTTTCTTTTTTATTCTTTTCTTCTTTATTTTTATTTCACCTTTCAATTTTCCCCTTTTTCTTTGTCGTCTTTATCTTTTCTCTTTTTTTTTTTGTTTTCTCGTTGTTTTTCTCTCTTTTTCTTTTTTTTTAATTTTCCACACATATTTGTCTCTTATTCTCTTTTTCTTCGTCTTTCTTCTCCCCACCAGTTTTCAGCATTTAAACTACGAAAACAGCGCTTATCGACTTACAAATTTATTTAGAATACCATCCACACTTGATCATTCGGACCTAATATATCTTTTTTCACATGAAACAGGAACGAATAAATATTCTCTGACACTCACTCCTTGAGTCCCTCTATTCTGTGTAACTTTTCAGGAAAGTTGGCTCACAGAAAAACGAAATGAAGTATAAAAGAAAGAAAAAGAGGGTTGAAAATTAAGTGTTCGTAGAGGTAATTAGCGAAATTGCAAACGTTGATAATTAATTTAATAATTACTCACGTCTGAAAAGGATCCTAGGTAGAAAAAAAAAACAAAAACAGAAACGAGTAAAGGTTTCATGTCTCGGGTTTCTTTTTTACAGTTACAATTCGACAAGCGAACACAGGCGGATGCACGTAACACGAAATGACTTCGTTTAAGTCCGTGGATTCGGGGCCATCAGATAATTCCTACTGGTTTAAACACTTTAAAAATGTCTATATTTTTTGTAATATATATATATATATATATATATATATATATATATTGCCTATTTTTCGTTTTTTTTTCTTTCGTTCTCTGTCTATCTATCTGTATCTTTTCTATAGATCTTTTTCGATCTTTCTTTACCCTTTGAACTACATTTTTAGACACTGTCTGCCTTTTCACTCATACTTGCTCACACTCTTTCTCTTTCTCTCTCTCTTTCTCTTACACACACGGACACACAGACTTCTTTAAACGCCTGATTTTTCCTTTTCATTTATTTTTGCTCTCTTTTTCTTCTGTCTTATATTCTCCTTTCTTTGTTACCGATCCTTTGACTGTATTCTCACTCTCTTCTCTGAAGCACACACACACACATTATATATATATATATAATGTTTGTGTGTGTGTGTGTGTACTTCGTTAAAAATGACCAACAAGGAAGATTTTATCATTTAATTTTTCACGTATTATTACGTTGCCTTTTTGCAGGAGATCAGTCAGTTAAGTGCCATACGTGATGCACGCTTGGGCGATCATGTCTCGAAAGAGACATGACTGACTGGGCAGAAGATTATCCCGCAGTAGGTTGCCATTGCTTTCTGCGGTAGACTGTATTTACTAGCCTTCCCACGCAGGCCGGATGTGACACATGGTCATTTTATAGTGGGAATTCCCGGCCATATAGCCGGGCCAAAAAATGTCTGTCTATTTTTACCGAGTCGTGGTTCTACCCTTCGGCGGAACCACGACTGGGTTATTGCTCTCTGCTCGGAAGCAGAGAGCTGACAGTGTCATAGCGTCGTCTCTGCGGTAGACTGGTTGCCAGCCAAGACTATAGAACCCAATCTGTCCTGTTATTTAACCCATAACTGGAGGGAAGAGACGGATTAATACCTTTCCCAAGGGTATTTGCGCGTAAGTGAAAGCAATGAATTCAGCTGGAATTCGAACTCGGCTACCCGATTTCTCGTTCCGAGCCGATATCCACTGCGTCACAACGCACATCCTTGCAGGAGATAAGGAGTCTAAAAATGATCCATAATATTTTTTTTGAACTGGCTGAAAGCGCTTGGAAAATAAAAAAATTATGAACATTTTTACAAAAATCTTCAGCAAAACAGAAACTAGAAAAATTAATAAAATCTTCCTTGTCGGTCGTTTTTAACGAAAGATTGCTGCCCTAACACATACACATATTTATATATTTATACATACATACATACACACACATATATATATATATATATATATATATATATATATATATATATATATATATTTGCACTATCAATCACAAATCCCGCTTTGCGCCTCGTATACTTTTCTATTCATTTCTTCGATCTCATTCTGTTCATATCTATCACTTTTTCAATGCTCTCCTTTTACCGAACCTTAATTTCTGTACTCTCCCTCTTTCTTATGCACCTATGTACCTAATTTCTTTCTTTCTTTCTTTCTTTCTTTCTTCTTTTACACGCTCCTACCTTTATTACTGACTCTCTGATTTGATTTTCTCTATCCCTTTTCTCTTACATTCTCATATACCCAAAGCTTTAAATGAGTTTTTTTTTTACCGTTTTCATTCATTAAGTATCCTATCTATCTATCTATCTATCTATCTATCTATCTATCTATCTATTTTTTGTCTATTCATATTCTATCTATCTATTGGTCTCTTCAGTATCTATCTATCTTTATATATATCTAGGTATCTAGGCACCTCGGTCTGGTGTAAATATTTTGCAAGTTTGTCTCGCTAGAGACAATTACAACTAAGTAGTGAGCTCGATCCTCACTGAGTACCCCATGCCTTCGGTCTCGTGCCCCCTCTAAGCAGCGCTTAGAAAGTCAATTATCTGCCTTAGTCTCCTAATTATCTATCACTTTTTCTGTACACCTCTTTTACTTCGTTTTACTGATTCTCTAGTCTATTTCTTTTATATGTCACTCTCTTCGCGTCGTTACCTTTATCTGTCTGTCTCTTTCTTTCTCCGGCCATTTTTGTTTATTTAACCCTTTACTTTTTATTTATTACTCATCATCATCATCTTCTTCTTCTTCCATTTGTCTTTATCATAAACCTTTCTCTTTATCTTTCTCCTTTCCTCTCTATCGTTCTCTTTATAACATACCTCTCTTTGCGCCTTATTACCTTTCTCACTGATGGTAGCTTTTCTTTCTCCTTTTATTTCCTGCCACCTCTTTTTTTTTTTCCACATCTGCTCAGTTGCACACCCACCCTTGACCTGTCTTCCTTTCACAGTTCCTCCGCCTGCCTCCATACCCGACTCTAACAGAATACCATCTCTTTTTTGCTGATGTTTATTATACATCGTAAGTTACTGAGTAGTGCGAGCTTGTATTTTTATTCTCTTCTCCCGTGTGAAGTATAGCTTCTACTCGCCAGTTTTTCTTCATTCATCCAACCATCGCACCACTCGGAGAGCGTCAATTTTACTACCAATGGCCCGATTGACGACATCTGCACTCCTAACTCTGACAGATAACCACCTCACTGGGAATAAATGCTATTATACTATTTTTTACAGCACCAACGACGTAATAACAAGTCCACGAAACGAACTACAAATTTGAACCATGTACTGAGGTAAACTTCATTATACTTTTCATAAACGTTTATTTGCTGATGTTATGGTGCTGCCTGGGGTGGGTATTTTTGCTTACACATTCGTTTTCATTTCTTGTCTATTTTTTTTTTCTTTTTTTTTCTTCCTGCTCTTTCGAGCGTCTGTACTCAGGAATACTACAGAATAATTAAACAAAAAATAAAAATAAATAAATACAGGAATATACAAGGAATAAGAAACAATAGTGTATCACTGTATTGCAGTTATTCTTTTTTGAATTATTTTGTAGAAAGATGTATTTATTCCCTCATGGCGCGAAACACGATAATATTATTTATTTATTTTGTTTGGTCATCAGCAAATGACATAACTTGCCTCTCTATCTGTCACAAGTACATTTTATATATATATATATATATATATATATATATATATATAAAGATAGATAAATAGCTCAAATCGTTCTATTTACCTCATGAATATTTTAATTACTGCTATCTATATGTTCATATCTATCTATCTATCTATCTATCTATGTATCTATCTATCTATGTTCATATCTATCTATGTTCATATCTTCATATCTATCTATCTATATATCTATCTATCTATCTATGTTCATATCTATCTATCTATCTATTTTCCAGTACACCTTTTTACCTATCCTTTTCTTTATCTCCTCTGATATGCATCTATGCACCCTCTTTCTTTTCTTTCTTTCTATCTATCTATCTATCTAACTTTTTGTTACACACTCCTCATTTTATCTGTACTCTCTCTCTCTCTCTCTCTCTCTCTCTGTTCACTTATTTCTTCTCGCTCACAAATCTCCCCAATGCATATTTTTTTTACACCGTTTCAATTAATTTCTTAGCATTGGGAGCAATTTAGCACTTTAAGCCGTGTACGGGATGAAGATCGAACTCACAACAACACGAGTGAAATGTCTACGAGACAACTTTGTTAGTTATTGACAATAAACGGTCTTTAATATAGAGACGTGAGAAGAACTATGCGTTTGGTCGGGAGACAGTTCTCATGTTTAGTGTTGGCTTTTGTTGTTCTTCACGTGAAATAATTGAATCACAAAAAATAATATTCGTCATATGCATTATATTTCAATGGCTGCATTCTCGGGTGGGGAGAGAAAAATATCAAATCAAAACGGAAGGCATTCGTACTAATTAACCATGACTAACTTAATGACAACAAAATACAGGAGTTATGAAGTACCATGATCGCCTACGTCTTAAAAAGACTTTAAAGGCCAATATTACTTTCACTTTTAAAAATTTAATGGTAAGATTTCGTAAGTACTACCGTTGCTATTCCCCTTCAAATTTATCCAAAGTAGCATTATATAATAGAAAAAGCATGTGCTGAATTCAAATCAAGTGCAATTTATCGAAAAAAAACTTACCTTTTTTTATCTAAATATCCATTTGAAAAACGAACCGTGCCCTTCTTCTCTCCCGTAACTCTCACGTAGACATGTAACTGCAGAATGACGGGCTGCGCCCCCTCTTTACCTCCCCCTCTTTACTTCCGAATAAGGAAGTAATGCGCCTTTTTTCTTTTTTTTTCGGTACACAATTTAAAGATAAATGTGTTTTATTTTTTAAATATGAAAATATGTGTAAGTTTTTTCGATAAATTTCACTGGATTTGAATTCAGCACATACTTTTGCACTGATATAATGCGACTTTGGATAAATTTGAAGGGGAACAGCAACGGTAGTACTTACGAAATTTTACCAATTTAATAAACAATACTGGCTTTTATTTTTATTTTTATTTATCTAGTTGGTGGAGGCGAAGTGCCGTCATCATAGCTCCTATGTTTATTCGATCTTATTATCTCGACATTTTTGTTTGGTTTTGTTTTGTTTTAATCAATTTCGAGGTTTCGGTTCGAGCATTCATCGGCCTTCCTCGGCTATAGACCCAAAATAAACAGATTACAGCGGACGAAATGTTGGGATTAAAAAAGTTCAGAAATTAACTTGGAATGAATTAATAATAGGTAATGTAAACATTGATGTGCGTAGTGGTGCAACGGATATCATCTCAGTAAGAGAAATCAGAGAGCAGAGTTCGAATTTCAGTTGAATTCATTGCATTCACTTATTTGCAAATACCCTTAAGAAAGGTATTAATTCGTCTCATTTTAATCCAGTTATGGTTTAAATAAGAGGACAAAATGGGTTTGCCTGTCAACCAATCTACCGCAGAAAATAATGATAACCTTCTGCGGGAAAATCTTCTACCCATTCAGTCATGTCTCTTTTGAGACATGATCACCCAAGCGATGACGTATGACATTTAACTGAAACATTGTGACTGCAAGAAAATTTGCAGAGAAGGAAATGATGATTTATTTGCTACCAGATTTCTCAATGTATATGGTGACTTTATAAGGCCGAACCTGTGGGGCACCTAGTGAGGTGTATCCCCACTAGTCAGTCGTCATCAAACTAGCAAGGCAAACTTGCTAATCATTACACTAACTTGAAGAACGGTGCACCTAGTGAGTATCAAGCTCACTACCCAGTCGTAATTGATCTAGCGAGACAACCTTTAGTTTTTACCTCGTTGAAGTGCCTTTTTCGCCATTGATATGAAAGCTATTATGTTACTATTCTCTCCGAAACATTTTATAGAAAGGAAAATTATTTTCCTGCCCTGGAATATTTCTTGTATGAGAATCGCTTTTATCTCATTTATTCGTACAATCAGAGACAATGATATATATATATATCTATCCTTGATTCTTATTTGTGTTTCCCAGATGAGTGACCGCTTGGGAATACCAGGTGCTGTAAGAGCTTAGATGCGCGGATGGCCTTTAATATAGAGACGTGAAAAGAACTACGTTTGGTCGGGAGAAAGTCCAACACCTAAAAAAAAAAAAGAATTCTTACAATTTCAAAATATTTTCTAACTTTAAACAACCCGCAAAAGGTTGATAAGCCGTAAAAATAATTAATCAATCAATCAAACAATCAATCTTTGTGTCTCTCTTACTTTGCAAATCTCCCCATTTTTTTCTTCATCACTCTTGATTTATTCACGTCTGACTCTCTCAGTTTACATATATCTCTGTCTCTTGTCCTCTCTCCGATTCTTCATTTATCTCATTCTATCTTACAGTGAACAAGTCTATCTTTCTCAATCTGTTCACATGACCTTTTCTCTCTGTCTGCTCGGATCTCTATCCCTGTAGGTCTGCTCTTATCTCCCTCTCCCTCTCTCTCTCTCTCTCTCTCTCTCTGTCTGTCTGTCTCTCTCTCTCTCTCTCTATATATATATATATATAAACTTATTTATAAATGGAACTTTGTGTGTGTGTGTGTGTGTCCTTACCTATAGACTCCGAAACGGCTGAACCGATTTACTTGAAATTTACACATTTGTACTATAAGTGTCTGCGAGTGTTCTTAGCTAGGTTTTGTGTCGAGGTACCCCCGATAAATATCGAAAATCGATAATCGAAAAATCGGGTTATAGAAGGAGTGGTTCGATTTTAATCAAATTTGATACACTCATAGACAAAGACATAAGAAACGATATTCAGAAGTTTCAAGGTTGCAGTTCTTACAATAGTGCAGAAAATCGATAATATATGTATATAAAAGGCAAGATGTTTGTGTGTGTGTCTATTTATCTGCCTGTATGTCTGTATTTTTTATTTTAGTTTTTGCTTCGGGTTTGTCTCTAAGTAGGTATAACTGTAGTTCTTAGTCTCAGCCACGATACTATTTACTCAGAGGACTTATTTAGTCTTCGAAATTCAGTTTAGACGAAAAAAACTTATTTGATATCGATACCAGGAAATCAAAGTTTGACTTACATCCATTCATTTTTCTTTCAGTCTACGGTTTCACTTTAACTGGAAACAACTATTGCTTTTTAGTCTTTCGTGCCAACGTCCAAAGAGTCTGAGCTCCAGGACCATGGATTAGTTTTAAAGCTTTCATTACACCCGAGCACCGCCGGGCTATACTGCTAGTATATATATATATATATATATATATATATATATATATATTAGGTGCGATTGGTAAATTGCCGCAATTATTTTATTATTTCAAATATTTTTTAGTCTGAGTCTGAGCTCCAGAACTATGGATTAGTTTAAAGCTTTCATTACACCCGAGCAACGCTGGGCTATACTGCTAGTATATATATATATATAGCATAATGATGATCCACGTATACTGTCTTAATATGTATAGGAAAACTATTAAAATGTTGTAAGTTTAAAAATGTATTTTTTGACAGTATTTATTTATTTCTATTATTATATATATAATAATAATTATTATTATTTCTATTATTATATATATATATAATAGTTTTTCCTATGTATATATATATATATATATATATATATATATATGTGTGTGTGTGTGTGTGTGTGTGGTTTTTAAATCTTTTTCAATTTGGCTTTATCTATAACTATCGCAGTTCAACTCTCTCTATCAATGTCCACATGTCTCCTCCTCCACTCCTCTCTCTCTCTCTCCTTCTAAATATACTTTTATTTCACTTTATATTTTGCTCAGTTTTTTTCTAAGAAGTTTTTTTTCTACTTCTGAGGACTAACTCCCTCGTGAATGCTTCCTTGAACACTACAATTTTAAGCTCTTCAAATCAAGGCTCAGTCATTATCTGTGGTCCTAATCCTCATCAGTTTCATTTCTTTCTACCTCGTCTTACATTCGTATCACACATCTCATTAAATGCGCATCTGCTGTTTTTATTAATACACCCATCAAACCAATAGCATTTTATTGCCTGATATACACTATTACGGCAAACTAATTTCGATGTTTCTTGGAGGCCTTATGACATATCACCTTAGACTATCATCATTTGTCTATATATAAATTTTATTGGTTAGTGCGCATTTGAGGAAATTGTCCGTGGATCTACACTCTTTTGAATCATTCTAAAATTAAGTACCATGCTGTTTTTATTGTTCGAGATTTATACAAAGAATATGACCATGAGGAGTTACAGTTAGAAAGCAAATAGTGATTTTCTAAGCTTACCTTAGATGACACAAGGCCGAAAGTACGAGGCATTTAGCGAGGATCGGACTCACTACCTAGTTGTTATTGTTCTACTCGAAACAAGCTTGCTAGCCATTATAAAACGCTGAGGTGCTTAGCAAAAAGCTCAAAAAGCGTTCCAAAAGACATCAGCACTATGCATATTGTTAAAGTTGCTGGGGTCTGCCTCAGATATTGATTGCCCACTCGTAAGCGTATTCAAACACGGGAAAAATTCAAGATTTTCTCGGAACCACTCGACACATGCAGATCAAATGCACAATAAATACAGACATGAAGAATCTTCACTTCGCAATATTATCCGAAATTATGCAACACCGAATAATTAAAACAAGTAAATTAAATTAATTACCTATTAAAAAATTTCAAAACTGCCAACCTTATCGTCAATAATAACAATACACCTGCAAAATCTAAATTGAAGAGAACCAGTGTCATTTACGAATGTATATGTCCTTTGAAGAACTGTTTTCCTCAACTATCCAAATCCGTGAAAAATTACACTGGCTACACCACCACAAAATTGCAATGCAATCTTTCTTTTTCCAGTTTCCTTTTTGAATATTCGACTCAGAAGGACTTTTTAAATGTTTAAAACGAAGTCGCTTCCTCTTGGTTCAGTCATGAAATTCCTTTCTTTTTTTTTTCATTCTCTATCTATCTATCTATCTATCTATCTATCTATCTGTGTATGTATGTATGTATGTATGTATCTATCTATCTATCTCTCTGTCTATGGCTGTTCAATATCTATCTATCTATCTATGGCTGTTCATTATCTATCTATCTCTCCATCTATCTCTCCATCTATGGCTGTTCATTATCTATCTATCTATCCATCTATCTCTCCATCTATGGCTGTTCATTATCTATCTATCTATCCATCTATCTCTCCATCTATGGCTGTTCATTATCTATCTATCTATCCATCTATCTCTCCATCTATGGCTGTTCATTATCTATCTATCTATCCATCTATCTCTCCATCTATGGCTGTTCATTATCTATCTATCTATCCATCTATCTCTCCATCTATGGCTGTTCATTATCTATCTATCTATCCATCTATCTCTCCATCTATGGCTGTTCATTATCTATCTATCTATCCATCTATCTCTCCATCTATGGCTGTTCATTATCTATCTATCTATCCATCTATCTCTCCATCTATGGCTGTTCATTATCTATCTATCTATCCATCTATCTCTCCATCTATGGCTGTTCATTATCTATCTATCTATCCATCTATCTCTCCATCTATGGCTGTTCATTATCTATCTATCTATCCATCTATCTCTCCATCTATGGCTGTTCATTATCTATCTATCTATCCATCTATCTCTCCATCTATGGCTGTTCATTATCTATCTATCTATCCATCTATCTCTCCATCTATGGCTGTTCATTATCTATCTATCTATCCATCTATCTCTCCATCTATGGCTGTTCATTATCTATCTATCTATCCATCTATCTCTCCATCTATGGCTGTTCATTATCTATCTATCTATCTATCTCTCCATCTATGGCTGTTCATTATCTATCTATCTATCTATCTCTCCATCTATGGCTGTTCATTATCTATCTATCTATCTATCTATCTATCTATATAACAATCTATCTATCTATGGCTGTTCATTAACTATCTATCTATCGATCTATCTATCCATCTATCTATCTATGGCTGTTCATTATCTATCTATCTATCTATCTATCTATGACTGTTCATATCTATCTAAGGCTATTCATTATCTATCTATCTATCTATCTATCTATCTATCTATCTATCCGAGGCTATTCATTACTATATATAAATCTAACTATCTATCCAAGGCTATTCATTAATATCTATCAATCTATCCAAGGCTATTCATTAGTATCTACCTATCTATCAATCTATCCAAGGCTATTCATTACTATATATAAATGTATCTATCCAAGGCTATACATTAATATCTATCAATCTATCCAAAGATCTATCCAAGGCTATTCATTACTATCTATCTATCCAAAGGCTATTCATTACTATCTATCTATCCAAAGCTTATTCATTACTATCTATCTATCCTAACGCTATTCATTACTATCAATCAATCTATCTATCTATCTATCCAACGCTATTCATTACTATCAATCAATCTATCTATCTATCTATCCAACGCTATTCATTACTATCAATCTATCTATCTATCTATCCAACGCTATTCATTACTATCAATCTATCTATCTATCTATCCAACGCTATTCATTACTATCAATCTATCTATCTATCTATCCAACGCTTTCATTACTATTCAATTACTATCAATCTATCTTATTCTAATCTATCTATCTATCTATCCAACGCTATTCATTACTATCTATCTATCTTATTCTATCTATCTATCTATCTATCTATCTATCCAACGCTATTCATTACTATCTATCTATCTAGCTATCTATCCAACGCTATTCATTACTATCTATCTATCTAGCTATCTATCCAACGCTATTCATTACTATCTATCTATCTATCTATCTATGGCTATGCATTATCTGTCTATCTATCTACGGCTAATCATTATCTGTCTATCTATCTATGGCTATTCATGATCTATCTCTCTATCTACGGCTAATCATTATCTGTCTATCTATCTATGGCTATTCATGATCTATCTCTCTATGGCTATTCATGATCTAACTCTCTATCTATCTATCTATGGCTATTCATGATCTATCTCTCTATCAATCTATCTATGGCTATTCATGATCTATCTCTCTATCTATCTATCTATGGCTATTCATGATCTATCTCTCTATCTATCTATCTATGGCTATTCATGATCTATCTCTCTATCTATCTATCTATCTATATTCATTATCTATCTATCTATCTATCTATATTCATTATCTATCTATCTATCTATCTATCTATATTCATTATCTATCTATCTATCTATCTATATTCATTATCTATCTATATTCATTATCTATCTATCTATCTATCTATCTATATTCATTATGTATCTATCTATATTCATTATCTATCTAAAGCTATTCATTATCTATCTATCTATCTATATTCATTATCTATCTATCTATCTATATTCATTATCTATCTATCTATCTATATTCATTATCTATCTATCTATCTATATTCATTATCTATCTAAAGCTATTCATTATCTATCTATCTATCTATCTAAAGCTATTCATTATCTATCTATCTATCTATCTAAAGCTATTCATTATCTATCTATCTATCCAAGGCTATTCAATTACTATCTATCAATCTATCTATCTATCCAAGGCTATTCAATTACTATCTATCTATTCATTACTATTTATCTATCTATCTATCTATCCAAGGCTATTCATTACTATTTATCTATCTATCTATCTATCTATCTATCTATCTATCTATCTATCATATCATATATCTATCCAAGGCTATTCATTACTATTTATCTATCTATCTATCTATCTATCTATCTATCTATCCAAGGCTATTCATTACTATTTATCTATCTATCTATCTATCCGAGCTATTCATTACTATTTATCTATCTATCTATCTATCTATCTATCCAAGGCTCTTCATTACTATTTATCTATCTATCTATCTATCCAAGGCTATTCATTACTATCTATCTATCTATCTATCTAACGCTATTCATTACTATCTATCTATCTAACGCTATGCATAACTATCTATCTATCCATCTATCTAACGCTATTCATAACTATCTATCTATCCATCTATCTACTACTATTCATAACTATCTATCTATCCATCTATCTAACGGTATTCATAACTATCTATCTAACGCTATTCATAACTATCTATCTATCTATCTATCTAACGCTATTCATAACTATCTATCTATCTATCTATCTATCTATCTATCCAACGCTATTCATTACTATCTATCTATCTATCTATCTATCTATCTATCTATTATTCATTACTATCTATCTATCTATCTATCTATCTATCTATCTCTCCAACGCTGTCTTACTACTATCTATCTATCTATCTATCTATCCAACGCTATTCATTACTATCTATCTATCTATCTATCTATCTATCTATCCAGCGCTATTCATTACTATCTATCTATCTATCTATCTATCCAGCTAGCTATTCATTATCTATCTATCTATCCAGCGCTATTCATTACTATCTATCTATCTATCTATCTATCCAGCGCTATTCATTACTATCTATCTATCTATCTATCCAGCGCTATTCATTACTATCTATCTATCTATCTATCTATCTATCTATCTATCTATCTATCTATCCAGCGCTATTCATTACTATCTATCTATCTATCTATCATCTATCTATCCATGCTCACTCATTACCATCTATCTATCTATCTATCTATCTATCCGTTGTCTGTCATCTATCTATCTATCTATCTATCTATCTATCTATCCAGCGCTATCTATCATTCATTCATTCATCTATCCATCTATCTATCTATCTATCATTCATTGTCATCTATCTATCTATCTATCTATCTATCTATCCATCTATCTATCTATCTATCTATCTATCCAGCTACTTATTCATTACCATTCATTTATCCATTCATCCATGCATTCATTACTATCTATCTATCTATCTATCCATGCTCATTCATTACTATCTATCTATCTATCTATCCATGCTATTCACACATACCCAGTCTATCTATCGATCCAGTTACTTATTCTATTTACCATCTATCTATCATCCCAGCTACCATTATCTATCTATCTATCCAGTATTCATTAATGCTTGTATCTATCATCTATCTACATAATTCATTTATTCATTCATTCATTGGTCTATGATGCACCATTATCTATCTATCTATCTATCTATATTCACATTCATCTAACGTTACATTCATTTCAAAGCCCATTCATTATCTATATCATCCATCTATCCATATCTATGTATCCATCTATATCTATTATCTATCTAGCTATCTATTATCTATCTATCTATAGATCTATTATTCATCTATCTATCCATTCATTATCTATCTATCTATCTATATTCATTACTCATCTAATTCATTCATAAATTACCATCTATCTAGCTATCTATCAATCAATTTATCTATCTATCTAGTGCCATTCATTATCTATCTATCTATTCATTACTATTTATCTATCTATCTATCTATCTATCTATCCAAGGCTATTCATTACTATTTATCTATCTATCTATCTATCTATCCAAGGCATTCATTACTATTTATCTATCTATCTATCTATCTTTATCTATCCAAGGCTATTATTACTATTTATCTATCTATCTATCTATCCAAGGCTATTCATTACTATTTATTTATCTATCTTTATCTATCTATCTATCTATCCAAGGCTCTTCATTACTATTTATCTATCTATCTATCTATCCAAGGCTATTCATTACTATCTATCTATCTAACGCTATGCATAACTATCTATCTATCCATCTATCTAACGGTATTCATAACTATCTATCTAAAGCTATTCATAACTATCTATCTATCTATCTATCCAACGCTATTCATTACTATCTATCTATCTATCTATCCAACGCTATTCATTACTATCTATCTATCTATCTATCTATCTATCTATCCAACGCTATTCATTACTATCTATCTATCTATCTATCTATCTATCCAACGCTATTCATTACTATCTATCTATCTATCTATCTATCCAGCGCTATTCATTACTATCTATCTATCTATCTATCCAGCGCTATTCATTACTATCTATCTATCTATCTATCTATCTATCCAGCGCTATTCATTACTATCTATCTATCTATCTATCTATCCAGCGCTATTCATTACTATCTATCTATCTATCTATCTATCTATCTATCTATCTATCTATCTATCCAGCGCTATTCATTACTATCTATCTATCTATCTATCTATCTATCTATCCAGCGCTATTCATTACTATCTATCTATCTATCTATCTATCTATCCAGCGCTATTCATTACTATCTATCTATCTATCTATCCAGCGCTATTCATTACTATCTATCTATCTATCTATCTATCTATCTATCTATCCAGCGCTATTCATTACTATCTATCTATCCATCTATCCAGCGCTATTCATTACTATCTCTCTATCTATCTATCTATCTATCCAGCGCTATTCATTACTATCTATCTATCCATCTATCCAGCGCTATTCATTACTATCTATCTATCTATCTATCTATCCAGCGCTATTCATTACTATCTATCTATCCATCTATCCAGCGCTATTCATTACTATCTATCTATCTATCTATCTATCCAGCGCTATTCATTACTATCTATCTATCTATCCAGCGCTATTCATTACTATCTATCTATCTATCTATGACAATTCATTACTATCTATCTATCTATCTATGACAATTCATTATCTATCTATCTATCTATCTATGACAATTCATTATCTATCTATCTATCTATCTATGACAATTCATTATCTATCTATCTATCTATCTATGACAATTCATTATCTATCTATCTATCTATCTATGACAATTCATTATCTATCTATCTATCTATGACAATTCATTATCTATCTATCTATCTATCTATCTATGACAATTCATTATCTATCTATCTATCTATCTATTGACAATTCATTATCTATCTATCTATCTATCTATGCAATTCATTATCTATCTATCTATCTATCTATCTATGACAATTCATTATCTATCTATCTATCTATCTATCTATGACAATTCATTATCTATCTATCTATCTATCTATCTATGACAATTCATTATCTATCTATCTATCTATCTATGACAATTCATTATCTATCTATCTATGACAATTCATTATCTATCTATCTATCTATCTATTGACAATTCATTATCTATCTATCTATCTATCTATCTAACTATGGCGACTCATTATCTATCTATGTATCTATGGCTATTCATTATCTATCTAGCTATCTATGTATCTATGGATATTCATTATCTATCTATGTATCTATGTATCTATGGATATTCATTATCTATCTATGTATCTATGTATTTATGGCTATTCATTATCTATCTATGTATCTATGTATTTATGGCTATTCATTATCTATCTATGTATCTATGTATCTATGGATATTCATTATCTATCTATGTATCTATGTATTTATGGCTATTCATTATCTATCTATCTATCTATCTATCTATCTATGGCTATTCATTATCTATCTATCTATCTATGTATGGCTATTCATTATCTATCTATCTATCTATCTATCTATCTAAGGCTATTCATTATCTATCTATCTATCTATCTAAGGCTATTCATTATCTATCTATCTATCTATCTATCTATCTAAGGCTATTCATTATCTATCTATCTATCTATCTAAGGCTATTCATTATCTATCTATCTATCTATCTATCTATCTAATTCTTATTCATTATCTATCTATCTATCTATCTAAGGCTATTCATTATCTACCTATCTATCTATCTATCTATCTAATCTATTCATTATCTACCTATCTATCTATCTATCTATCTATCTATCTACAAGGCTATTCATTATCTACCTATCTATCTTTATCTATCTATCTATCCTATCTAAGGCTATTCATTATCTAACTATTCTATCTATCTATCTATCTATCTATCTATCTATCTATCTATCGCTATTCATTATCTATCTATCTAAGGCTATACATTATCTATCTATATATATATATATATATCGCTATTCATGATCTATCTATCTATCTATATATATATATATATATCGCTATTCATGATCTATCTACCTATCTATCTATATATCTATCTATCGCTATTCGTTATCTATCTATCTATCTATCGCTATTCATTATCTATCTATCTATATATCTATCTATCGCTATTTATTATCTATCTATCTATCTATCTATATATCTATCTATCGCTATTCATTATCTATCAATCTATATATCTATCTATCGCTATTCATTATCTATCTATCTATATATCTATCTATCGCTATTCATTATCTATCTATCTATATATCTATCTATCGCTATTCATTATCTATCTATCTATCTATATATCTATCAATCGCTATTCATTATCTATCTATCTATCTATATATCTATCCATCGCTATTCGTTATCTATCTATCTATATATCTATCTATCGCTATTCATTATCTATCTATCTATATATCTATCTATCTCTATTCATTATCTATCTATCTATATATCTATCTATCGCTATTCATTATCTATCTATATATCTATCGCTATTTATTATCTATCTATCTATCGATCTATCGCTATTCATTATCTATCTATCTATCTATATATCTATCTATCGCTATTCATTATCTATCTATCTATATATCTATCTATCGCTATTCATTATCTCTCTATCTATATATCTATCTATCGCTATTCATTATCTATCTATCTATATATCTATCTATCGCTATTCATTATCTATCTATCTATATATCTATCTATCGCTATTCATTATCTATCTATCTATCTATATATCTATGGCTATTCATTATCTATCTATCTATCTATATATCTATGGCTATTCATTATCTATCTATCTATCTATATATCTATCTATGGCTATTCATTATCTATCTATCTATCTATCTATATATCTATCTATGGCTATTCATTATCTATCTATCTATCTATATATCTATCTATGGCTATTCATTATTTATCTATCTATCTATCTATATATCTATCTATGGCTATTCATTATTTATCTATCTATCTATCTATATATCTATCTATGGCTATTCATTATCTATCTATCTATCTATCTATATATCTATCTATGGCTATTCATTATCTATCTATCTATCTATCTATATATCTATCTATGGCTATTCATTATC